>JASJUZ010000665.1:0-135893 GCA_037159825.1 Tupiocoris notatus | reverse complement strand
TTGGTGGAAATCGTATAGAAACCTATTAAAACAGAAAGTGATATGTTCGAACTCACCTGATAACTTCGCCGAATAATTCGGAAAGAAGGTTTGGTATGAGAATAAAACGCACTGAATAGCTCGCACTCGAAAAGCTGTAATACTCGTAAACTCTTTACAACGGAACAGTTAGGTATACAGAAGAAGAGAATGTGTATCACACAAAGGCGTTCATCTTAACAACGCTACTACCCTCTGGCGGGAAACTATGTCAACTACATTAACTCGATATTAATACACAATACACAATAATCGATATAAGTAATACACGACGATCGATAATACACGTATGATGTTCAAGTAGCGCTGCCGTGGTCGATATAAGAACTCGTATAATACGCTTCAATACTAAGGATGGATATCGTGAGGAAACCTCTATTTCCTTACACTCCCTCCTTTCCTCACCGATAGACTCAGAACACTCAACTTCTATAATCTATGAAACGGAACAAACTCACTTTTTGTTTTCCGTGTGTCCATATACCTCTATTGGTCGAAATTCGTAGTTTGATGATGAGGAATCCACTATATTCCTTCTGATCATTTTTACGGTCACTCTTACCGGCTGTCCTCAATTTGGCATCAGTATTTACATGGGTCTGCCTTTACTCCCAGGGTTCACCTGGAAAACAACCATAAAAAACATTAATACTCGAATGTTCTTCTCAAGGATTCAGGTTAAACTTACTTTCGTAGTGACGAAATGACTCTTGACCTAAATCGCTCAAACTTGTCCATTGCGAGTGGCTTGGTGAGCAAGTCTGCTATCTGCTCATCTGTCCCAACCCACTCAATTTTTAGGTTTCCACTATTATACTCGCACCTCACAAAGTGATAGGACAATTTAACAATATGTTTCAATGTCCTTGACTCGTCAGTTTTCGCCAATGAAATGGCTGGTCTGCAATCACAGTAGATTATAGGCAGTTTATCCTCTCCAATTAAAAATTTGCAAGTGGCTCTAACACTAATGAGCTCTTTACACGCCAATGACATTGCAAGGTACTCAGCTTCTGAAGATGACATAGAAACATGAACTTGTTTCTTGGACTTCCACGCAATTAGATCTCCAAACGCGTAAAGCGCAAATCCAGTGGTTGATTTACCATTTAGATCGTTTGTCCCAAGTGACGCGTCTGAGTAGCACTCGATTTCAGTTCCCTCGCCAGCAAATAATAGTCCCAGATTTCTGGTACCATTTAGGTATTGCAACACTTTCTGAACACACTCCCAATCATGAGCTGTAAATCCCACTTGTTTTCTGCTCAAGAAGTTTACTGCAAACGAAATGTCCGGTCTCGTGCAGTTTTGCAGATACAAAAGGGAACCAATCACCTCTCTGAAAGGTACTCTTGGAGACTCACCATTATTGTCTAGTTGACAGCTCAGAGTGTTCGATTTTGGGAACATTGGAAGGTTACTCACTTTGTCCTTCTGCTCCAAGTATTTATCCAATAACTCGTAGATAAAAGACTCTTGACTCACAAATATTCTTTTACTCGACAAATTCCTCTTGATTTCCATGCCTAGGAATTTCTTGGGCGTTCCCAGATCGGTAATATCCAACTCGATGGCAATTTCCTCTATTATTACCTTGGCACTTTCCTCACAGTTTGATGCAAGCAAGCAATCATCCACATAAATCAATAGAAGCATAAATGTATTTCCTCTCTGCCACTTGAAGATACATTTCTGAAACTCATAGGCTGTGAATCCCAGTGCTCGCAGAACTGAACTAAACTTGTTGTACCAAAGTTTTGGTGAAACTTTCAGTCCATACAACGACTTAACAAGTCTGCACACATGTGTGTCAGCCAAGTTCTTCGGGTATGAGGTCAACTCGACGACTCCCTCCGGAATTTCCATGTAGACGGGCTTTTCCAACTCGCCATGCAAGAAAGCTGTCTTCACATCCAGTTGGTGTAACACCAGTCCAAGCTTGTTAGCTATGGATAGGATCATACGCACATCAGTCAGTCTTGCCACTGGAGCATAAATTTCACTCACGTCGTACTGGTTTGTATCGGCAAAGCCTTTTGCAACCAGTCTACTCTTGTATCGGAAACTTCCATCTGTTTCTACTTTCCGCTTGTTTACCCATCTTGCTCTAATTATCTTGGTCCCTGACTCAAGTTCACTCTTAGGCACAATTTCCCAGGTACCGTTCTCCTCTAATGATTCCAACTCGTCTCGGATCGCGTCAAGCCATAGTTCTCTATCGGGATCATTTGCTACCTCCCTGAAAGAGTTGGGCTCGGTATAAAGACTTCCCTGTTGGCCTTTTTGAGTAGAAGGGCTAGAACTCTTCGAGTTTTCTGCGGAAGCAGAATTTTCCTCGTACTCAAAATCCAAGATTTCAGCAAGGGGTCTTGGATAATTTTTTATTTTATCCCCGTACACTATGTGTTCAATGCACCTCACATTGCATGACCTCACCAATGTTTTATTCTCTTCATCAAATAAAACGTAGCCTGTTTCCCCGCACTCTAATAGGTAGGCTCTTCTTGCTCTTGGGGCAAATTTGGTTTTGGGCTTTGGGTCCACCACCATGGACAGGCAACCAAAGCGCTTTACATATTTCATCGACGGCTCATGACCATAGAGAGCTTCATATGGGCTCACAAAGTCATTAGCCGCATGAGGCAGGCGGTTCCGAACGTGTAGGCTGTAGTTGAGCGCATGTCCCCAAAAGGAAAATGGCATTTTCGCTGACAGAAGATTTACTCTGATTTTCTGTATTATTTCCCGATTCAAACGCTCAGCTGCTCCATTCAGTTGAGGGGTGTGTGGCTCACTCGTTATGACTTTGATCCTCTCTTTAGTCAGCAACTCTTTCATGGCCTCAGTCTTGTACTCTAAACCTGAGTCTGTCCTTATCGTATGAACCGTGCCTCTCTCATTCGTAATTCTGAAGATTTCCTCAAGGCACTCTTTCAATGCTTCATGAACTCCTGTTTTATCTTTCAGAGTATAGGCAAACGCGTAGCGAGTAAAGTCACACATGAATGTTACAATATACTTAGCTTGGTTCCTGAAATTCAGTGGTTTGATAGGTCCTATCAAATCACTGTGCATAACCGCAAATGGTTTGTCAACTCTTTTACGCACTTCAGTGTGTGGCTTCTTTGTCGCCTTTGCTTGCGCACAATCCTCACAATCTAAGATTTTATCAGTAAATTTTACTCCCTTCATTTCAGGTATAAAACGCGCAGCAGCCTCTAAATATTTCTTTGATGCATGATTTAGTCTAACATGCCACAAAATTTCCTTATTGTCCCTCAACCCTCCACTAAATTTCTCACCCAGTTTCTGCAGATCCATCTCAGCAGCTTTCTGATTGAGATGATCGCTGCTTTCGATGCCTCCAATCTTACCAAAAGAGCTTCCTCCCTCAACAGGAATCCTCTTTTCAGATGTGGAGAGCAAACTCTTGTTAAACTCTGGATTTAAATTTTGGTTTGAAATTTGTGGATCAGACATAGAAATTTTGTTCGTGTTTGTTTGTTTACTCTTCCCTTGTACTTTTGTATTTTGCAGTCTCCTCTCTTGTGTATTTTGCAGTCTCCTCTCTTGTGTATTCTGCAGTCTCCTCCCTCCCACTAAAACACTCCTCGACTCACCAAGTGATTTAGTGTTAGCTGCAGAAGAACTCAAACCGCTAGACGTACAAGTACATTGCCCCAGGCACGGACATGGAACTTTTTCAATTTTCCTCTTAGAGCCTCTATTTAATTGTAACTCAAAATCAATCCACCAATAACAATCTGAAAACTGTCCCTCTTTTATGACAGCACCCTTGTTATCAACAAATGTAGCTTTATCACCAGTGAATGTGATTTCCATGCCTGCACCTGCAGCTTTACGCAATGAAAACAAATTAACGGTAAGATCAGGGGCATACAAGACATTTTTCAACCTGGCAGGTTTGCCATTGTTAATTATCAATATGTCGCCATAAAACTCACAAACAAGATCAGCTTGAATATCTTTATTGGCGCATGTGAAACGCTTCGGCTGAGCAAAGGGCTTCAGCTCCTCAAAGAACTCTTTTCGGTTCGCCAAATGCTCTGTCGCCCCAGAATCTATGACCGCACGGAATGTAGATGGAGGTTTACCTTCAGACATGTGAAGAGCTCCCTGTCCAATCCTCTCTCTGGAGTAGTTGACCATCGCCACTTCTTGCTCCTCGTCAGGGTCAAGAATTACCCACGTCTGGACAGTAATTTGCTCTTTGGCGTTGTACTCTTCAACGAGCATTGTTTTGAGCTGGTTGACGCTATAACCTGGCTCATGCATTACTTCCTTCTGGTAGGTCTGGGTGGAACGAATTGCACAGGTAAATACCTGTTTCAAGAGGACGTCGTTGACACTTTCCTCATTAATTTCACGAATTTCACGCACCAGTTTGTCAAATCTGTTGACAAACTCCATCGGAGTCTCACTCGACGACTCAAAATTCATCCGCGTTAGTTGCCACATCAGACCACCAAGAAAAGCTTTGCCCGTAGGCTCACAGAGTTTTTCCAGGGTCATCAGGATTTCTTTAGGCTCACTCAAATTGCCAACTTGTTCCTGAAAGTGCGCGTCAAGATGTAACATTATGAACACCTTGACTTTCTTTGCTGCAATCTTACGGGCTCGATCATTTCCTATATACTCTTCAGGAGTATCGAGGCCGTCGAGCAGGAACGCACACTCTTGTGACTCTATTGCGTCCACGATGTTCAGTTTCCACAACCGGAAGCTTGTCTCACCATTCTGGATCAACTTCACATCCAGACGTGGAAACTTTATTCCATTCGCATGGGAAACTCTATACGCCTCTCTGGCCCTCTTCTGATCATTGACCAGTTTATCTTGAGCGGGTGTCTTGCTCACATGCATTTTTCCTCGACTTTGCTTCGATGAATGAGGAATTTCATGACGCCTACTGCTACCTGCGTCCATCGCCTCATTACGTTTAGCTTTTTGGGCATCCGCCAGCTGCCTCTTTAGCTCCAAAACCTCATCAAGTAATTTTTGATAGTTTGGATCAGCATTATTTTTCTGCTCCTCCACTTGTCTTTCCTCAGCAGGCTGAGGAGGTAGAGTTATGGAGTGCAGGGCTGACGCTCTCAGGGCTACCAGGGTAGGTGACTCCGCTCTTTCACTCTCCCCCGTAGCTGCTGATTCCCTCTCCCCATCACTGAAGCTCAGCAACTCTTCTTCAATTTCCATCTCAGACATCCTGTAAATGAGATTTGTTACAGATCAAGATTAAAGCATACGCAACTTGCTTTTAATCTACCATGCCTCTAAGTATAATTTTCAAATTGCGCTTATATTATTCTCTTTTTGACTCGTATCATCCAACCTTCACTCTTTTTTTTTTTTGTTAATTTGATACTCTATTATAAATGTAGTGCGCGCACACTCATTGACTCTTCAATTTCCTCAATCCTCATTTAGTAGTTTGTGTATATATACCCTCAAAACCACACGCTGTCTCAAAGACACCAGATTTGTCCACGTAGCTTCAGGACCGACTGCCCAGTTATACTCAATCAGTGCCTAGGCATACGCTTTAAAAAAAAAAAATTTTATTTTTATTTCTTCGTTATTTTTTTTTTTTCTTTCTTTCAATTATTTTTTTTTTTTTTTCATTGAACTCTTTTTTTTTAAATTATTATTCATTGAAATTATTATTTCAATGTATTTTATTTTTATTATTCCTCACTTATTTTATTATGCCTCACTCTAGGGCTACTACCTTTGTAATACTCATAATAAAGGTAGGTACTCAACAATTTTCCATGATTACTCGACTGGAATTGAATTCACAAGTACTCACTAAGAATTAAACTCGATTTATACTCACATTTTAGCAAAGCTAAAATTTATTGAGTGGTTAAGTGAGCTAATTCATATTACTCGACTTTTTTTTTTTTAATTTTAATTTTTTTTTTTTTTTTTTTTAATTTCTTTCCTTTTTTTTTATTGAACTCTTATTTCATTTTTTTATTTTTATTTTTTTTTAAATATTTATGCGCAGCCTTTCTACCGCTGTACTCTTGCCTCGGCCGCAATATACAATGTAACACAGGCTATCCGCCCGAGCGATACCTTCGTCAACCCTGTCGCTCAGGAGGAACCACCCCTCATTAATAATGCAAGCTTTGAGGCTCAACAACGGTGCAACGGTCTCTTACGAACTCAAATGACACCATGCACTGATGAGTGCCCGACATCGACGGTTATAATTTTATTGGGTTGAGACGGCTCTAATTTAGTTTTCGTGAGCCACCTTTACTACTGGCTTTATCGCCTAACTTGGTTTCGACGCGATCTCTAAACCAGCAGTCAACTCTTATTTGACTCCGTCTTCTGCACTGGTTTAATTATTGGCGCGGCCCATAATACAGTACTCTATTCTCAATCAACTGTGGGTATCTCCCTTGACTCGATTCGTGTGGTTTATATTTATTCAAGGGAGACTGACACTCTATCTATCGTCATCGCGCGCCTGGTCTCATTGTGACGGGCAACATATGAGACTAGCTACCTCCCTCAACAACGACGGTGCTATGCGAGATCGCCAGCTCACTACGCGAGCGAATTGTTTACTAGTCAACAATCCGTCCTCCTCTATGGATCAACTCGCGCCTCTATCATCTGTATAAAAGTCATTTCTAAAACGACGACGTGATTGGAACTCTGGAACATGCAACAAGGACGAAAAACAACCCGACGCAGACGGAGAGACAAAGCAGCCATCTCGGTGACAAAGGAACAAAAACGACTTACAACCCAAAAATCTGTCTTTCAGAAATCTACTTTGGAAATGAATTCCGTCCATCAAGTCAATCAGATAAACTATTTGGTCAGTTTCAACCTCAACGAAACAACTTAGAGCCATCTCAAACCCTTTAACCCACTGGTGCAACAGCTTGGCAATTTTCAACCTCAAAATGAACAAATGCCGAATCACTTCCATATTAGCTACGAATTCGTATTAAAACAGAAAGTGATATGTTCGAACTCACCTGATAACTTCGCCGAATAATTCGGAAAGAAGGTTTGGTATGAGAATAAAACGCACTGAATAGCTCGCACTCGAAAAGCTGTAATACTCGTAAACTCGTTACAACGGAACAGTTAGGTATACAGAAGAAGAGAATGTGAATCACACAAAGGCGTTCATCTTAACAACGCTACTACCCTCTGGCGGGAAACTATGTCAACTACATTAACTCGATATTAATACACAATACACAATAATCGATATAAGTAATACACGACGATCGATAATACACGTATGATGTTCGAGTAGCGCTGCCGTGGTCGATATTAGAACTCGTATAATACGCTTCAATACTAAGGATGGATATCGTGAGGAAACCTCTATTTCCTTACAGTATTTTTGAGGGGTTTTGAGGGGGAGAAAATTCATATTTTCCAAGGTTTTTCAGAAAAATTTGTATTTGGTATCAATTTCTATAGATTTTTGGACGCTGAATCGAATGAGTCCATGACGGGGTCGATAGCTTTATTGGTTCTCGAGTTACCGCAGCTTTTGTGCCGAATTTGGGAGATTTTCAGAAATTTGACATGAGGGTAACTCGAGAGTAAGTGGAGCTATAAAAACTTGAGTTTCTAATTAGGAAATTAAGAGAAATAATAATGATTAAAATTACAATAGTTGCTACGGAATTTTCCCTTATAATTACCAATCTGTTTTTCGGCGGGTACGTTCACAAATGCTCGGAATAATTAAAATCACAAACCAAGAAAAATCACAAATGGATAATCTTCTTAAATCATTATTGAAGCGAAGGAATCATAAACCACAGTACAATCATTTGCAGCGTTTTTATTCGCAAGCTAATAAAAATTGCAATTGTGTTCTAAATGGCGAACAATGAAGGAAACTAGATTTATTACGCCTCCAAACGCCACATGGCGAGCAATTGGCGGCTAATCCGGTTATACAGCCGTTGCCGGGAACTATATACCAGAGCATGGGCCACAATCACATACGACGCGTCGGGCACTCTGTTCTTGACGATAAATTAACTGTGCTAAGAGAACGCCCAGGTGTGCGAGCAATTCCCTTACGCCTCAACTGCCGCCATATTCCACGTAATGACCTATCGCCGGTTCACGGATATCCATAACAATCGTAAATGTACCTAGGCCGACGAACGTGTAATTGAACGTGGCTAGTTTAGATCCAGCCAGACGATAGTTTCTAGACGCGAACGGTTTTAATTTATATTATTTGGAGCAAAATTACATTTTCTTCGTTATTAGGCGTCCACGTCCCACTCGTGCGTTTTCTTAATAAAAACGCTGAAAATGATCTTGCTGCGGTTTATATATATTTATTATATTAGTTCGCACACTACAACAATCAGAGAGAGCGCACAAATGGATTTTAGGTGCCTACCGTCCTCCCGGCCTCAATGTAAATGATTGACAAAAGCTTCACACAATGGAACCGACACAAGCCTCATTACGAACATCAACATGATACTGCAACCAACGAGAAACCATTTATATCTACACGCTATGGATCCAAGACGCAAACACATTCAAGTCATTCTTTCTCTATCTGTGACCAAGATTTTTCGAAATATTAGGACAAAACTTTCCTCTTTCTTCTTTCTCAATCAATTAATTATTATATTAGTTTATTATATATATATATATTCGCTTCAATAATGATTTAGGAAGACCATCCATTTGCGATTGAACTTGTCGGAACATTTGGGAAACGTTTTTGCCAAACAACAGATTAATTACTATAAAAAAAAGTGGGAAAGTGGTAGCAACTGTTGTAATTTTAACCATTTTAATTTTTTCTTAATTTTCAAACTATAAGCTGAACTTTTTGCCTAACGGTACAGTTGAAGACAGTGTTTGACGAGCATTCCAACGAGTATAGAACGATTTGTATCGCTTGAAAAACTCTCGAGTTATGCCGAATTTGTGAAAATCGCCCAAATTCAACACAATAGCTGCGATACCTCGAGAAGCAATAAAGCCATCGACCCCGCCATGGTCTCATTCGATTCAGAATCCAAAAATTGATAAGAAGAATAAATAAAATATAAAAATAAAATGAAGAGAATAAAAATTGATACAAAATACACTTTTAAAGTTGAGTTAGCGATTTCATTAAAGAATTCAGCCGACAATTTCATGATTTTAGCCTTTATAGTTTCGTCAGAAATGCGTCGACGACGGACGGACAGAATTTTTTCATTGGATATTTGGATTTTACGTGCCTTGAAACGTAAAACATCAAAATTTGAGGGGGAATAGAAAAATTCCTTTTTTGGGCGATTACTATGGTTTATTATTGTATAATAAATCAAAAGAAGTCCCTCTCAGCTCTCAGAGTTGTCAACTTCACTATTCCGACTCCATTAGTTCAACAGAATTTCAGTATTTTTGAGAAATTGATTTTTTATTTTATTGATTTTTTATTTTATTGATTTTTTATTTTATTGATTTTTTTTGTCACCGGTATGTGACCTACGTGATCAAAATCAGGCATAATTTAATAGCCGTCACAAACGCTTCAGGACCTCGAGCGTCCAACTAAATTGATTTTGGCGGCCTGTGAAAATGAAAATACAAAATAAGCACGAGCGAAAAAGTTTTACTAATCGTGAAAAAATGCCACCTTTCGATAATGAATTCGAGCTAAAAAAATTCGCCTTAAACTTCATTCTCGCCGGATTTTTTTTATAGAACATTTAAAAAACAACGCGATTTCCCCTCGGTTTTGTCACTTTATTACATGCTTCCTCAAAATCGATACCTGTTGCCTTTCGAAAGGTATAAATTGTATTTTTCGGTAAGAAACGGAACGAAACGCGACGTCTGGACAAGGTCGGGGATAGAATGAACGACCCCTTAGGACTCCCTGTTTCTCCCCATTTTTCGTTTTTAGAAGATCCGACGAAGGCGACGTTCGCATTGTTCACTCGACCCGTTTGTCAGCGAAGCATCACCCTTCCTCTCGGTATAGCTTGAGAGAAGAATAAAGAACTGCTATGTCACGCAGAAGAATAATACGGTGTCTGAAGTTGGCGAACCTGAGCAGAGAAAGAATCCTCGTCCTACGTACGCTCGAATGCGGACGTTTTTTTCCTGCAGTTATCGAACGTCGAATTTCGCCGTTGCTATCGTTGCACCTTAAGAAAGCCGATGTCCGATAGAGCGCCGGGTTGAAAATAAGGGAGAGACTACATTTTTCCTGAGAAGTAATCAATGGCGACATCTCGAGCGTAGAATAGACGCTAGGAAAGGGGAATATTTATATTTCATAGAAAGGGTCCGAGGGTTGAAAAAGTTTCCCTTCATATTTCAAGAAGCTCGTATTCGAAGTTTTGGCGCTGTTTTTGGTTTATTATATAATAAACCATATGGTAATCGCCCAAGAAAAAAAATTTCTAATCCCCCTCAAAATTTGATGTTTTACGTTTCAAGGCATGTAGAATCCGAATATCCAATTGAAAAAAATTCTGTCCGTACGCCGTAGCTAAATTCTTGAAATTTTCACCAAAAATCAATCTCGGTCCTGCGACGGCCCAATTCTTGAACCAACATGCTAGCTCAATTTTAAGGGTATTTTTGGGGGGTTTTGAGGGGGAGAAAATTCATATTTTCCAAGGTTTTTCAGAAAAATGTGTATTTGGTATCAAATTATATAGATTTTTGGACGCTGAATCGAATGAGACCATCGTGGGCTCGATAGCTTGATTGGTTCTCGAGTTATCGCAGCTTTTGTGTCGAATTTGGGAGATTTTCAGAAATTTGACATGAGGGTATAACTCGAGAGTTCTTGGAGCTATAAAAATCGTTCTATGCTCATCGGAATGTTTGTCAAACACTCTCCTCAGCTGTACCCTTAGGAAAAAAATTTAGCTTTTAATTAGGAAATTAAGAAAAGTAAAAATGATTACAATTACAATAGTTGCTACGGTACTGCTGAAAAGAATGTTTGACCACCATTTCAACACGCATTGAACGATTCTTATAGCTCCAAAATTTCTCGAGCCGCTGTAAGACCAGGATTGATTTTTTGTAGTTTCGTCAGTAATGTGTTGACGGCTTACGGACAGAATATTTTTTTTTTATTGGATATTCGAATTCTACATGCCTTGAAACGTAAAACATCAAATTTTGATGGGGAGGATTTAGAAAAAATGCTCGGGCGATTTCAATGGTTTATTGATGAATTCATAAATCTTCTTATATAATTTGCAGCGTTTTACTTTAATTTCTACATAGTAAAATGGAGGTATTGCGGTCGTCTGAAAATTCGAATTGGGAACGGAGATCCTGTTCACTGTTACTATTCATTGCCTTCCACACCTGAGGATCAGGTGGCATAAATGGGTCTCATCAGAGCTCGATAGCTCCGCAATTCTCAAAGAGCTTTCATAAGCAGCAGAACCGTGGTGCAGAGCGGTTGGCAGCTAATTCTGTTAGATGCAGTTATGCTTGGTTTTAGTTTCGAATTCGACACCTGTGGCTCCCATCGCGAACTTTACGCCAGCAACAAAGGAGAAAATGAGGATAATTTCCTCCGCTGGAGAGTTTCTGTACAATTTATTGCGACCAGAGTAGCGCAAAAGTTCCATCTGCTGGCTGGTTGTTTACAAATAAGGCTTGAAAATCGCAATTCAGCTTTAGGTGTCTGAAGAGCGTTCCAAAGAGTTTTGGACGATTTTTCTCGTTTCGCGAATTATATCGTCATAACAATTGTTTCGAATTCTCAAAAAAAGATACAATAAATTATCAAAGGGAAAGATTTCGTTATAGCCTCAGTCGTTTGAACATCGAAAATCCATTGAAATTGAGAACAATGACACCAAACAGAATTTTAATGAATTATTGATGATTTCGACCTTATGTGAAAATTACATTTTGAAAGATTAGAATATACACGGGCTAGTGTTTCTTAATAATGCTAATACTAATCTAATGCATAAATATTCACTAATTTGTCTCTGTCCAAAAGTTGGAAACCATTTAAATATCATGGAAATCATATAAATATACAGGACTGCAAGCCTTCAATAACTTTCCAACCACTCTGCGAAAAAAACTATTATATAACAAATTTACCGGATCAATTAAAGGGCATCGGACGGAGTTCCTTCTTTGTGAAATTTAATTACTGAATATAATTATTATAGAGAGTAAGACGACGAAAGCCCTGACTCGGAATTAAGAGAGAATAGCAGGCTGTTGAACAAACTCATCTTCCGACACGAGCTACGTCTCATATGGAAGATTATATTCCTTTAAAATTGGATATTGAGCCTATGTGTTAGATACAACTTTATTGTTAGCGGCGTTTAACGCCCAATTCAATGTATATGTAAAAAATATTGTTTTTTTTTTTGTATGGAAATAAATAAATTCTATTCTATTCTATTCTCATTTTACAACGACCGGAAACAATTTATCTCTACTGCGCTACTGTAGTAATATTTATAATTTCACCAGCATTATTCACCGAAAAATTGTGATAGTCTTAACACGTTTTATAAGCTTCATAGTCTTTATTGTGGCTTTATAAGAGCGTATGTCACTTAGGGATGCGTAGGTAAGTAAAGGAAGCTAGCTTCATCAAGTGAAAAAAAGGCGTTTCGTTCTATTAAAGATGGCCGAGGTTCACGTTTCATTAATGTAAGAGGCCATGGTAGATGCAGGATAAAATAGTCCTTCTAGCTTGTGGGCGGACGTTACCACAACTCGTCGCCGTCGCGGTGAGAACATTCTCTAAAATGGGCTAGCATCGATCGATATTGATTCTCAGAGATGAAAATTACATGAATCTATCATATTATAGTAATAAATCAATCCCTTCATATTCCTATCATGACAAGGCCTCCCGCTCTCAACTACTAGGATTTATTCTCCCATTTTCGACCTCCCTAGAAGTTTCAATATGGCCAACAACGTACACCTAATTTAGTGTCTGTTGAACCTACGGCAATTTCATAATACGCCTCTCACAATACCCGTGCGCTTGAGAAATAAATTTCCCTCATAAAATATAATTACGGTTTACGTTGGGGAGCTGAACCCAAGAGGCTGATTTCGTTGGATCCTAGCTTCTCTCATAGCTCTGCTCTCATAGCTCTGCTCACAACACAGAATATATTATCCCTCATAATGACTTGCCTTGCTTTAAAAACCCTCACCCGACGATCGAACGTCTGCCCCATCTTTCAACAACGTTCGAGCTCGATCATTACCGAGTCTGCCATTTAACAAGAGTTGTGTACAATGATTCGACCGAAGGTCTTTAAATAATTTAAATGCGCAGTGTTTAACTAAAACCCGTTTTTTCTACAAAAAAAAAAATTTTTTTTTGTAGGCCTAAAAGACTATAACTTCAGGCAGCAAATAGCTGGAAATGTTTTATTTTATATATACCTACCTATATTAAAAAAAAAAAAAAAAGTTATTGAGGCTGGGAAAAATAAGTTGTTGCATTCAAGAAATAAAATATAATTTTATCATTTCTTTCAGTTCATCATTTTATTAATATATTTTAATCGCATTCAATTAATAAAAATATAGTATTGGTTTGACAGATTTGGGTGAAAAATACATTTCAAGTTGAGGGATAAAAAAAGTGGAAACGGTGGAGAATAAAGGAAAATCTACTTAGGAGGAAATAAAAGAGTCGATTTTTGAAGGGATAGAGAAATCTAAGAAAATCGGTTTCAGAGAGAAATATGTAAGAGTATTCTCCTTTTTTTCAAGCACGGGACATCGATAGATGCAGTACAATCTATTATTACAAAAATAACACAAAATTAACAAAAGATAAAAGAAATATTAGCTTCGCTTGGATAATTTGTACTTAAGGGCTCACCTGAATCTAGAACGAATTTCCGTTGACGTACAAAGACGTGTGATCCCTTCAATGTAACAATTCGAACTGAACATGACTCTTATATCTTATCTAATCTGCTTATATATAGTTGAAGGTGAAGATTCAACGAACATTGAATCTTACATATATGAATTTTATATTTGAAATTAAATAGACAGTGAAATTAAATATCTGAAATAGTAATAACTGTATTTAGAAGGGAATTAAAGTATAAAAAGAATAAAATCACGGAGAATATGAAAGAAGTGCAGATAATGAGGAAAATAAAAGGAAAAATAACATTTTCATTCAACGAAATAACGTTATTTCTTTCAATTGATGGAGAAAAAATGTATAATCGGTTTAGGACCGAACACTCGAACGTTCGCCGCCTTATAAAGGAATTAATCGCATTAAATCTCGCCCGTTCTGCCATTTAGCTCTACTATTCTGCCCTTGTGTCCTTCTCGTAACTTGAGTTCTAATTTCGAACGAACAAAGGCCGTAAAGGGGAAACCGGGTTGTCTTGGCTCAGCTGGCTCCAGCTGAAGGTAATCTCTTTGACCTAAACTCGGAGACTCTGCTTAGTCATTATTAGCGATCCTTCATTATGCCCTTCGGGGCAAACCTCGGTGCAAGTGGGAATCCCTTTATTCGAGTAATAATAGAACTCGGAGGCTATCGAGCGAGACCAATTTTATTCTTTGATTATAAAAATTGTTTATTCGCGTTTTAACGATGTAATTCACGCTTTTCGAAATTATCGCCTCGAAAATGCACGGTTCGCTGAATAATCGAGAATAGCGATGAAAGTTGAGGATGAAAAAAATCAACAGGGCTCGTTAGCTGTAACAACCGAACTACGAAACGAACTCGAACGTCCATTTTGCACAGACCAGCTAAAACTTCCGAGTTCACCTTCGGCAAATTACTGACCACCTATTCCGACTCGGGCTAGTTATCCCATATAGCTGAATCGGCAGAGCGTTCGGTTCGCAAGAATGAGAAAACTGAGTGACGTACGTGGCGGAATATCAACGTTTTCAACGAACCGAGCTTTGGACAAGTTGTGAAGGCTTTATTCAAAAACTCAGCTTCCAATCCCACTAGACCCCAAATATGGCTGTAGAATATTATTTTCAAAATACTTTCCTTAAGATAATGACCGTATTTTGGTTTATATTCAATAATAAACCAGATTGTAATCGCCAAAAAAAAATTTTTTTCTAACCCCCTTCATTCCTATAACAAGTGAGAACAAGTTAATATTTTTATTCATTCTTTCCAACGTTCGATTTTTTCAAAAAAATTTAAATTTTTACCGTAGAAAAATAATTTCCAGATTTTACGCGGTCCTGATTTTCGTTTGGATTTTTAAAACCGGCTCCTTTCCGATCATTTGAATTTAGCCTACGTAAAATGTATCCACACCAAGGAACATTTTCTTCATTTAGGCGGACAAATCGTGTGTGCTGTTGGTATTTTCATCACGCCAATTGACCAGTTTCGCGTTTTTGTACAGATAAAATCATTAGTTTGCCCTAATGATGATGACCTCATGATACTAAAAGCGGCATAGTTTATTTCACTCGTAAAAATAGGACGTATAGTGGATTGTGATCTCTTCTCGGAGTCAAATGGTGAGCTCTGGGCTCTCGGCTGGACGATTTCCTTTTACGGCTGCTGATTTGACGGAGTGCGAGTAAAAGGCTCTCGAAAAACCTTCGGAAAGCGTTTCATTGCTAAGTTTTACGAACGGATATTAAAATTAAGCGTTCGGAAAGCGATGAACCGGCTGTAATAATAAAGAGGGAACCAACTTTCGTCGAAGCTCCTTTCTAGTCTCGGACGGGCGAAAGATGAAAATGGAAAAGGCCGAAAAAAATTACGGTTCGAGAGCTCGAAAGAAAGATCGATCATCTCACCCTTCGCAGTCGTCCAATTCCAATTCGCTCCATCATCTTTCCCTTGGCTCGGCTAATTTCTCCTGATTCGCTTTCATGGCACTTTTTACTCCGAATACGATTTGAACCTCTTTCTTTAGCCGGCTAAAGCTATAATTTCTACCGCCTTATTTGCCTAATGCTGATAAAATGGAGATCTGATACGGTGCTGTGCGTCTAGGAGAAAAATTAATGGGAGAGGTAGGAAAAAATCTCCTCTGTTCGAGAATGAGGTAAATCGTCGGTCCATTATATTAATAAAATAGACCTGTCGGAGTCCGGTCGCTTTATGAGCAGATTAGAACCTTAATCATAACGTAGAGGTGTTCGATAAAAGCATAATCAATTTAAATCGGTGTGAGGCTGATATTCAGCTCTATTAATATTAGCCGGTACATTGAACATTGTTTTGCCATAATTTATTTTTACTAATATTTTGGTAGCCGTCCTGAAAAACCATTATATTTATTTCTCAAAATACTGCGAGTCAAACGTAAAAAAATTTAATTAGATGTTTTGGAAAGCTGAAAAATCCCGATAAAATACCATTGAAACTAAAATAATCAATCTATTAAAAATTAAGCTCGAACATTTTTGAACCTATTTCTTGTTAAATATTTAACTCATAACATTTAATTAACATTAACATTTAACTGATTTTCACAAAAAGCAGTTATCGATTTTCTGTTGGGTGAAATATTATGGTGAAGTGGCCAAATCAGTTACGGAGCCGAGTCAAAAATACTAGCAAAACTAGTTCAATAATAAATATCAATTTTATAATTTCTTTATCTTTTTTCTAAATAGAAAAGGCCTAACACACGCAGTTTCGAATAAATATTTATTTTGAATTATTCATAACTTTATATTTCCTAGCAGTACTCAAACTCGCAAGGCCAGCTCATGCTCGAATCAAATTTATTGCCAACACTGGCATATGG
Organism: Tupiocoris notatus; assembly: GCA_037159825.1. NCBI lineage: Eukaryota > Metazoa > Arthropoda > Insecta > Hemiptera > Miridae > Tupiocoris > Tupiocoris notatus. The sequence goes on along the minus strand of JASJUZ010000665.1, from coordinate 119,085 downwards.
CGCGATTTCAGTCGAATCCACTTTCCCAGAGCAATGTACACATCCAGTGACGTCCTTTTCCCCTCATGTCTATAGACTCTGGTCTGAACAAGTTGGTATGAGACTTCTTTCACGAGGATGGCAGAATAGAGTTTACCCAGCGTATTTGCCCAAGGTCGAAGGCTATCGTGCATTCTCGACCAAGGTTCTAGTTATTTCCCTCCTATCCGACGACTAAATCGGCATTTCATTTAGTCAAAAGCTTTCAGCGCTTCCGTAAAATCTACAACTGGCATAAATCTGATTTCGCATTTTTTACGGGCGTTATATATATTTTCATGTACTTTAGAGTTTATGAAGCTGCAGTGCGGAGAGAATTTATTGTTATTTGCGCAGAAGGGATGGAAGAATGGAGTTGATTTTTTAATATCTAATATTCTAAGATATCTGATATTCAATGTCGAGAATTCTTCAGCCAATAAATGGTGATATGCTCTCAGATGTAAATATTCTTCAATATATATTCTTATTGAATTTAATGGAAGTAATACTGTGTAATATTTCGGAACGTATGAATATTTTATGCAGTCAATAATCAAGGATAGGGTCATATACGGGTCGACGTTTTTCTTTAGCCGAATTTTCGGAAAATATATTTTCTCCATCGGGCCCCATAATAAACCATATAAGTATATCAACAAGCTTGTATGTAATTATTTAAAGAAAGATAAATTAATTTCTTGAACAAAAAAAGTTTAAGGAAAACTCAAATTACAGATAAAATTACTTGTTTGGAACGAGCTCATTCGATACCAGGTTGTTTGTGAACAGTGAAAGAATTTGAATATTTAAATATTTCTTTAAAATAATTTTTTTAACTAATTTAATATTTTTTCTATTTTATTTAATTTTTTATTTAAATCTTTATTAATATTTTCAATAATTTTTTTAACACTTTTTCATAATAATATTTTTTTTTTTACTTAATTACTCGCGCTGAGGTTGTGGAATCCCCTTTTGCAAGGATAAGACGAAGTCCTTTGAATTTTAAATAAATTTAAATTGTTGTTCGGTCGGAAAAATTTGAACTAGAACGAATTTGAGGACAACTACGGATATTTACAACGGAGGGCATAAGAGGCCAATAACCGATTGAGTTTTATGGCTTAATGACATTTAATTGTCACCTATAAAATGCAAACATATCGACCACTTGCGACAGAGAAAATTGTCCTATTCACAATAATTCGTCCTATCCTTGTAAAATGGGATTCCAAAACCTCAGCGCGAGTAATTAAGTAAAAAAATTTATTATCATAAAAAAGTAATAAAAAATTATAACAATAATATTAATAAAAATTTAAATAAAAAAAAATAAAAAATTAAATTAATTAAAAAAATATTTTTTAAAAATATTCAAACAGGATATTATATTTGTAAAATATATTTACCATTAATACTTTTTGAGGTGGGAAATATTCCGTTTCTCTCAAATAGATAAGTTGTTCCATAAACTGAACGAATAATTTATCACAATTTATAAAATAGTTCGTATGAATTATTACAACGTTATTATTACATGTATTATTATATTGTTGCTAACAGTCTATCGCCAAAGTGATGTTCGGGTTGCTAAAGAAGTGTAGAGGAGTTTCAAGAGGTTTTCTTCCCTTGAGGTTTTATTATTCGAGAGGCTAACGCTGGATACAATCTGAATTTCAGCTTGTTCGATAAAATTCCGTGACACCTTTTAATCAAACTTTGGTTCATCGCAGCTAACATCGATCACATGAACAGGTTGAATATTTTTTGAAAAATGAACGTCCTCGCTCGTCTAGCAAATATTTATTATCCCGCGAGAATTCATCATCGGATGAGTAATAAGCTGGCGGTTATTATTTATCGTGGAGCGAACAGTGGAAGCCGTTCCACGTACTGCTTTTCCGTTTGGCTATTAATATTTTCAGAGCACAACTCACATTAGAGCGTCAACTTGTTTGCAAAATATTTCGCTCGAGCATCTCTTCGACGCTAGAATATGCGAGCGGATCTAATTTGATTATGATTACAATAGGATTCTCGTTTCGGATGTTTTACTGCTCGAGGTTGGACTGCCTAAAAACATTGTTCCCCCTCGGCCGTAACCCATTTATTATCCCGGGAATTGCGAGTTTCCACGAATGGGGCAATCGAATTGAAACGTCCGTCCGGGAGGAACTGAAAGCTGCGATATCTTTACGAAAACAAAATCGAAAGGGTTTTGGTTTATTATTCAATAATAAACCATTGTAATCGACCAAGAAAAATAAATTTCAAACCCCTCTCAAAATTTGATGTTTTACGTTTCAAGGCATGTAGAATCCGAATATCCAATAAAAAAATTAGATGTAAAAAAATTAGATAAAAAAATTAAATGTAAAAAAATTAGATGTAAAAAGATTAGATATAAAAAAATTAGATGTCTGTCCGCCTTACGCCGTCGCAACACTTTTCCGGCCAAACTATAATAGCTACATTCTTGAAATTTTCATCAAAAATTAGTTCAACGTTTCGACCGTTTATTAGAAACCGATTGGTTAATTTATATAAAATAGCTCTTGTTATGATGTATCTCACTATAATGGTAATTATAATAAGAATTATTAATGTATGGTCGTGAAAGAAGATTAATTGTTCTATAATTGGGGAATTTCCATCTTGTAGAGACAAGTTTGATCAAGTTGCTATTACTAAAGAAAGAAAATTATTTATATAAGGATCTTAAATCCTTTGCATTTTTCTGCCACATTAGCATTTAATAACTAATGGTAATTCAGCATAAGAATGTTCAATCAATCTCGGTCATACGACGGCCCAATTCTTGAACCGCATTGCTAGCTTAATTTTAAGGGTATTTTAGGGGGTTTTGAGGGGGAGAAAATTCAAATTTTCCAGGATTTTTCAGAAAAATGTGTATTTTTCATATCAATTTCTATAGATTTTTGGACGCTGAATCGAATGAGACCATCGCGGGGTCGATAGCTTTATTGGTTCTCGAGTTATCGCAGCTTTTGTGTCGAATTTGGGAGATTTTCAAAAACTACGAATTTTCTCCCCCTTAAAACCCCCTAAAAATACCCTTAAAATTGAGCTAGCGATTTGATTAAAATTTTGAGCAATGTTCAGGTCAAGATTTATTTTTGGCGGGAATTTCAAGAATTTAGCTGTCATAGTTTCGTCAGAAAACTGATGACAGCGTACAATGGACGGACAGAATTTTTAAATTGGATATTCGGATTCTACATACCTTGAATACTATCAAAATTGAGGTAGTGCAATTATAGTGCTTGCATATTTAAACAAATTCAATTTGTTTTTCTAACTCCATATTAGCTAGTTTCCATTTTCAAACAAAATGCTAAACTTGAAGCTCTTGGCGTCGATTTCGCTTCGATTGCAAAACTTTCAACGCTCTGCACGTTCTTCGGAAGAAGAGGACATAATGTGTACCGGGCCAGGTGATTCTCATTAGTGAGGATTCGTGATTAAAAGCTGAAATGTTTGCTTTCGTTTGTTTGCCTTTCTTGCCTAATGGTTCGGAACGAGACTCAGCTCGAAGGGTTTCACTACAGACGGTGGAATTTTCCCCGGTCTTAAGCCCTTGGAAGTGCCGAGGCTCAAAGGATCTTAGCAGAACACGTATATCACTTAAAGTCGTTTCCCGACGTACAACGATCTCCCTTTCTGCTTTACATGTAATACCTTGGCTTCCCTTGACTGGATGGAATAGTTGGAATATTGCGCGTTCGGCTGACGTTGCTTTCGAATTCAGAACGTGTCTAGGTTCCTTTGTGGTGCGCAGGATGTCCACTTTGCGTGCCATATCCTTGATAGTAATGTCTCCTTGATGGCGGGCGCCGTTTATGCGCAATATGTCGCACGAAGTCAAGTCAGGTAGTGGAGACATGATGTATTATTGACATGATTTATTCACGAGCTAGACGACAAAAGCGTTTTGAAAGTACGGAATAAGGATTGCAAGGATGGGATATCTCGCATATTTTTATAGTTTCTCTTCCACAAAGACGTCCATTGCGATAAAATAATCTGATATTTTGATCTCGAGTTTTCTCTTTGGTTGAGAAAATTACTCGAGCGAAGGGGAAAGTTATTTTCTCGTGTCTACGAGGTGAATACGATTATGATTGCAGATATCGAAGTAAACGCGATATAGTTTGCGATAATTATCGTCCCGTAAATTTGTCCTCTAAAAATACCTTGCAATCAATTTTACGAGATTTTGGTGTTCTAAGAAACTTTGACGAAACAATTATTTTCGAAGTTTGCATATCCGATTAAACCGTTGGAAATACCGATACATTTCAATCTCAATCATATCTATAGGTCAATATCATATACTATCTCCAATGTATAAATTTCCCCTGGTTAGGCTCGTTTAGAAAACAAGCAATAAAGCAGCATTAAAAATCGTTGGAATTTCAATTGCGAATTGATTTGAAACTAGAAAAAAATAAAACTAATTTTTTGTAGCTATGCCGAATTTCTGAAAATCACGAAAATTCGACACAAAAGCTGCGATAAACTCAAAGGTCGCCAGTCTTAGCCAAATGGCTCTACACTTTTTGAACGCCTAATCGATCACGAAATAGATGTCAAAACGTTCCCTAACGTTTCTCGCACCTGTCGATATTTATATCGCAGGATATTCGCTCAATCTTATTTACCATTTGGGCACTTGAAGGAAAAGTAAATACGAACATCGGCAATTCTTTTTTCACCCTGTTCGACGACTAATGCGATTCAAGGTTTCGGGCGGTATTATCTGACAGTTTATCGTTCGCTCGACTCGTGTTATTTTGCAGTCTTTTTCTAGCATACCTATATTGACGTTGACAAGCGACAATTTCCCTACGCGGAGAGAACGAAGTTCCTCCGTTCGCATTTTTCATTCCATCACCGCAAGCCGCTGTTTACTTCGCATGGCAAACTCATGAAAAATTGGCTAAGTAATTTCCTGAAAGAATAATTTATTTTCTGGCCGTTTCGCCGCTAGTCCGTTCATGGGCAGAGCTTCCTCACTTTTTCGCTTCGCAACTTCTGCGTTTGACTCGCGTTCAACTTTTCTCGCCGCTCTTCCCTCGGCGGAACAATTTTTTTATTACCTCGTCTCTCTCTTTGTCTTTGCCTCGAGCGAAATAAAAACCGGCAAAAAAATATTAAACGTCCTCGCGTCTGACGTTCGAATTGATGGCTATGGTTGCGAAGTATAAAGTTGGCGCGCGGATTTGTTCGAATCATTCGAGGAATTCCGAATCGCCGGAGTTGTAACGGGAATTGTTCCGACGATATTTTATCGTTCGAGAAAATAACAGGTACGCGTTCCAATTTCATTATTTCACCATCAATTTTTAAATCCTGTTGTATTGAAATAACTCGTTCAAGACTTCAGCTTTTCAGACGACAAGTCAATTTTATTATTTGCTGGGAAATTTTGGTTGAAAAAAGATGTAAAAAAATAAATGGTTAAAAAATGTTGGTTATTAAAAATGTTAAATGGTTAAAAAATTAAAAATATTGGTTGTTGAAAAATTTTGGTTAAAAAATGTGTAAATAAATTGTTCCTATTTAGGAGAATACTCGGCCTATGGTTTCACCCGAATCCGGAACTATAAGTGTACTATAGCATTTTAGCTGTAACGTCGATTTTTGGTTTATTATTAAATAACAAAAAATTGTAATCGCCCAAGAGAAAAATTTTCTAACCACCCCTTAAACTCAAAATTGGATATTTTACGTTTCAAGGCACGTAGAATCTGAATATCCAATAAAAAAAATTCTGTCTGTCCGCTTTACGCTGTCAACACTTTTCCGCCAAAATATTATAGCTACATTTTTGAAATTTTCACCAAAAAATCAATCTCGGTCTCACAACGGCCCAATTGTTGAACCTCATTGCTACCTCAATTTTAAGGGTATTTTTGGAGGGTTTTGAGGGGAAGAAAATTCCTATTTTCGAATGTTTTTCGGACAATGGCGCGTTTGGTATCAATTTCTATAAATTTTTAGACGCTGAATCGAATGAGACCATCGCGGGGCCGATAGCTTTATTGGTTCTCAAGTTATCTTGCAGCTTTTGTGTCGAATTTGGGAGATTTTCAGAAATTTGACATGAGGGTATAACTCGAGAGCTTTTGGAACTACTATATAAAAATCGTTCTATACTCGTTGGAATGCTCGTCAACCACTCTCTTCAGCTGTACCGGTTGGCGAAAAATTTAACTTTCAATTCGAAAGTTAAGAAAAATCAAAATAATTAAAATTACAATAGTTGCTACGGAATTTTTCCTTCTAGTTACCAATCCGCTGTTCGGGTGTGAACATTATTACAAATGTTCGGAATAATTTCTATCACGAATGGAATAATAAGATGCGAAGGAATGGTAAACTTTTGTACAATCATTTGCAGGCGTTTTTTTTTCGTCAAACCGAAATCGAAACAGATTGTATATTCGGTTTGAGGGAGGCTAGGCGTTTCTCTAGAGCTATAAAAGGAGTGATAACAGCGTTTCGGAGTTTGACATGCCCTTCCCTCGCCGGTCATCGGTTCGATACATTCGTTCCCTCACAACGTCAGAAGCAAGGGCTAACGCGCGGTCAATGTCGCCTTTGTATAGATGGTTGCCTCTAGAAAACGAACAGAATAGCATCGCCACGGTCATCGTGTCGACGTCAAGGCCGCGACTAGCGACTATGAATGACGATAAAATGTCTCGTGAATCTTCGAATTCGTAAATTACCGAACGGCGAGCCGGCTTTTTGATTCAATAAATCTCAAAAACGTTTTAGCATCTTTTTTTTGGCAGTAATTTATTAAAAAATTAATCAAATCATGATTCTCCTGTACATTCTCCTTTTCGAAGTTGATATTGTTTACGGTTGGAAAAGAGAGTCATTTTCTCGGGTGATTTTATAGGTCGACTATCCTCAACGTATTCGTCTTTATTGGGTGAGAAATATTTATGAACTAATTAAATAGCTCAAATATTTCGTATCTAACAGTATGTCTTCTTTGAGCAATCAACGGTTGAAAAATTCCCATTTGGGCTCCAATTCTGAATACTTTTCAGAGGAGATTTTTTTTTTTTTTTGGGGAAAATTAATATAATCAAGCAGCGAAACGGTTGAGGAATCAATTTAAAAAATCTATATAAAACCTGAAAAAAACTATGGTAGTCTGTATAAACTATACCTGTATTCTTTTGTTCTGTTCTGTTCCGCTCCGTTCCGTTCTATTCCGTTATATTTTGTTGCATTTGGGCTCCTATTCCGAATATTTTTCAAATGAGCATTTTTTGGGGAAAATTAATATAATTATCAAGTGAAACGGTTAAGGAATCAATTTAAAAAATCAATAGAAAACCTGAAAAAAAAGAAAAAAACTATGGCAGTCAATGTAAATTACCTCTATTCTGTTCTGTTGAGTTCTGTTCTGTTGTTTTCTATTCTATTCTATTAATTTAATTTATTTTCTATTTATTTATTTTATTTTATTCTTTACTACTGCTTCTTTTTTTCTTTACTGCTTTTTTTCTTCTTTTTATTTTTATTTCTTTCTTTTATTTTATTTTATTCTTTTTTATTTTATTTTTATTTTTATTCTTTTATTTATTTATTTTATTTTAATTTTATTCTATTCTATTTATTTATTTTATTTTATTTATTCCCGTTTACATAGCAAATTTTTGGATTAGGTACGGATTTTCATAGCGCTAGACTCAGAAGCTGTCCGTCTGCGGTCAAAAGTGACGAAAATGTGACGAAAATCGTTTAGTTACTTTCCCGATTTTCAAGAAATATTCTCTCGACTGAATGTGCGAAATTATTGAATTTTTGATACTGCACAGTACTTTGTCATTGTAAATCTATGTAAAAAAAAAACTATCCCACTTTTTTACTCACAACGAACAAATTCCATTCGCTTCCCCCGGGAAACAAATATTGCAAACAACACCAATGATTGGCAGATCCGATATCGGTTTCCTATTCGCCTTTATTTTGTTTCCGAACGTTAGCTCATTATTAGAAACTCGCTCAAATGTAGCGAGCTTTTTGAAACACCAATTTCTCGCACGCAGGTGTCCAAGCATTTTAAACGTCGAAACGCTAAGAGACAAAGTTAAAATTTAATGGAACCCGCCTACAACCGACAGCTCCCTCAGCTAAAAGACGAGAGAATCTTCATCAACACCTTCGCTCCAGAGCTGATGCAATTTTCATCAAGAAAAGCCATCGGTGGGAGAAAGACGTGAAACGGCAAGCTAAGGTGATATTCGGTTGGAAAATGTTGACGGCCGTAATATCTATTTTAGAAGCAAATAGAACAGAACTTATAAGATTGAAAATTTTTTAAAACAATTTTTAATTTAAAATGTACCTATTGTGGCCCAGTTGCACGAAGCTGTAGAACATTCTTTTTTCTGCAATGAAGTACTCCTTGATCCGATGAAAAAATCTGAAATAGGCAATCGATCAAACACTTCCCACGATGCTCAATCACCTACCATAATAAAACGACTTCTAGCCTTGAATTGGCAAAATCGGTAGAATTTATAGGAGAAGTGAAAATTCTCTTGAAATATTAAAATGTAGAATCGATTAAAAGAAAAGAATGTCCCTTGGTTTTCCCCGTTTCCTCATTATTTAGAGAAGAGTCGAGAGAGAAGAGCCGTTAATAGATAAAATTTGCTCGAGAGTCGCCTATATAAAGGGACGAAATTGATCGTTTCTATTCCCTGGATGAATTTTTTCTTCTTCTATATTTCTTCAAGCCGACCGTAAATAAAGTCGGTTAAAAAAACGCTAATTTTCCGTGTCTCGGAAAAATTGCGTTCTTCCCAAAAACGCACAAATTTTTTTGGCCAACGCAATAAAAATCAAGTGGTCGATCTCAATAGTTTCATTTACTACGTGAATGTTGAAGTAAAAAAATAAGTTTATTGTAAAAAAAAGAAGAATTCAAAACTTTAAATTTATGTAAAAAATGAATGAATTTCAAACTATACTATTGTGTAGTTGACGGAAGGATAAAAAGAAAATAAGTATTTAATGTCAAATTTATAAAAGTATTTGTATTAAGGAAATTCGAGACTAACTAATGATAAACGACTTGGATCAAGTTCAAGCGGAAACTAAACTTTTTTATTCAAAATTTTTATTGAAGATAACTATGGCAAAAATAATAAACATAGAAACCACAATTGAAGGCGGACTTTACAACAGTATTTACTTATATATTTTTTTTCTCGGGGAGGCTTCTAAAATTTGTATTAATAATATTTTCGAACCATCCAGTACATCGAAGTATGCGTATTTCGACTCATTATTTGACGTTCTTTAAAAACTTCCGACTGAACCCCCGCATTAATTCGTTATTATAATCGGATAAAAAGTCTTCCTTTCGAAACTTCAACACCTAAGCCGCAATAACTCATTCATATCAGCGGCTTTGGAACGAGGTCGGCTAACCAAGCGACGGCTTTATTTAGCTGCCGAGCCAAGTGGAGCAAACATGAGCGAAAAACGCGGCCCTGCGAGCGGGAGAAAAAGAGATTTCGGAGGAACTCACCTGCCTCAACCGAAGGCTCTCCGAAAGAGAAGTTTATTTTTACTTCGAGCCGAAACTGATTAACGAAAACACTAATGGCCGAAGCGCGGTCGGACACGCGAACTATTTATCGCATTCTTTATTCTTTACCGTACCCTTCATTGTTCGGATAGCGAGCTCCATTCTCCGGCGAGATTTTATCAACGACTCGACCGACGTCGTAAATAAGAAAAAAGCCAAAAGGAGAAACGGTTTTCGCCGTAGGAAACCGCCGGACGCCCTTGAAATTGGTTTTTTCCCCGGCCAATCGCCTCGTTCTTCGCTAGTTTTCCACCTTCGGCTAATTCGATACCTCCTGCCATCGTGTAAGCCATCATCGGCTACCATGGCCTCGTTTATGATTTATGATCGCAAACTCATGACCCTCGGGCGCAGGTGTCGCCCGTGCGACGATGACGTCGTTTATTTTCCAGCCAGTAATGCGGATTCACGACCGACGCAGAAGCTGTCAGGCTCAGGGCGATAATAATAAACGCTTTTCAGCATTGGATAACAAACGGTGTTTTTCATATTGTTTCTCGCGATGAGAAAATTAATCGCCCATCGCCGACGAGAAAGAGACTCGCGATTTTTTGTTTTTATTCGATGATAAACCGTTGTAATCACTAAAAAAAGAATTTTGTGACCACTTTAAAAATTCGATGTTTTACGTGTCCAAGACATGTTGAATCCGAAAACCTTATTTAAAACGCTGCAAATGATTGTACAATGGTTTATTCCATTAAATTCCATCACAAGTTTTGTGATAGTAATTATTCCAATTTGTGAACGTTCCCAACGTAAAACAGATTGGTAACTATCGGGGAAAATTCCGTAGCAACTATTGTAATTTTAATCATTTTTATTTTTCCTAATTTCCTAATTAAAAGCTAAACTTACTGCCTAACGAAACAGCTGGAGATAGAGTTTAACGACCATTCCAATGAGTAAAGAACGATTTTTATAGCTCCAAGAACTCTCGAGTTATACACTCATGCCAAATTTCAGAAAATCTCCCAAATTCGGCACAAAAGTTGCGATAACTCGAGAACCAATAAAGCTATCGACCCCGCAATGGTCTCATTCGATTCAGCGTCCAAAAATCTATAGAATTCGATACCAAATACACCTTTTTCTGAAAAACTTTTGAAAATACGAATTTTCTCTCCTTCAAAAATACCGTTAAAATATAGGTAGCGATTTGGCTAAAGAATTGAGCCATTGTTAGACCAAATTAGATGGAGCCACCCGTGGTGTAGTGGTGTGGAGCGTTAGCTCTCTACACGGTGGAGCCGGGTTCGAATCCGGCTGGGGTCAAACTCATATTTGGCCCGACCCTTCGTCCTCCACTCTCAGGGGGTAAGGCAAATGAGTAGCCACGAGCGAAATCGTCAGAATTAGTAATAGCAGGATTGACTGAGAATCTTCTGATTCCCCTATGGGAACGACTGACGACGTCCACGACGGGAAAGTATCCCAGTTGGACGAAAATCCAAGGTGAAATTCCTTGTTTACTTTACTTACTTACTTTACTTTGTACAGCTTGTACAGTTTGAAAATGGAAAATTATTCAAAAAATATTATCAATCGTTCGAATTCGATTATTTTCACTTTGAATTCGAATTCTACGTCTAATTACCTGTATGACTCATTAATTAATCAAATTCGAAGAGTACTGTAAGTATTTGCAACGGATTTTCAAAGTTGAAAAACGTATGAATAACGTAGTACTAAAACTGGGAAAAAACTGATAGTTGTTGTAAAATTTCCGCCGTTTTGACGTCATATTCGGATTCAGCATTAAATTTCCTATAAAAATAGCTTTCAAAATCACTCAAAAACGAAAATTTAATATTTCACCCTTACCGATGCTCGAAATAACGGCCGGCGAAAAACTCGATTTACGGAAAATAATTTCTCTGGCTCTGTTTAGATTTTTTTCGCCAAATTTTTTGCTATGTACGTGTGTAAGGCGTTCAAATGAAGACTCCTGCATAACAAAACAATTGATTCACATGAATTTTGACCCCGAAAACCACGGTTAAAGTCCAATTTCCGAGCTTTCAAAAACCGATTTTTTCGGACCACTTGCAGATTTTTCCGAGAAATAAAAAAAATCACAAAAATACATCTTGGTAAGACACAACTTTCCTAAAAATTTCAGATTTTTATCTGTATTGAGAGAGGAGTAAAAAATCGTTAACTGTTCGGTTAAAAAAATCGCAGGGGTACCCCTAGGAGTTTTCGCGAAAAATTTTTTGAAATAGATTTAGCTCAAATTCAGCATAATGATACTTGATGATGTGTATATCAATAATATATTGTTCATTCTTTGTTCCTTTCGCACTAAATAGATGAAAAGAACGTTTAAAGTTGAAAAATGTCATGTTTTCGGGTATAGTCTACTAATGTTGTTGAATAACGCAAAAACGGTTGAAAAATGGATAGGTACATTACATTGGGAAAATGTGGACAGTTAAATTACCTATCTTTTGGTATATTCAAACATCTGAATTGACGACTTTTTGTTTGAGTTATCCACAGTGCAAGTTACAAATCTTGGAAAAACTAATGGGGTTGGGCGGCGAAGCCGCCAGGGGTGCTGAGCCCCTAGTTTCAATACTAAGGACTCTCAAATTGATTCATATGCTCAATGAAAAAAATGTAATATCACGAATTTGAAAAAAATGTATTGTCAAGTTTTTATTATTTTATTTCTCAACTTTTATAGACAACCGATCAATTGTAACGTCTGCCTATAAGTGAATTTCATTGTACAACTTCCAATCGGTGTCGTTTTATCTTCCGTTGTTGACCTAACGCGAAAGTTAGGTACACATTATAACGAGTTTAATTCAACGCTTATTCGCTCGGAAAATTCCAAAAGCGATATCAACTAAAGCATAGAGAAACGCCATTAAACCGAGCTGAATGCAAATTCGCGAAGTACTAACTTGAGATGATCACCTGAAAGGCTTTTATAGGCGGGTCGACAGTTGGAGCTTTTAGAAATGTTTAATAACGTTCTCGCCGGTTATTTCGAATTTAATGCGCGGTATCAAACGTGCACTGCTTCCAGTTCATTACACGTAGTTTAGCTTCGGCAGAGTTGAAAACGTTGAGGAAAAGTCCGAAGTTGAGTACGAAGTTCCTTTCCTTCGCGAAAAAATTCCCTCCATTTTCAGTCATAATAAAGTTTTATCTTTTCGAGTACCATCCGTACCAAATTGGTTCGGCCTTTAGTTTTCTCGTTAGTCACCTTCGACCTGAAGTTGAATTTTTTTCCCTTTGAAATACTAGCGTTTCATCAATGTTGAACAAAAATTACTAGCCTGCAATTACCGCGCTCTTTGCTGTAAAAAAAATATTACACTGCATTGCTAAATAATACCAGAATATGGACAAAATGAAATTCGGAATTAAATTTTACTTGAAAAAATATATACAGAAAAAAATTAGGCACGCATCATCGCTGATCTTCAAACCTTTTTCTTTGAAAATGTTTGCTTGCCGCTCAGAACCAACATGAATTCAATTACTTTAAAAAAACGCTGCAAATGATTGTACAGTGGTTTATTATTATTTCGCTTCAATATTGATTTAAGAAGACTATCCATTTGTCATTTTAAATATTCCAAACATTTGTGAACGTTCCCACCGAAAAACAGATGGTAACTATAGGGGAAAACCCCGTAGCAACTATTGTAATTTTAATCATTTTTATTTTTCTTAATTTCCTAATGAAAAACTAAACCTGTTGCCTAACGATACAGCTGTAGAGAGTGTTTGACAACCTTTCCAATGAGTATAGAACGATTTTTATAGCTCCAAGAACTCTCGAGTTATACCCTAATGCCAAATTTGTGAAAATCTCCCAAATTCGGCACAAAAGCTGCGATAACTCGAGAACCAATAAAGCTATCGACCTGGCAATGGTCTCATTCGATTCAGCGTCCAAAAATCTATATAGTTAAATACCACGTACACATTTTTCTGAAACACCCTGGAAAATATGAATTTTCTCCCCCTCAAAACCCCTCAAAAATACCCTTAAAATTGAGCTAGCAAGTTGGTTCAAGAATTGGGCCGTCGTAGGACCGAGATTGATTTTTGGTGAAAATTTCAAGTTTTTAGCTCTTACAGTTTGGCCGGGAAAACTGCTATCGGCGTACGGCGTACGGCTTACGGCGTACGGCGTACGGCGGACGGACAGAATTTTTTTTATTGGATATTCTGATTCTACATGCCTTGAAACGTAAAACATCAAATTTTGAGGGAGGGTTAGAATTTTTTTTTCTTGGGCGATTACAATGGTTTATTATTGAATAATAAACCAAAAATTATAAAACTCTCAAAGCTGATTCAATTTTATATTTATACTGAGCCCCATAGTGGCTTCTCCGCCCAACTCCCCGTCAGGGGGGAGGGCTCTGCCCCCCACGCCCTCCGGCAGATACTTATCAACTTTGTGTCATAAAGTAGTGGGTTTGCAACTTACGCAAAATTTTATCCGAGATGGGCACTCACACTTTCAGTTTCCGAAGATCGGTAACTTGCACAGAGGATAACTTAAACAAAAAGTTGACCATTCAGATGTTTGAATATACCAACAGATAGGTAATTTAACTGTCCACATTTTCCCCATGCAATGTACCTATCCATTTTTCAACCGTTTGTGAGGTATTCAACAATATTCGCGGAGTATACACAAAAAGATCGCATTTTTCAACAGAAACCATTATTTTCATCAATATAGTGCAAAGGAAACAAAGAATGAAGCATATATTATTGATATACACATCATCAACTATCATTATGCTGAATTTGAGCAAAATCGATAGCAAAAAATTTTTCGCGAAAACTCCTAGGGGTACCCCTGCGATTTTTTTTAACCGATCAGTTAACGATTTTTTACTCGTCTTACAATGCAGATAAAAATCTGAAATTTTCAGGAAAGTTGTGTCTTACCAAGATGTATTTTTGTGATTTTTTTTATTTCTCGGAAAAATCTGCAAGTGGTCCGAAAAAATTGGTTTTTGAAAGCTCGGAAATTGGTCTTTAACCGTGATTTTCGGGGTCAAAATTCATGCGAATCAATTATTTTATTATGCAGGAGTCTTCATTCGAACGCCTTACACACGTACATGGCAAAAAGTTAGGTGAAAAAAATTTAAACAGCTCCACAGAAATTATTATCCGTAAATCGAGTCTTTCACCGGCCGAAGTTTCGAGCTCGGCTGGGGAGGAAAATTAAACTTATGTTTTTAAGCGACTTCGAAAGCTATTTTTATAGGAAATTTAACGCTGAATCCGAATTTTGCGTCAAAACGTCTGAAAAATGACGGCAACTTTTAGTTTTGGCTAATTTTAGTACCAAACGTTTTTATGTTTTTCCACTTTGAAAATTCGTTGCAAATACTACAGTACTGTTCATTATTATTTTATCACTCATTATTATAGAAAATTAGTCGTAGAATTCGAATTTGAACTGAAAATAATCAAATTCTAACGATTAATAATTATTTTTGAATTTTTTCGTTTTTCATATTTTTGAAGTTTTAACTTCGGATTTTTTTCTCGTCACTTTCGCGAATTTTGAAAAAATAAGTTCTGTATAAGCTAACTGAGAAAATTCAATTTAGAATCAAATTTAAAAAAAGACGCGGATTATTTTTTGTCTTAGAGATATATTCCACTTTTTGGCAGAAAACGAGTTTCGAGTTGCATAAATGAATGCTCGCTCTTTCCAACAACGGCACCTCGTATAGAGACTGATGTAAAGTTAGGTTAGCCGCGAGAAATAGTATAGTTGCTACATAGGTGGCTGCCTGCATAATATATATTCCCCCGGCATCACAATCCTCTCGACCTCCGACCGCTAGGGCAGAACGTACCTCTATAAATCAGATCGGGTTATCGCTCTCGAGGTCATGCGAGTAGTGAGCCGGTTCGCGTTTACGACTCAGCCGACACTATCGGCCGGATTCGGACCGAGTAGAGAAATCGAATATACGCGGCGATCGGTTTAGTTTCCGATACAGATTATCGAGCGATGAACTCGGGGAATAATATGGTTGACTTATTGGGCTGAGGGAGGATAAAATAGCGGCTTATTCCATTGCTTTAATCGGCCCAGATCTTTCGCTATTTCAAGCATCCTCAGGGCAGCAAGTACGCGTATATTGGGTACCTGGGGCCACTCAACCCCCTCCCGACCTCCTCAACCCCCTCAAACCAATAAGTAGTGTAGAACTGCGACCACGAAGCGAACTCATAGCGTTTATGCTGCTTGCCTCATTATTTTTTCATGCTAGTATTTACGTATTGTTTATAGCAAGATCTTTTGAACTAACGTATGGAATTTTTCATTTAAAAAATGTCTGTTTTTCCTCAGTAATTTTTTATTAAAAGAACTTTTGTTTGTAAAATTTTCATCAACTTTTTCCCTATTTTTCATTTTTTTTTTTTTTTTTGTTTGTTATTTTGTAGCCGAAAAAAGCTTTTTTAACGGCATATTCATTGAAAAAAAAAAGTTTTTAATGGAAAATCCGCTAAAAAAAATTTCATAAACACTTATTTTTAATGGAAACTGGGAACCAAAATTTCACAAACAAAAGTTCTCTTAATAAATTTTTTTCAAATAAATTTTTTTTAATAGTTTTTATTACATACCTACCTATTTTTTTAAATTTTATAGGTTGCAATTTTAATAGCGAAACGACTTTTTTGATGCATAGTTTAGTAAAATAAACGTTTCACATTGAGACCATTTAGATGAAGAGTAAGCACCGTGTATATAGTTATAGACTGTCAAAAATTACTAACTCAATAAAAACGGCTATTAGACTCTTAACAAGTAAAATCAGTAAGACTGCGGGATAAAAAAAAAATTTCTTTTAATAGTTTGTAATCTATTCCACGTGTCGTTCATTGACATAATCAGTAAATGACTCCTTGTACTGTTCCTTGACCATTGGAAATTTTTCCAGCCTTTGTTCTGAACTAAGAAACCGAACCAGGGAATTTCCGTGTGTACTGAGTTGACTCGCTTCCCGTTTTGTCCTCTCGACCGGCTGAAGTCAGACTCAATCCGCTCTAATTGGTCGTCCCTGTCTATTATCTACGCCAATTGACAGTCAGACGGGAACGTTGGCGAATGGGAATTGTATCATCTAGAATTGCCAGCTGTTGGCATTTTGTAATAATCACCTTCAATAACCCGAACAGAATTAATATAAAGGTAGCAGAGTGTACCGGAATAATTGTTTTCATTATTTATACATTACAAAAAAATTTCAAGATTTTCCCTTTTTTTCATTGTTTTTATTCATTTAATCACGTTATTTTAGTATACATCCATGGTATTGCTATCATTCAAAAAATTTAGCTATTACAGTTTCCTAAAAAACATGTCGACGGCGGACGGACAGAATTTTTAAATTGAATTATTTTCGGATTTTATATGCATCGAAACTTAAAATATCAAATTTTTTTCGTTTCACCGAATAATAAAACCGGAGGTAGAGATAAATTTTTCCTTAAACTATCAAATTATTTTCTTACCATACTAATACTTTAGTTCGATTTCCCATTTTCAATGAAAAAATATTCGCCATCGAACGCGTTCCATCTCATTTTATTAACGAGCCTACGTTGCATTATGCGGGGTAAAACAATGCCAACCAAGTGCTTGATTATTCGCTCGCAGGGCGAAATGCAAATTTAATCTCATTGGTCGGAACAAAACAGTGGACCCAATGCATATGGATGGGATTTACCCCTAACAATTTTCTCTGGTCGAATCGAAGAAGCCCACGTACCATAACATTAGGGATCTTTTGGATTTTTCATCCAGCGGAAACTTTTTCAAAACGAAGTCAAAAACGCTGTAAATGATTGATTTTTTTTTTTTTTTTTTGTGAGAACGTTCTCAAATGTTCGGAAAAACACCTCAAAAATACCCTTGAAATTGAGGTATCGATTTCGTTAAAGAATTGAGCCATTGTCTAGGCGAGGTTGATTTTTGGTGAAAATTTCAATAATTCAGCTTTTATAGTTTCGTCAGATTTTGACGCTGGTTTACGTTGTATTCGCCCAACAAAACAATGTTCTACCCCCTCAAAAAGTGATGTTTTAAGTTTCCAGGCATTTAGAAACCAATTTAATAGGGGGGAAAAAACACTTTTCTCACGAAACTATAAATGCTAAATTCTTGAAAGTTTCACCAAAAATCTATCTCGGCCTGTAATTGTCTATATACTTTAACCAAATCGCTAACTCAATTTTAAAATTATTTTTCTCGGGTTTTGAGGGGGGAGGAGATTCGTATTTTCCAACGTTTTTCAGAAAAAGATATATTCGGAATCAATTTCTGTCGATTTATTACAATGTAGGAAATTGACAATTGTTTCGAAATTTGTACGATTTCGTAGAAATTGGGAGTCATTTTTTCCTTTTTGTTTCAGATACGTTCTAGATTACTTGAGAAGCGGCAGCTTGGTGCTACCGGATTGCTTCAGAGAAAAGGAAAGGTTGAAGAGGGAAGCGGTTCATTACGGTTTGACAGCAATGGCAGACTCGTTGGAAGGTAATTGAATAAATTTTCGACGTAAGTAAATACAGCTTTCAATTCTCCACAAACATAAAGCGAAGATGTTTTCCTAATAAATTGCATTTAAAAAAAAAAAAAAAAAAAAAAAAAAAAACAGACACAAAAATAAACCAACTCAGTTAGAAAAGTTATCCCTCGAGTCGTTTCATTTTTTTTTAAACTTCAGCTATCCCTCTTGAGATCGCAAAGAAATATAAAAAATTTCACTCGCATGTACCCAGTCTATAGAATTTTCACTCCATCGTTTATTTTTTTCATACAGGACAAAAGAAAACTTGCGGCTACATTACGATCGGCTACAGGGGCAGTTTCCAATTCGGACGAGACGGCCTGACCGATGTCAAATTCAGGAAGATCAGCCGTATTCTCGTATGCGGAAGAGTAGCCATTTGTCGGACGGTTTTTGGCGAAGCGCTCAACGAAAGCAGAGACCCGGATCACGGCTGCTCGGACAGGTCAGTGTCGACGGATCTTTCGGAAATGGCAGGATTGATTTATATTCACGTCCGAACAGAGATTATTCTCCGCTGACAGATCTTTCGACAGATAGCGGGCGAATCTATGCACACGTATACAGACACAATTTTTATTTCGGTTTATTATTCGATAATAAACCACTGTCATAAAAAATTCTCATGTCATCAAAATTTTTTTGTATTACGTTTTCAAGGCAAGTAGAATCCGAAAAATGGAAAAACGCTGCAAATGATTGTACAGTGGTTAGAATTAATTAATTATTAATTAATAATTGCTGATTAATTCCTTCGCTTTAATAATGATTTAAGAAGACTATTCATTTCTGTTAGTAATTATTCCGACCATGTTTGAACGTTCCAACCGAAAAACAGATTGATAACTATACGAGAAAACTCCGAAGCGACTATGTAATTTCAATCATTTTTAATTTTCTTAATTTCCTAATTAACATTTGAATTTTTCACGGTATAGTTGAAGAGAGTTTTTGAGAGCATTCCAACAAGTATATGTTCGGTATTATTACTATGACAAATGGATAATCTTAAATCATTATTGAAGCGAAGGAATAATAAACAACTGTACATTCATTTGCTGCGTTTTTATCGGAGTATTAGGAGTAAAATAATCGCGGTAATGTTAGAAGTGTAATGATATGTTTATGTGAGCGTTAGGAGTTAGCTTATTTAAAGGGAGTATTTATTCTTAGTAAAATAGATTATTCGCGAGGAAAATTAATTTTTCGGGAGTAAGTATGAAGAGTAATCGGTTTTTATCGGAATTAATAGGAATGAAATTCAATTTCTAGCGTATTATGAGTTTAATCAATTTTTCGCTTTGGTGCGATCAACGTGCCAATGAAAAGCTTTATACTCCGCGTGCCGCTAAACCTCAGCTCTCGATCGGCTCTCGTTTCCGTATCCATTGCGAGCCGCAGGCTCCGATGAGAGGCACTTGTGCAATTCCTAATACGCGCGTTCGAGTCCCTTTGTTCACGTTTAGTCAGCTAGGGCTTCAAACTCGGGGCAGCTCCATGCGTCAGCTCGAATATCCTGACCACCGCTGTCCAGTATGGCCTATATCCTCCAGTCTACCGCACTTCTGCGACATTCCGCCTTGTGCAGCCTTTGTCGTCCGCTTTTTACCTTTGATTCCGCGCTTTCACGCTCTTCGGCTGAGTTAATCAATAGAGGCCTTTACGCTCCCATAGCGAGCGCTTCCTTTGTCGCAAATGAAGGCCGAGCAATCACTTTCGGATCGATAGAATTGTCTTCTGAGCAAATCGGATTCCTTTTTCCCCGCTCCTTCTAGCGGGTTATTGTCGAGTGCTTTTTAAGTCTAGTGCTCGACTGTTGGGACGAAAATAGAATCATCCGCCACTTATCGCGCTCAATTCCCCGGTTCAACTTCGATTTTCAAAACGTTCTCCGCGATTCCATTCAAAACTTGAACTGAAGAGGGTACAAAATGCGATTGCGTTCGGTTTTGGATGTTAATCAAATTAGCAGAACTGAAGAGGATCGTGCGGCCGCGAACGCACGAAGAAGAAAGAAGAGCCAAAGCTCTCGTTTTTTTTCTCACGGCGTACTTCACAATGAGAGCTAAGATGCTCTAGGCTCCAGCGCGTCGGGAAAAACGCAGAGCGCTTCGAAGATGTTCGCTCTCTCACAAACGCGAGGAACGATAGATTTATTTCCTCCGAAGAACAGCCCGTCTCACGAAGTTTGTAACGCCTTCAAACAAGAACTTGGATCATTCGGCTTTAGTACTTGAACTGTAGGAGTGAAACGGCAGCTACTCGCGGTTCTCGCCTTTACGGTAAACACCCTTGGCCTCCAAAGAAGAGCATTCAAGCTGTTGACCTATCTCATAAGGAGTTATAGAGCTCTTGCCAACGGGGGATGCCTCTTCAGCCAAAATGCAGAGAATTGGATACAAGCTTTCACACGGAGAGAGAGTTTCCGGGTGTGCGGTTTTGAGCATGGCTGAAACACGGAGTCTAATTGGACCGTTCACACGAGGAGTTGAAATCGTATCATCCACTTAATTTTGTCTAGTTAGTCATCTTCAGTTTAGGATTTGAAAATAAAATTATTATTTTAGGTTAGAAATCTCGCGTTCACAAGTGGTTAGAAGATATACCTGACCCGCGTTGCCTATCGTTCGTGAAGGTTTATCATCAGATATAACATTCGTTAAAAATATCAAATTATCACCTCGTCACTTTATAACTTCACCACTTTTTCACTTATCACTTTATCTCCTTCTTAATCTTCTCGAAATTCAAAATTTCTTCATCATAGTTAACCGTAATTATTAATCTCCATTTATCACTTTATAACTTTATCACTCTTCCTTTTATCACTTTATTGCTTCATCACTTTATTACTTTATCATCGTTATTACTTTATCATATTTATTACTTTATTATTTTACAACTTTATCACTTTATTACATTATCACTGTATCATTGAAGAACCGAAGGTTCTTCATCACTTTATAACTTCATCACTTCTTTCCTATATCACTTTTTCAGTTTATCACTTCATGACTCTATAACTTTCACTTTTTCACCTTCTCCACTTTATCGCTTTATTACGTTTTTTACTTTTTCACTTTACCACTTTTTCGCTTCATCACTTTATAACTTCATCTTCACTTATCCTTTTATCACTTTCTTGATTTATCACTTCATCGCTGGAGAACTGAAGGTTCTTCATCATTTTATCACTTTATTGATTTATCATTTTATCGCTTTACTACTTTATCGTTTCATTTCTTCTTCACTCTAGAACTAAGGATTCTTCATCACTTTATCACTGAAGATTCTTCATCAAATTATGATTTTATAACGTCATCACTTTTCCCTTTATCACTTTATAGCCGTATCACGTTTTCACTTTATTATAACTTTCCACTTTTTCTTCTTCTCCACTTTATTGCTTCATCACGTTTTCACTTCATCACTTTGTCGCTTTATCACTGTATATCTTCATCACTTTTTCACTTTATAATTTTATCGCTTCAGCACTTTATCGCTTTATCACTTCATTACTGAAGAACTGAAGGTTCCTCATCATTTGATCACTCTATCTTTTCATTTTACCTCTTCATCACTTTTTCACTTTATTGCTTTATTACGTGTTCACTTTCCCACTTTATCACTGTATCGCTTTATCACTTTATAACTTCATCATTTCATCACTTTATGACTTTTCACTTTTTCCTCTTCTCCACTTTATCGCTTCATCACGTTTTCACTTCGTCACTGTCGCATTATCACTGTATAACTTTATATCTTCATCACTTTTTCACTTTATGCTTTTTTGCTTCATCACTTAATTGCTTTATTACTTCATCACTGAAGAACTGAAGGTTCCTCATCGTTCATTACTTTATAATAACTTCATCACTCTTTCACCTTATTGCTTTATAACGTTTCCACATTCCCACTTTATCACTGTATCGCTTTCACTTTATAACTTCATCATTTTTTCACTTTGTCATTTCATCATTTTATAAATTATTACTTTTCCTCTTCAACACTTTATCGCTTCATTACGTTTTCACTTCATCACCGATTATTACTGTGTAACTTTATATAATTATCTTCACTTCAGATTTTCACTTTTCGCTTTTTTGCTTCATCACTCAATCGCTTTATCACTTCATCACTGAAGAACTGAAGGTTCCTCATCATGTTATCACTCTATAACGTCATCACTTTTTGACTTTATTGCTTTATAAAGTGTTCACTTTCCCACTTTATCACTGTATCGCTTGATCACTTTGTAACTTCATCATTTCATCACTTGATAACTTTTCACTTTTTCCTCTTCTCCACTTTATCTCTTGATCACGTTTTCACTCATCATTTTGTAACTTAGTATCTTCATCACTTTTCACTTTATTACTTTATTGCTTCATCTCTTTATCGCTTTATCACTTCATCTCTTTATCGCTTTATCACTTCATCACTGAAGAACTCAAGTTTCTTCATCATTTTATCTTTCTATAACTTCATCACTTTTTGACTTTATTGCTTTATAACGTGTTCACTTTCCCACTTTATCACTGTAACGCCTTATAATTCTATAACTCCATCATTTCATCACTTCATTACTTTCCAGTTTTCCTCTTCTCCACTTTATCTCTTGATCACGTTTTCACTTCATCACTTTGTCACTTTATCACTGTGTAACTTTATAACTTCATCGCTTTTTCACTTTATCACTTTATTGCTTCGGCGCTTAATCGCCTTATCACTTCATCACTGAAGAACCGAAGGTTCCTCATCATTTTTTCACTCTATAACTTCATCACTTTTCCCTTTTTCACTTTATTGCTTTATAACGTGTTCACTTTTCCACTTCATCACTGCATCGTTCTATCACTTTATAACTTCATAGCTTTTCCCCTCATCAATATCTTCATCCCCTCCTCAATCTTCTCGTAATCCGAACGCTTTCATCCTCATGGGCCTCTTTTGGGAACACAGGTTTTCATCTGATTTTCTCGTAATTCGTTCAAGAAAATTCCATCTCTCACTTGATATTGTTATCTTTTTTCTCACATTTGTTCCAGATATACTGCGCGTTTTTTTCTGAAGCACAGCTCCATCGAGCAGGCGTTCGACCAGCTTCAAGAGAACGGCTTCCGAATGACAGGCAGTTGCGGTTCTGGCACGGCCGGTTCATCGTCGGCCGACCTTAAACCCGGCGTCGATCAGGAGGAAAACCGATGGAACCACTACAACGAGTTCGTCTTCGTTCGCGATTAGAAACGGGAAATTTGAAAAGGGAAAGGAAACAACCGCTGAATAAATCCAACCGCGCATTTTCAAATAAGATGGAGGGAGGGGAAATTTTTACTGAAAACGACACAATTTCGGTTTATTGACCATTTTCATATCAAGTAGTTTACGATGTAACGGCGGGAAATGTAGAAGAAAAATTGCAAAGCTTACCCAGGCGTGTAGGCGATGCCGCCATCAGTATTAGTATTGCCAAGTCGCCGAATCTGTTAATGCGAGAATCGACGCGCGGAAAATTGTTAAAGTTTATTGTTTCGTTCCAACAGCTGAAACGCTTGAGGTTCTGTTAATCGTATTTAAGCTGTTCAAAATTTGTCAAATTTTTGAATCGATGAAAATCGAAACCGAATAAAAAGTATCTTTTTTTTTAAAAAAAAAAAAGAGCTTTTTAATTAGTATAGAAAAAATTAAAATTGAAAAAAAAAATAAAGCGTAGATTATCGTATTGACATAGGTCGGCGATTATTGAAACTGGAGTATTATTGAAACGATTCACACATGATAAGTATTACTTCGCTATTATAGTACCCTATATTTTGTACTTCGACAGGCCGCTTTTCAAGTCTTCTCTAGAGGCCATCAGGCTGTTTAACATGTCTTTATCAAAACGTTTGACACTTTTGAGCTGCATTTTCTCCAAAAAGAAATTCAATTTTTAACTTGTCTTCAAATCAGTCGCAATATGGAACAAACGTTATCTTTGTAAATAATCAGTAGTTACGTGCAAGTTACCAATTTAGAAACCTGAAGTAAAAAAAAATACAGCTATTTTCTTCCTTCGGACTATATTATAGGTTTTAAAAAATAAATTATAAATTAAACGGCATTATAGGTTTTAACAGTTTAAAAAAAAAATTATCGTCTACGTTTTCTTTACATTCTATTCCTCAGCTGGTTTAATAATTTTATGTTTGTACTTATGGTTCGACTGAAATTATATCTACTTATAAGCGTCAATCAATCTGCGCAAATTTTCGTCGAAACATTTTTCTCGCATTATTTTTCATTCGGTTTTCTTCCGAATTTTGCAAAGTAGTATCGCATTCGGTCCGAAAGAGGAAAGCGCGATTTTTATATAATTTTATTTAAACCTCGAAAATATTGTCGGAGTTAAAAAATGTAATCCTTCGCCTAACAAAGATTCGTTTGATCAAATCCGGTAGGAAAATACGATTACAAATCGCCGACAGGAGGACGGCGTTAAATTTAGCAACGAGGGGATTTTTCCGCATTTCCAAGACGTCGGCGAAAATCGAGTTAAATTCTCATTTTCCGAAGCAGTTTATAACTCGGGATTTCCTTGCGCGAGAGCTAGAGGAAGAAAAGGGCCCGAGAAAAATCGCAGCACTCAATCAACCTAAGGAGTTTTCCTTCTCTCGTAGGCTATATTTTGACCAAAAAAAAAAAAAAAAAAAAAAAAAAAAAAAAAAAAAAAAAAAAAAAAAAAAAAAAAAAAAAAAAAAAAAAAACAGAGCACTATGGCGACCGGTTTCAAGTCAGTTTTCCAACTTTTCCTCCGTTTGGACGCCTACGACGGAAGTTGAAATCGAGTTTGACATTTGCATAAACTTCGCCGGGAAAAAGCGAATCGTTATCGAACTCGCAGCAGTAAATTATTCCCGTTTCGTTCTGCTCTTCTCCCGTTACCTCGATTCGACGCGATTTCCGCTTTGGCAATTTTTACGGCGAATTTTAGCAAAGAAGAACTGCAATTATTTGGAAGTGGGCAAAATTGTCGTGCGGTTTCATTATAAATTTTTTCATTGGAAAGATATAATTAGATATAATATTTTAAATTTTCTTATTTTATTAAATTTATTATATTTTATTTTCAATTTTAGCTCACTGGTCTTCCTATTGGTGAAGAACATTTGAATAAAACAATATTATAAACTGATCGTCTAAGAACAAAAATACGAAACTCGGAACGCTTCGTTTTTTAATTTCTATCCGTAATTATTATTCGTTTTCTCGACAAACGGTGATAAAAATATGCGTTTTCCTTTTCCTGACCGTCGCAACACGTTCTGTGATTTTAGTCGATTCGCAGAGGCGCGTAAAAGACTAAGTTTAATCATGCTATAATGGAAAATTTGTTTTAAGGTATTCACAGGGTAATTTTATCTTAAAGTTTGCGGATTCTTTATCGCTTTTTAAGACTAATGCCAATATATGTGACCATTGAGATATTCGAGGCAGTTTTCGAGCGAAATATCTCCTTTGATTTACTGTGCGAAAATTATGTACGGGCTATGGATTTTACGGATAAATTGCCACTTATTCAATACCCTGAATCTCTGTAGTTCTGAAAAAAGCGCTGTTTATTTGAAAACGGGTAAGAATTTATCGATATTTTTCTGAATTTAATACTTGATACGTCTCTATAACTGTTTTAGATAGTTCTTATATATAAATGGTATTCGCCTCGTCGCCGTACGATATTTACGTCGCTACAAGTTGAAGGAAACTACCATTTTTTCGTTTTATAAATTTTATTTTATTATTTTATTTTTATTTGTAATTTTTTGTTTCATAAATTTTATTTTATTATTTTATTTTTATTTATAATTTTTTTGTTTTATAAATTTTAATTAATTAATTTATTTTTTTCGGTTTATAAATTTTTTTTGTCGCTGTTGGCGTTTGAGAAATTAACTTTGACCAAGCCTGACCAATCTGAGCAAAACTGAATAGTAGCAATATTTTGTTCACGTTATAATCAATTTCGAAACGCGACATTATATTGATTATGCGTTTGAACTGGATTTATTAACGGATTAGCAATAATTTATTTATACCCGTGGAAGCAATATAATAATTACAGGGTTTGGCGAATAAAAATCGACACCATATCAGTTCCAAAAAAGGAAAAAATGGCGAGGATAATTATCTATTTGTAATTAGACGTGTCTGATTTGCTTTGAATTATTTTTTTCTTTCAACGATTATTTTTATTTGCTTGTTTCGCAGGGAGTATTAGAGCGACTTTTTTCGAGTGAAATCCGAATGTCGTACGGCGACAAGTAGAAACGCCAAAGCAAAAAAAAAATTCTACGTATATTGTGATCTTATAGCATTTAAACATTATCATCCTTGCGTACGTATTTCCGTAATAGAAAAACGGCTATTTTTCTCATTGTAAAATCGATTATGCCATTATAAAATTACGATGTCTTATTGTTATTATACAGTAACTTAAGACCTAGAATTTTGTGTACGAAGATTTTTTTTAACAATTTGCTTTTGAATTTAAACTGCAATTTTTGTTTTTCGACAGTTGGGAAATCTATGTCATCTATGAGAATATTTGGAGATTCTTGATAGCCGAAAATTGCATTTGTAGCTGCAAATTAATTCTATTATTATTTTTTTATTGGTTTTTTGTTTTGCTTGAATTTAAAAAGGGGGATAAATTATATGGTGTATCTGATTAAATCATCGTTCCGTAAACAATTAATTAGATGTACTGCTGTAGAATTCGTTTTTCACGTGCGGAATGAATTTTGTTGCGAAAGGTGGCCGCATTTTTGCAATCTTCTATTACATATACACCGATTTCGATTTGAATTTAGAATACATGATGAAAGCGTCGCTACATTGTAGTGCAACTTGGATTAAATTAGGCATAGTTTCCAGCAGCCATCTACAGGCGGAAATTTTTTTGTAGAAATCGTGAGAATATTATTACCGTAGAGTATTACGAGAAAAACATTAAGCCTAATCTTTACAATCAGTATATTTGAAGGAATTTCGATGTGATTAAAAAAATGTTATTAAGAAAGATTATACATATTATAAATAAAGATTACGATATTATTGTGTTAATGTTGAATTGCGTATAAGTTTACGTAGGAGTGAAATTGAGAAAAGCACTCAATTTATGGCGATTCGTTAGATTACATTTGAAGTACAAAACTCAATTAATTAGCTTGTCAATTTACTATCCTTGTACTCGATTCTTCGAAATTTTCACCATGGAGGATCTTCACCAGATCGAGGTGAGAAAGAAGCAGAGGGCAACTGAATGAAAAAAGTTATTTATTAAATTGTATAGAAATTAATTTAGAGTTATAAATGAATTAAGGTTATTATAAATAAGTTCGTATTCGGAACTAAAAGCCCAATTTTGACTAATTCGAACGTAGCCGAAAAAAATTCGAGCTGTAGAAATTGAAATTAAAAAACAAAACTGCAATTTTTGATAGTTCGTGACAATCAAATTTTCATATTTTATTTTTATTTATTTATATTTTTATTCATTTATTTACATGAACGGGATTACAATTACAAATTATAAATAGTACATTGTCTGACACCGCTTTACTCAAATGTTCCTAAAACAAGTAATCAAAAAACACAACAAAAAAATAAAAATAAAAAATAAAAAATAGAAATTTCCTTCGGAAACAAGACGACTGAGGTAGTTTAACAGGCACGAACTGGCTAATGAACAACACCAGAAACGGATATACTATTGTTAGGGAAGGTAGAATGTATTAAGAAGAGCATGTTCCAAATAATTCATTTATTTCATATAAACTAACCCGTAAACGAGAATATTTTCATATGAAATGCATCCTAGATTTTTCCAAACATTCAGACTGCTCCACTTACAAATATTTCATTATTATTTCTTTATTATAATAATTTCTTTATCATAATTATTTCATTATTTAATTTTTTCAAACATTTTGATTGCTCTACTTACAATTATTTCATTAGTATTTCTACTTACAAATATTTCATAAACGCAATATGAGAATTTACCAAAATACCTATATTATTTGTGGATGAATAAACCCAGTGTTAAACCCATAACATAACCCCAATATATTATTTTTTGGTCAGAACAAACTCAAACAAATTCGAAGCCTTCGAAAATGGTTTTTCCGTCTTAGCATTTGAGACACAGCCGATAAAAATGATACAATTAGCCAAAAATTTAAAATAGAAAAACGCACATAACTTGCAAGAGAGACTAATAACGCTGAAATACAGCATGTAACCCAAACGATTTGAAAAAAAAGAACTAATAAACGCAAGTCAACTATAGTAACCTTCTTATTTTGAATTAGGTTAAAAATCAATCGTCTACGTGTTAATAGACCGTCTATTAATTTTTACAGCGAAAAAAGAAGAAAATTTGAACATTTGAGAAAAAAATTGAAATACGTCCTCCATCGACTTTTTAGGGGACACAAAAATGAAACGTCTTGATAAAAGATAACCGACGCCATATTGGAAAAAATTTTCCTCGGATCGGAATTAGAGATTTCGAGTCGAGTGGTGTTGAAGCTCGTTCCACAGTTTTTCGACTCCGGTGAAATTTCTACTGTAAAAATGATGCAGCGACCGGCCACACAAGCCCTCGGATTGTTGAGGAGAGGACTTCAATCGCAGCAGACCAGGACACTCGTCTCTGGCCCGCCTACGCAGCATGTTTCCAAAGCCGTAAGTATTCGTCCGAATTTAGATTTGCCACTGGCTCATGATATCTAATCTGATACGCAATTTTTCTTCTTCTCCGGAGGTTTAATTTCAAAATTCGGATCGGTGCGCTTCGTTTTCGCTGTATTCGTACCTTACCGTCCTGAGTTGGGTTACCTGCACATTCGTTCAGAATGAGGCTTTTGTACGATATAATAAGGAAGTATAAATCTCAGAGGGAGTTTTAGTTGACTGTACTATTTTTTAGAGATTGCTCCCATAAAAGTCCTCAGAGAAACGTTATTTGATTGTGCAGTGTCATATAACACAGGTTTGTCTGCAAATAGCACACTGGTAACCCTTGAAGCGTGAGATATTTCCCAACTATTACTCCTAATATAAACTTTCGACAAATCAACATTCTTCTTTTCCGTCTCGTCGCATTTTTTGATGTCCAGGGGTTGTGAGGGAGAGAAGACCCAGGCGACTTATTCTCCAATCCCTGGCCGAGCACTTTCGCCCATTTGGGCATCTTCAGGGCGACATGGAGCCATAAGGCCCACCGCCACGTCGCCCTGAGGATGCCCGAATGGGCGAAAGTGCTCGGTCAGCTAATAAAGAATTCGAGAATGAGTCGCCTGGTTTTTCTCCCCCTCACAACCCCTGGAAATCAACATTATGTTTCAATTGTGCAGTATGAAACGTAAAAAGAATCTCCAATGCTGTCGAATTAGTTTCAAAATTTATAAAAAATTAAAGCAGGTACAGAAGACGATTACAACATCCAAGTAATTCGTCGTGTTTTCAAAAACTATAAATATTATGTTTGTATTTCCTGCAAAAAAAAAATCCTTTATTAGGAGAAGAAAATCAATTTTCTGTGGAATCAATCGTGGAGATTTCGGTGTTCCGCTGAACCTTTTTCAGTCATTGGTTCAAAGCTTCTCCCTTGTGAATACTTGGTTTTCAATCAATTCAAATGCATTTCATCTCTTGTTCTAGGAAGTCTTCGTCTACGGTGCGGCCATCAGCATCTCCTGCTTGGCAACTCCGCTGTATATCATTGTAAACGTTCCATCGTACAGAAAAGGCTCTTCAGAATAAACCTAAGCAATCGAGAAAAAAATCCAGTACTTTTTTCAATTCTAGAAAATGTAGAAAGCTTCATCATGAATATCTTCAGCCCAATGTTTGGTTCTTTGTTAGAAATAAAAATTTAGCCAATATTGTTATGATTATTGTCTGTGAAAGCAAGATCCTTGAAGAGGTATTAAAAAGTCGCCGTTAACAATGTCAGTTTTATTCTGTTGATCCCTTGCACTGGTAATTTGTAGGTGCCTTTTCAGTTATTTTGTAAAGTGGAAGATGCCTGTCAATTTTGCACGTTTGCAGAACTCAAGGTATTTTTTCTGGCCAACTTTATGAGTGAAGTCATAATTATCATGAGCGAGTGGGACCTTTTTGTCCATGAAAAGCAAACTGATTGGTTCCAGTACATAATTCTACTAATCTGTCATGTCCAACAGGGCACTTAGGTATTTGGATTCTGCCAGTGCCTCTATAAACGCTCAACATAAGTTCAGGGTCTAAAATTTTTTGCCTGGTAGTTTATAAGATTGCAGTACTTATACAAAAATGAATTCATTGGGTTCTATTATATTTTTACCCAACTCTAATTCATTACCTTACTTACCATAATATGGTTAGTAAGGAAGTAAAATATTATTTTAGGGTAATAATTCCATTTTGATCAAGAATAATAATTGCAGTCGATAAAATTGGCCTTTTTTGAAGAATTTTATGTCTACCATGAAAAGGTGCCGCGACCTGCGTATTAAGACAATCAACTTTGAGAAGCTTATCACTATGGCAGTGCTAAAGAACAGCTGTTAAATTTCGGATTTCCTCGAAGAATCGAGTTGTAGGTACCAGTTTTGTCGCTTATAATTTTTATGATCTCAAAAATATTTTTTACTTTTTGAAGCTCAAGATTGCTCGAGGCGAGATTATACTGTTCGCGGAACAGATTATGCTCGTTTTGTGTTAGTGTCAAACGAATCGGAAAGGTAAGCATTATGATAAGTGATTCGATATTGAGATGTTATTGGTTCGAATTATTTTCCGTGTCTTCTTTCAAATCTAGAAATCTTCAATTGTAATAATTCTAGTCGTTTCAATTTTGTAACAGGTTTCTATTCCTCTGTTCGGATATTACTTTGTTGACTGATTTGTGATGTTTGTCGAAACATTTATCACTAACATCCGCCTTAGCTGCTTATTTGCTGGCGTACAGTGGAAAATTGTTATTTTCTTTCTCGTCACTTTACCCTCATTGAAACATCGATTGCTACTCCGATTGCATTATTAGCTTTATTTATTCTCGAGTATTGAAGACTAGCTGATCGTGCTCTTAACTCTAATTCACCTAAGTATAATTGATTTTTTCGAAAACTATTCCTGTTATAGTTGTAAAAAACAGACCTAAATTGCGCTAGAGGTGACTTTTCATTCCCGTTCGTATTAACATTATCCAATTTATTTAAACGAGGATTTTCACTCAAGTGCCTTTTGTGATTGGCTAGTTTAGGATTCTCACCGGGCTCCAATTCATATATTATTAATGGAGTTCAACCTAGTCGATTTTCTTAGCGCTGAACCAATAAATCCCCAAAATACGATGCATTTTGCCTGTGATTGGATTTGCTATGCACCTGAATGGCGCTCAACTATGGCACTAGTCTCCCTTACCAATTCTATTTCGTGTCGGGTTCTTTTTTTCTCTGAATCATTATATCAGCATGGACTAAAACGCTGCAAATGATTGTACAGTGGTTTATTATTCCTTTGCTTCAATAACGATTTAAGAAGACTATCCATTTCTGAAAGTAATTATTCAAAACATTTGTGAACGTTCCAACCGAAAAACAGATTGGTAACTATCGGGGAAGATTCCGTAGCAACTATTGTCATTTTAATTTTTTTTTCTTAATTTCCTAATAGAAAGCTAAATCTTTTGCCCTACCGTACAGCTGGAAAGAGTGTTTGACGACCATTCCAATAATTATAGAACGATTTTTACAGCTCGAAGATCTCTCGAGTTATACCCTCATGTCGAATTTCTGAAAATCTCCCAAATTTGGCAAAAAAAGCTGCGATAACTCGAAAGCCAATTAATTCAGATGAAACGTATGAGAACATGAAGGTCCTAATTTTATCCGATCAATAAAGAATTCAGTCTCTCTCCCTCCCCTCGCTCTCTTCCTCTCTCTATTCATAAAAGGAAAATTGAGTGCATTTTTTAAACTTCCAGAACTGGAGGCTATGGTAACAATGAGCTCGGATAAAGGTGGAGGGCGGAGGAAAAACGATAATCAGGCCGCATCTGGTAATCAAAATCAAGCTGGTACGCCGACCCACGACGACTCGCCGAACCATCTAGTCTACGCTAAGGTAAATTTGCTCTGTCATATTTACATTTCAGAAATGAATTTAATTGAGCAATTTCACTGTTGTGCATTTTTTAGTGAGGATGAGAAGTGACAAGCTCTCATTGAACTAATTTATTTTTAAAGTCCAAGCCCTTTCGTCTATCCAGGCCTCTTTAAGGACATGGCTGACTGTGGTTTGAAGTTGTGTTTCCCTGTCCTTGCATCTCATACACAAGAATGCTCAACAGCAGTGCAACATCGATCAGGAACTTTTATTCTGAGCCATTTTATATAATGAAGGATTTCTGTTGTTGTAATGTTGCGAAATCAATAGTTGCCAATGTTGTCGCTATAGATTTTTTTTTTACACGGTAATAACCTAGTCACAGTTTTTTAAATTAATTATCTAACATTTTCTTCCGACCGAAAAATGAAGTTTTCTGTTTGAAATTTTTCTTTTGGCTTATTATTCAATAATAAATCATTGTAATTACCCAAGAAAAAAATTTGTAATACCCCTCAAAACTTTACGTTTTGCGTTTCAAGGCATGTAGAATCCGAATCTAAGAAAAAAATCTGTCCGTCCGCCGTTAACAGTTTTCCGACCAAACTATATTCCTACAATGCCTACATTCTTGAAATTTTCACCAAAAATCAATCTTGGCCTGAAAATGGCTCAATTCTTTAACCAAATTGCTACCTCAATTTAAAGCGTATTTCTTGGGTAAATTTGACGTCGTTTCCACCAGAAATTGATCTCACACTCTGTACAACTACATCAGTACATGCTTTTGTGCAACATGAACTTTTCTTTTTGTCTCATGAAGTCTTTAACCATTTGTTCCATAATTTGTTTCAGATGGAAGCGATCGTCGAGCGCATGCAAGACGAAACCAATGGAGTACCAGTAAGGACTGTGAAGAGCTTCATGTCCAAGATACCATCAGTGTTTACAGGTGCGTTTAAATGCTACGTTCTCTGTTTAATTCCAGCTGTAATTTGGTGTTAAATCTAATGAATAATTTCCCATCCAGGGTCTGACCTGATTTTGTGGATGTTGAAAAACCTCGACGTTGACGATCAAGGTCTGTTTGAAATAACTAAATCACTTTTGTTATAGTTACTAATATAATGTCTACCAATACTTATCATTTGGTTTTCTGACCGTCTCATGTTTATTCACGTACT
Organism: Tupiocoris notatus; assembly: GCA_037159825.1. Classification (NCBI taxonomy): domain Eukaryota; kingdom Metazoa; phylum Arthropoda; class Insecta; order Hemiptera; family Miridae; genus Tupiocoris; species Tupiocoris notatus. The sequence goes on along the minus strand of JASJUZ010000665.1, from coordinate 85,522 downwards.
TATTCACCTTTTTTGCAGCCGAGGCTCTTCACCTTGCTCATCAGATGGCATCCCATGGCTACATGTTCCCCATAGACGATCATATGCTAACTGTGAAGAATGACAACACATTTTATCGATTCCAGGTAATTCAAGTTCAGGTATTTGCCGAGCGACGTGATTTTCATGTGAACTAACAACATCCCTCCCTCGAAAAGTGCTTACTCGATCATTAATTCTTAACTCTTTACTGTTTCCAATAAATTCGTGTAATATCCCCGTTATTTTCAATTTAATAGGTACTTTTGTGTCAGGTACATGTAAATAATTTTAGTCTCCTTCAGTTTTGACGCTTCATTGTTCGGCTTCACGTTTTTTAGACGCCATACTTTTGGCCATCTAATTGCTGGGAGCCAGAGAATACTGACTATGGTAAAAATCATAACGAGTGATCCATTTTGAAGCATGAGGCATGAGCAATTCGTTCAATGTCCTGCATTTCGTCGATGTTATATGTATATTTTTAAATTATAGTTGCAACAGATAACGCTCGAACTGTTCATGTGCATGGAAAATAGTTAGAAATACCACATTTTTTAAACATCGGAGCTAGTGATAGTGGAAGACTGCTATTTAGATTTACAGAAGACTGGTGAAATTTTTGAACTTTTGCCTTGAAGAGTAAAAGAAAAAAATGTTTGTCATTGGGTGCGAGAGAGAAAAGGAATGTACTTTACAAAAATTTCATTCTGTATCGTAGTCTAAAAATTTCTACATAGTTATTAGCTCGCTTTTGGCTCGTTTGATTATCATTGCACAGACCGCAGTCATACCCTAAATTCAATTTTTTGGACTTGGAGGATTTTGGATTGTTTGAGTTGTGGAGAATATTTTTTATACAAATGATGTGACAAATACAGGTTATAACGAGGAATTTTCCTGAAAACCATGGCATTTTTATTGTTGCGTTACTAAATTATTTTTTCCAATTTTCTTCCAAACTGTTGCGCATGATTTTTGTATTGACATTAGTTTTGCATTTTCTATTGAGCCATTTTTATCTTTATTTTGTTGAAGCGTTGCTTAAACAACACCGTTTTCAAAATCATCCTGAACAAAAGATTTGTGCATGTTGTCGTATTAAAATACCACTTTTCATCTCTAGCTGGTCATGTGTTGCTTGGTATTTTCAAATATTCCGTTTTTACAGCCGTTTACTTATGCAAGCGGACGATGCAGAACAAAACTAGGCTAGAACTGGCCGACTATGAAGCCGAAAGTTTGGCTCGGCTTCAGAAAATGTTCTCGCGGAAATGGGAGTTCATATTCATGCAGGCCGAGGCTCAGAGCAAAGTTGACAAAAAGAGGGACAAACTCGAAAGGAAAGTGCTGGATTCCCAAGAGCGGGCCTTTTGGGATATGCATCGCCCTATGGTAATTCTTTTGATATTGGTTTCTCCGTACTGTAAACGCTTCAAATTCCATCCATTTACTGCAATAAAGGTTTAGTGATTATTATTGTTACAGCAAAATGTAGGAATATTGCTAGAATTACTAGTCTCCCAGAAATGTTTTTAATTTTTGATTCTTGCAGCCCGGCTGTGTCAACACCACTGAACTTGATATCAAGAAAGCATGCCGCATGAATAAACCGGCGAGCAGCAAAAGTGGCCCGAGCACGTCCACTGAGCAAATCGAATGCTTGCAAAAAGAAGTCACCTCGCTCAAGGCCAAACTTGACAGAAGCAACATCAAGATGTCCAAAGTCGCTGAATCGTTAGTATTACATAATCATTAATTAGGTTTATTATTTTCTTTTTTTTTATCGTTTCTTTCCACTTAGTTATTCGTTTGAGGGAGACAAGCTTGGTGACTCTTTCACTATGGTTCCTTTTATTTGCCTGGATCTTTCGCTCATTTGGGCACCTTCGAGGCTACGTACGTCCATAATATTTACCTATGACTTTACCTGATCTAGGCTAATGAAAGGATTCGTACTTCTTCGTATTCTGTTTTATAAAATATTTAAAGTCAGGTCTACGCCAAATTTCATTATTAGCTATTTTTTAGTTGTCAATCCTGTCGTTGAGCGACTCAAAACTGATTCTGAAGGTGATGTATTTGAACAAAAGAAATTTATAATATATAATTATTTTGCATATTATGCAAATTTAAAAAAAAACTAGGGGTGAGAAATTGTGGTCAGCGTCATTCAGGGCCCTGTATAATTCTCCCCCTTTTTTGCTTAAAAATACCCATTTCCCCTTTTCTCTAGTTGAGGTTTTCCCCACTTTTTTTCTATTTCTGATTTTAATACGTTTTGAACCAACTTTAATTTTAATATTCCACGTTTAACTCTTATTATTGTGTGTTCGTTCTTTTATTAAATGGTGGGAGTTGGACATTTTTGTTGCCAAAACCCATTATTGTTTTTTTCATGATCATTCACTTATAATTGAAATATTTTTTTGCATCTATTTGTTTTTATATTTTCATTATTCAATGCTTCTGCTTAATTTTCTAGCTACATCAGCTACTTCGAACAATACATTGAATACGATCCATTCTTCACTCCGCCCGACATTGCCAACCCGTGGACGTCAGACAGCCCTGAGTTTTGGGAATTGGAAAAACAGGGGTAATTATTCATGTTTGAATCAATCCATTAACTATCGTTGTGTCCTCTAAAATGAATTGCTGAGTTTTTGTAATCAGCAGACAATAATTATGACGAAGCAATATTTCGGATTACTGACATACGAGAACTGACATTTATTTTCAACCCATAAACACTTTGCATCTGAGCATTGTTAGGTCACACAACCTAATTCCATAACGGTATTATTTCATTACTTCTCCAGTGTTATTAGTTCTTTTATAGAGTAAATTTCGTACAACGTTTCATGCAAACGTTTTGGACGACGCCTAGGGCTCCTACTCTCAATTCTTTATCAGTACAGAGTATCCTCCCAGTGTGCATGCACCAAGCTTTGCATAATTTTGAACTAACCAGTATTTTAGATTAATAATGTTATTCTTTCCAAAGACTTTCCTGACACAATTGATAGCACTGATTCCTCTAGTGCGAAATGGGTCATGTTCAACTTTTCCTCTTAGGCGCAAAGTTGTTAGTTCTTCTTAAGGTAATTTTTGGTGCTTCTGTAAGTGTATAAGCGAGTTACACTGCAATTTTGAATTACAATTCGAGCATCTCTTTTAAATTGAGGATCTTACACACCAAGAAGTAATTAGTCGTAAATGACTTATTTCTTATAACTTGTGATGCAGTGCTTAAGCGTTGAGTGGAGGATTGGGAAGGCCCCGCTAGACTTAAATGTTCGACGTATTACCTAACTTTATAAAATCTCGCGAATTTCCCCAACTATTGAATTCAGGTTTATTGCAGGTGGAAATATGGTAAAAATTTGAAAGAAAAAATTGTGGGCAAGCGGGTTTGGTTTGTAATAAATTTAATATGCATTCTTTCGGTACATTGTTTTGTGATTCCTCTCATTTCAGGAAAGACGTTGCTGCCCGACGTGTGAAGAGGTGGGCATTTAGCTTACAGGAGTTACTCGCGGATCCCGTTGGGCGCGAGCAATTTTCCAAGTTTCTCGACAAAGAGTTTTCCGGGGAGAATTTGAAGTGAGTGATTCAACTTCATGTATGACGTTTGTAAATCATGTAGGAACTCACTGGAAAAGGTTTATACCATATTTCTTCTGCAAATCAGAAAATTCTTCTGGGTATAAGGAAATGGAAGTAGAAAAAGTCTGGAAATATTTGACTTACGAGGCACACAATTATCAAATGAATTTTGATGCAATTTTGGGGCGTTGCATGATTTTTCATTTATCCCCCCCCCCCAGATTGGTATCAAAATCGAGGAAACGGTAGTATGATTCTGAATATTAAAGGGAAACTTTGCTAAAAATGTAAAAAAAATTGCGGGAAACGAGTGCCCGCGCGGCGGGGAAACTAATCTCGGATGACCTAATTTTTAACTAATGTTATATAAGTTTGCTACGCAAATGCTGCTGATGAGAACCAACCAAGGCACACCGCTGCTGACTAGATTTATGTGAAACTTCAAATTAGCTACATCATCATTCAGTTCATTTTTTGGTGAATAAGTTTCTCTAGAATAATTTTACAAATAGTGGCCATTTATCTGTTGGTTATACTTTTTCTAAATATTGAAAAAACACCGATTTTCGGACATGGTCAAACACCCTTTTTTTGCTTGTGTATTTTCTAATGCTCTTAGTGTGCTCTTTTTAGAAGCGTGTACTTGTTTTTGTAAGGAAGGCGTTTGCTCTTGAGTTGAATGACCCTCTCATCTTACGATTTCATAACTCTTCGTTGACACAGCAACCTCTAAATTGAATATTTCGTTTTGAACCCGCTCCACGCTTGGGTATGCTATACTACATTAGGAAGAGAGGTAAAATCCCAAAGTCCCTAGGCTAGAAGTATTGTCTCCCCTAGCTCCTAAGCCCCTCTTTTTAATTTTTGGCCACACCAACTCTCCAGGCCTACGTAGAGTTGAAACAGACGCCTTAACTGTTTAACCCATGAAAGCCAGCCGTGTACGCGCTTAATGATCCCCTATCAATTCTGTTACAGGTTTTGGGAAGCAGTGCAAGAGCTCAAATGCCTTCCCCAGTCGCAGGTGATTGAAAAAGTGAGCGAGATTTGGTCCGAATTTTTGGGCCCTGACGCGTCTTGTCCTGTGAACATCGATTCTCACTCGCATGAGCTCACCAAGAAAAACATGCCCAAACCGGACAGATGGACTTTTGATCCCGCTGCTGTAAGTAGCATTATTTGAACATTCCGATTAAATTGCCTTTATTAATTCTAGATGTAGTTAATTATTTTAACAACAATCAAGCTATGCTTTAGCTTGATTACTAATATTTTCAATATTTCAAGATCATCTCCTGTGAGTATATAAATGAGAGACAGGTCAAGACGATAAGTAGTTGTTTTTCTTCAGGTTCCAGGGTACTGAACATGAATTTAAAATATAACTTACATCCTGCGGATCAATTCCTGATCAACATTTTCTAATAAAACGAATATCTTTTCTTTTTTTAAACTGTCATATCACGTATTTGAAAAACAGGCTTCTTGATATTTTGACGTTTTATTGAGAGCGACAGGACAGATTGTTTTAGTATGCATAAAAAGAGTGGCATTTTCCAATATGAGCATAAATGTACATGAGTATAAGACAGTTGGTAAGTGGCCACACATAGGAATCTTCTTTAAGTCATTTATAACTATTTCACTAAAAGTTTGCTCATTTTTTTGCAGGCCCATGTTTACCATCTCATGAAGACTGACAGCTATTCGCGATATCTCCGCTCGGAAATGTATAAAGATTTTCTCCAAGGTTCTAAGAAAAAGGTGGGTAACTTTTTTTAAATCATCTTTTCAAATCGTCCCCATTGCTTTGATTTTTTTTCCAATACACCAATCACCACAATTTCCATGCGTAGATTTTCGTATCAAGTTGGATTGAAGAGAGGGATGTTTCTGATACTTTTCATTCTTTGTTTCGCTTTCAGGGTCCAAACTGGAAAACCCGATTTCACTAATAGTACCAAATATAGGTACTAGGTTGGCCAACCGTCGGCTGTTGGCCTTCAAGACAGTTGGCCAACTAGCTAAAAGTTTAACAACTTTTTGGAAACAAAAATCGTTTGGCCCACGGACATTTGTCAATAGAGAGTTTTTGCCGGTCGGCATTTTTTTTTTTGCATGTCTTGTTCACTTTGCTCATTGCTTACAATTCATGTAATCCCCAGATTTTCGGATTCCTGTGATGCTATTGCAAAAACTCTCTAGTATCCCTCACAACCAACTGTTTGATTGTTTTGACACTGTTTGAAGACACTTGAAAGGAACAAACTGCAATAGTTATCATTTGTGAAGGTTGAACAATGCTTTTTTGCTTCTCAAGTCGGGTCAATGTTGCACTATTAAAGGGAGCACTATAGTAGTCGTTTTGTTTTCTTAAATATTACAATTGACATGTGGCATGGAATAGATCACAATTGGATTTCTCGCTGCTCTTGAAATCAACCGAGTTCAAATTGTTTGCAGATTGCTCAGAGGCAGACTAGTTAAATCAATATTTGAATCGAGTGCCAAAACGCTGTGGAAAGAGTGGAATGCGATCTGATTGGTCTATTGATAATTATTGATGTGAATAAAAATATTATTGATGGGAATAAAAAATCCTTGTAAATTCTCTTTCAGGAAAAATACTATCTTGAGCTCCTGATTGTTGCGGTTTTTTATAATTGTGCACACATAAATGAGGAGCCTGATTTCGCCTAAACCTTGACACTCAGGAGCTACAGATAGATTCTTTGATCGCAGGCCACTCTTTCCCTTTCATATGGCTGTTCCATTAGTGAGTCAAGCATAAAATGCAATTACTTCACTTTCATTCTAAAAGTTAACCTGTGATTGAAATATCACCATTCTCTCCAATTAGTCAATATTGGCCCTACTTCTGCCTGTAATCAACTAGGTCGATTGTTTTTCATTTTCTGGGGACGGTTTTGCTGTAAGTCAACAAAAATCCTAGTCGACACTGTTTTGATTTCAAACGTTCTGATAACAGATCATATTTCAGACATCTATGAAAGGCATCCGATCCATCGTCTCGTTCTCCGGAAGGAAAGACACCAACTCGTAATGTTAACGCATCGACTGAACTCATTTCAATTTCCCCTGAGTTCAAAATTAATTTCGGTTCATTGCTTGTTGCTTTCTTTACCCAGTTGACTAGGGAAAATCAAGTTTCCTCAATTTTCATTTGAAATCTTCATGCTTGCCTCGAGTCGCAAAATGCAGAGAAAATAACTATTTCTGTGATCCTAGCAATGTCGTGCGCTAGTTTTGACGGTTTGCATTTTTTTATTTTTGATCTCAAGCCTATCGGGATTTTACGTAGGACACATTTCCCGTAGGCGAACGTCAACATTGTTAAACATCAGATGGAAATTCATACGATTATCGAGGAGACTTGGAATTTTTACCTCCGCTGTAAGGGATGAACTCACGTGCGTGTTAGGCATTATTTTAACATGCTGTGTTGATTTTTTACAGCCAATGGTTGTACATTATTGCGGATACAAACAATGTTTCTAGAGGAACTTTTACTTTCAAAAAGTGCAACTTTCCGTTAGTAAAAACACCAGTCACATTCTATGTTCATCCCTAGCGGAAGGAATAGAATAAAAATCGGTCCATTAAATTGTGTTGAAAAAATTAAACTCGTGATACTAAAAAAATTATTTTAAAAAAATCCGCATATTGTTTTGACTCAATAAAATCGTGACGGTTGTTGAATTTTGCGAAAGAGAAAAATTTAAAAACTCTTTTTCTAAGACTCGTTCGAATAAAATGCATTTAAACTATTAACTACGTAATATTATCCAATATTTTAAACCATATAAGCTGTAACTATGCGGGGGAAATCTTTTATAACTGTTATCTTCTTGAATGACGCATTGTAGGATTATGCACGATCATCGCCTAGATCTAATCTTTTTGTAGATTAAAAAACAAATGTTCATAGAATTCATGTTTTCTCTAGTGCACGAAGCACTCGAGCGTTTTAATTTTCTATGGCTTTATTGGAATTGAGAGGGGAAAACCATCCCTCTTTTGTTATCAACGTTTTGTACTGCCCCGTTTTTATATTTCGAAATGTAATTATGAAAACAAAATTGTTTGTCGAGGTCATCGAGGAAATTACATAAAAGATGGTGCGTTCCGTGTTTATTATGGTTATGCTGGTTCCTAGGATATTTTTGCCGAGTTGAGACGAAATTATTTATTGGTTATCGTGTGTTATCGAGAATTTATGTTTGAAGGTGCACAGCATTCGAAGTTTCAGGCTTCTTGAGTTGTAAAAAGTTTCCGGATATTTTTACTGAAAGGGTCGTATTTATAAAATACCTTCCACCTTGCCAGGCTTTCTAAAAAAATAATTTCACGAAACTTTACTTCCAAGTATAATTATAATTTAAAGTGGAGCGGAGTTTTTTTTTCTTTTTTTTTTAGTTTTAGCACAAGTTTTGTTCTTAAGAAGTGGCTGATAGGAGTGCTTAAGGTTGATAGTGGAAAAATGGCTGTAGGTGATACCTCGAAATCGAGAAAAATGCAATTTTGAGTTTTTGGTATTGTTGTTTTTAGAATTCGAAGGCGCATCGATCAAATGAGACTTAATAGCTATGAACAAAACTTGAAGAGCCTTGTAGCAAATGTTTCTAATACGCGATCAAGTGATGCCTTGTAAGTGAAGCAGGAGAGTGCAAATTTAGTTCCTTTGTTACTGGGACAAGCTATGTCATGTTTGTGACAACTGATAAGTGAATTGGTGTTGCGAATTGATGTTTCCTCAAACGAGGCATCACTTATAGGCTAACAGTAAGTGCCATCCTTCATTTGGTGGTTCATCAGGAGTGCCTGTGCCTGGGAGTAATTTTTTAAATACGGCCCTTGGTATAAGAACCTATTGAACGTATTGCATTTATGGCAGTTATGGTATTGTAACTTGTGGACTTCACAATGATTATATCAAGTCGTTATATTTTCTCTCAATTAAAGAAAGAAAAAATTAGTTGTCCACCTCGGCCAAAAGAGCATTTTTGTTTTGTGAAACTTTCGTTTCCAAAGCCGAGCATAGATTATGTTAGTATGGAAATCTCTTCAGTGTCCATTTTAAGCAGTCCGTCCTAAAATTTTGCTGGGACTAGCAATAATGAGTTCGATTGGTTCAGAAATTAATTTCGCGCGAGAACTTAAAATTGTGAACGAACTTTTCAACAATGTATTTCTCATCTTTTAGTTTTACCCAATGCTACTTGAAGACGAACGTTTTCAACGCCTGTGTTTGTTGTGACTAAAATTCTCTTCCATTTCCAATATCGAGCAACTTGATACTGAATAACTTTGGAGAATTTTCCTACGATTTCCTACACCGAAAACCAATCAATCAAAGTTCCTACGATCGAACACGGCCGAAACAGTTTTCCCTCTCAAAACTCACCAGTGAAATAGATTTTTTTTTAACCTCACTCGCTGAAATTCATCTTCGTACACCACTTTTCCTGCGATTTATAGGTTCGCTCATAACTAATTTCGATTTGAGCGCGTTTCCTCGTGTCGTTCGATACTTTCCACGTTACTCTTTATTTTTTTTACTGAGAGCCATTAATTACAACTCTATTCAACAGCAATTACTTAGTCAAGTGAAACTAATAGTCTCCAGTAGCTGTTCGAATAAAGCTTTCCCTTCTTGCATCACGGCTTTATCTTTTTAGGTAAAAAAAAAAGAGAAAGAAAAAACAACTATGAAACGGGTATTATCTGTAATATAAAATTAAGATATTTACCTACTGTTATGAAAATTATGCAAGTCTATAAATTTAGTGAACATTTAGCACGTACTGGAAATGTGAACGTCAAATCAATTATCTGAGGTTAGGGATTCTGAAACGTTGTAACCGTTAAGACATTGTATTCAATTGTTCAACCCTACTCTTAAAACAGCACCGTGAAATTGAACATCTCGTCAACCTGTTTCATGTTCGGATGTCCAATATTTGTGAGAACATTGTAGCATCTCCTGCGCTGTTTGTAGCTCCGAACGTGGAAAATCAATATTCCTTCACACATGCACCAAAAAAATCTATTACTGTGTTGTATAAGTCAGTAAAGTAACAGAGAACATTTAGAGAAACGCCTAACGGAAAGCGTTTTTGGAAAAATACTTCATACTGTAGAATTCTTAGTTGCAAATCGCTCATCGAGCGACGAAGGTAGGATGTGTAAAAAGATACTGTATTAGCTTGTAAACCGTCACTAAAATTACAGTGAAAAAATTGTAATTTTTTTGTTTCTAGTAGCCATTTTCCTAGCACAGTTGAAAATCCGTAGAAGCTTGTCAAGCTCGCCATTTTGAAGAAGTGGATAAGAGATTTGGTTTTTTTTAAATTGTTTCATCTTATTTTGCTGTGTTAAGTCACGATTCGACGCTTGTAGTACTTGATTGCAAAGGAGTTTGTTATGGCCAGAGAATCTCCGATGATTCGTCGAAGAAGTTTGACCCAATAAGCCGAATCTTTTTCATTAAACTCAATAAGATCTCCCATTTTGAAAATATTTACGTCTCGAAAGTTTGAACATTTTTGTCCGGAAAATTTTTTAAAGGAAGTGCGTCCGCGAAAAGCGTCCTTGGCAAGAGTAGGTGACCTACAGTTTCCATCAGCAGATTTCAGTGAGAGTCATGGAAGTTTCTTCTCTGATAGTTTGAAAGCCTTGCTGAGTGTTTGTAAACATTTTATTAAATGGAAAAATAGGCTATTTTCCTCATCTATGGCACCCCAGACATTGACTTTTGGCGAGTGAAGATGTTTAATATGAATTTCAGTTAAACCATGGAATTTTGGCCTTACCATTGAAATAATTTCCTGAAGAATTCTGTTGTTGAAGCCATCCTACCATAGAGAATTCGTGTCAGTCTTTATCTCTCTCAACCTCGCAACAGTTGAATCAAGTTCTTGTCCCTGAGCCAAACCTGAATTCCTGAAATAAATTTGCTTGATTTTTTCTTTTAATGATAATTTTTTTTTTTTTTAATTGTTTTTTGCTTCCAAGTTTACGCAGTAAATGGAAGTACTGTGATCGTCTGAAATCGGAGCGAAGGTGAATTTGGAAGAAATTTTCACAGTACTATACTCACAAACTTTAGGATAACACACAGTACTTCCGAGCTATAGCCGTTCAACGGTTTTTGATTTTTACGGGCTATAGGAGTAAATATTTTTCAACGTTCTAGGTCTTCAACTGTTTGGCGAGCAGATAACCCTTGATTTTTTATCTATTCGCTCACACACTTCAATGTGATGAGCTTTTTTCATGAGTATGCTTTACTGGCTGCAAAAATTAATAAATTTGAATGCTTGAGGATTTTAATGTCTATAACGACGTGTGAATGACGCCTCATTTTCCCGTCAGGGTTGGTTATTCATTTTTAGGTGGCCTTGCTATAAAAATGATCCCATTTTACAAAACTTGGCTCCTATAATCAGGCTCACATTCTGCAGTTCCCCATTATTATCCTAATCCATGCGTTTTTCTATGTTTGAGTCCCCTAGCTAGTTTTTCAGTCACAGTTGTAGAGTACTAACGTTGTGGCCTTTGCATGTGCTTCTTGATTTTATAATTGGTTATACCTTTCACCGACTCAAACATGGAAGCACTGTTTAATAAATGCACACCTCTGAATTTGTCCATGAGCGGAATCTTAATTCCTGAGATAGGTTCGAATTTACGCTTGTTACCCATTGAATAGATAATTGGCAGATAATTTGGACCCAGATAATTTCTTTTGACTCTAGGACTAGGATACTTTGGCGAGCTTGATAGCGACGGTATTGCAAAGAAGAGTTTGGAGTCTGAAACAAGTAACCCGGCTAGGCCTGTAATGAAGTAAAAACCCGAATGAATTTAGATGAGTAATGTTTTTTTGAAGAGAAGTTGTCTTTGTGAAACAGTGAGTAGAATCGCAGCCTCGCTTGGAAGGTTGCAGGTCCGACTTTCAACCCTGGATAAACTATTTTGATATTCTTCTATTGTTAGGGTTGGTTTGCTATTGTTATTTTTGATTGGCAATTTTTCGTGTTGGTTTTGATTTAGTGAACGTTCATCAGTTGATAAATCCGAGTTATACTAGTTAGCGTTACCGAGCAATTTTCTCATGAGTGAGGTTACAGAAAATCGTCTATAATCTCGGCTTTACAATTGATGGACCCAATTCAATTGATTTGTGAGGCCTATTTCATGTAAGTACAAGTTACAATTGACATGATGATGATAGGAAATCGACCGCTACACAATTATTTGGTAGCATTTGTATTATTTGGTAATTATTTACATAAATAAACCTGTCACTATTGTTTTGTGGTTAAAATGAAACGAAAAACATCATGAACGGCCATCTACTATACTATTTGGTACGTACTCAATCTAAAATTGCACAGGCCCTATAGAAAACTCGTCTTTGAAATAAAATAAATAAATAAAAATTTAACTATTAGTAATATTGCAGTCAGCAATTGAATTCAATAAATTAATTGATAAAATTAATACTTCTTTGCAAAATTAATTACTTGTAAATTATTTATCAAATTTTTTCCATCATCAATACTTATTGCTTACTTACCTAAATTGAATTAATTTATTTGGTTTAGTTTATTAAGGCAACTGCTGACTGTGATATTACTAACAGTTAAATTATCATTATTATTATTATTATTTTCTTTTTTTTTTAATTTAAAAGACGATTTTTTATATTAGGGCCAGAGCAATTTTCGGTTTAGTACGTACAGATAATGTACACATCAATAACAATCATATTCTATTCTACCAAATAGTACCGTTCATGATGTTTTTGTATTTTTACCGCAAGCTCAAGATAATTTCCCAAAAGCTCGGTGATGAGGGAGTGTTTTTGTTTGACCCTATCCCTGATCGTTGACAAGGGACGATCTTCAATCATAATCATGTCAATTGTAACTTGTACTTACGTGAAACAGGTCTCAAAACTGCCGAATTCTCATCTTGTTAAGAAAACGCCTGTAAATTTTATAAGTACAAGTATTAAATATTTTTATGGAACGCTTTTACTTTAACACGATGTATTAAAGGTTCCTGTGACCTGACATATTGTATACTTTTAATTGTACTTTTATAAAAACATGATCCTGATCTACATGTTAATTTGGCTGGTACTTGATGTTGGACTTGGATTTTCTATTATTCCTGAGCCGGATGTTCGTTTTTAGCCAAGATAATTACCATTAGGACAAATAAACCAGCTTTAAAAAAAATATATATAAAAAATTAAATTAAAAAAAAACTGAATGACAACTGGGCAGGTATTGGTTGCCAAGTTCTTTCTCCAGACTCTGCTGTTGCATAAAAGTAGACTGTGCTGGGTAGAAAAGACGTAATGAATTGTCATCAATTCCGGTAGAAATTTTGAACAGAGAATCACGTGTAACACTCTGATAAACTGCCAAACGGTTCTCTGTGAAATTTAATTGTTGTAGCGAAAGGACTTAAGTCGTAGCGAATATTTGTAGTAGGTTGTACGTACATTCCACTACCAGAAATTCTGTTGATCTCTTTGCTATGGTGTAGGTAAATGAAAAAAAATGTTTCGCAACTGCGCAATGGTCAAACTCTGATTTTGGGAACAATAAATGACAGAAATACACGTATTTAGGGAAAACGGTATATTGAACGTTTTTCAATTCTGTTCAACCCTTATCCATCGAAAGAAGAGAATAAAAAAAAGGACGAATCAACGATTCGAGTGGACATATCACTGTAGTGTCCGAGCGAGACAATTTTTCCCCATTTATTTTGCCGGAAGTGTGATATAATATCACTCCGACTGTTCGCACGGTATCCTTAAATATCAGTTTCTTTGTGTCCGGAAAATAATAATTTTTCCACTTCAATTCTTTTCGACGTTCTCTCCAATTCTCATTTGGCCTCGTCAGTTCAAAGTATAAATAAATATAAGTCATTCATGGCAAGCGTATTTTCTCAATATTAACACATACAAAATAGCCTTTTCCACTCAACACTATCAATTCTGAGAATGACAACTGTGGGGAACACCCACTATCTTCTTGAGAAATGACAAAGGATTGATTCAAATTCGCTACCGCTACCTTCTCGACAGGTTCGGTTGATACGCACAGCGCCACCTCCCTGCTAGGTCGGCCCGTTTGCAACCATTAGCTTCTGAGCTTGGCCAAGTTCGCAATATTTTTGCGAAGGGACTTCCCCCGAGGAAGTCTCGATAAATACTTGAATTTAAAGCGTTTGGTAGTTCGTTGGTTCCCTCGTCATCAACAGGGCCCAACCGACAGCTATCAAACGTGGTCAGTAGCAGCGCCCACAACAACAAATACAAGACATCTGTCAGGCCAAAATTTATTTATTTTCCATAGCCTTGCCTTCCTGTACAAGAGGCTGAAGTATCCGGATTTTGAATCGGATCGACGATATTATCGATGCGTCAAAGCGCTCCGAGTTACATCAGGGATTTGAAAACATTTCATCGGTTTACAACATAATACAGACATTTATTTAACAATATAAGCATGAATCAAGTTCCAAAATATCACTTGCCGTAACCGGCAATTTTCTAAAGTAGAGGGCCCCGTATATCAATTTATTCGTACTTGGTTGTTGCGGGGAATTTTCGTCATCGCGAGCAACAAGATTCTCTCTCTTGTTTCTTTTCGACAAATTCCCTCCTCGAGGCTCCAGCAGCCGGGACGTTCCTTTCATCCCAGATAGTGACACCGTCGCAGGCGCAGATTTTCTTCGTATTTTGAAACAACCCAGCGGCTCTTGATATTATTCCGCAAGCGAGCCTGCGACAAGAGTTTGTCATATTTTCATTCAAATCATTGTCTTCTAATTGGACGTGGTTGACATTTAACTACCTTCGTCCCGAATTGCCGTCGATTCGGGATTTTTCGTTGTTGCCCTTGCCGAAATCGTCTTCGTCCTGCGTGACCACTACGCTGCGCCCGATGATATCAGGGACCTTGACGAGTCGATCTTTGATTCGGAAAACTGACCTCCCATCTGGGCCAGCTTCAATGTTCCCTAGGTCTCCTGTATGCTAAAAATGATTTTCACGTCGAAATAGATTCAATCGTAGTTTGATTTCATGAGAATCAAAACTTCAATTTGAACACAAAATTAATTTGGCCCTGAAATTACTTAACGCAGGCGTCGGCAACCTTTTTCTTCTGGAATGCTAGTTTTCTTCATTTTGGGTTATGATTTTCCTTGCACCCTCCTGCCATAAATTCCTGTTAAGAATCATCTGAGAATGATCTTAAACCTGTGAGGGGGAGAAAAACCTAGGCGACTCATTCTTCATTGCCTGCAATTTGCCAGCGGGCAACACGAACCGAAAAAACCGCACGTCAAGTTCCTTTAAAGTCAGTTAAAAATCACTCAATTACTTACTCTTTGGCTAGCTGGCCCTGCCGGATCTCCATGCGATGAGTTGCTCAAGTCGAAATGGTTTCCTACACTAAAATCAACATTTGGTCAGTACTTTAGTGAATATGTCTGCTCTTCAATCACTCGTCCCTCAACCAAGTAAAACCAGTTACCTTTCGCATCCATTAGACAAGTCCCCGCATTCGTGGATATGTATTCCATGCTTTCCTGGCGTCAGCCCGTCGACCGTTCCATCAATAACGCACGTGTCTTGATCAGCTTGTATAAATCGAACTACACCTCTGATGTTCGCAGCTGCGTAACCGACGGTGCCACCGAGGATAGCAACCGCTGCAGTGTTGATAGAGGGCGATTCTTTGGCTGAAAAAAATTGATTAAATTAAAAAATATTATAGGGAGAACCAATATTCGTTTATTATTATATAATAGTTTATTATACCAATTATGGTTTATTATTATCATTATTTTAGTTTAAATGGTTTTAGGTTAATTATTTATCAAACCATTGAAATCGCCCAAGAAAAAAAGTTTCCAAACCCCCTCAAAATTTGATATTTTACGTTTCAAGGCACGAGAGTCCGAATAAATTAATTTAAAAAATTATATCCGCCCGCCGTACACCATACGCGTCAACACTTTTCTGACGAAACTATAAAAGCTAAATTCATGAAAATTTCACCAAAAATCTTGGTCTGACAATGGCTTAATTCTTTAGCCAAATCGCCACCTCAATTTTAAGAGTATTTTTGAGGGAAAGAAAATTCGTATTTTCAAACGTTTTTTAGAAAAGGTGTATTTGGTGTCAAATTCTACAGATATTTGGACAAAGTTCAATTTTAAAAGTTTAATTTTTTCACCCTTACCGATGCCAGCGGAGCTCGAAATTCGCCCGGTGAAAAACTTTATTTACCGAAAATAATTTCTGTGGCGCTGTTTGAATTTTTTTCACCAAACGTTTTGCTATGTACGTGTGTAAGGGGTTCGAATGAAGACTTCTAAATAATAAAACAATTGATTCAGATGGATTGTGACCACGAAAATCACGGTAAAAGTCCAATTTTCGAGCTTTCAAAACCCGATTTTTTTTTGGACCATTTCCAGATTTTTTCCAAGGATTGAAAAAAGTCACAAAAATACATCTTGGTAAGATACAACTTTATTGAAAATTTAAGATTTTTATCTTTTTCGAGAGAGGAGTAAAAATCGTTAGCTGATCGGTTAAAAAAAATCCCAGTGGTACCCCTTGAATTTTTTGCAAAAAATGTTTCGCTTTCACTCAAATTCAGCATAATGATAGTTGATGATGTGTATATCAATAATATATTATTCATTCTTTGTTTTTTATATGCTTCGCCTTCACCACCCTCGATCGAGCTTCAATTGAAGTTGCTCACTAAATTGTTTAGATCCATTTATGAAAAACCTTAAATCTCACTTATCGTGATAGTTACTGGTGAGATGAATACCAACATTAAAAAAAAAAAAAAAAAGCAATTTCTCCTTTTGAAGTCGGTTAAAAATATGTAGAAGTCAGGGCTTTCGAACGAGCGGTGAACGATTTTTGTGGATTCCTACTGCGAACCTAACTTTAATTTTGAAGCCAATGTTAGTTTATCATAAGTCACAACTTGGCCAATAATGTTATTTTCTTTTTCTGTAAATTGAGCGGTGGCTCGTTCCCATGTAAAATAAATAAATAATATAATAAATAAAATAAAATAACTAAAATAATAAATAAATAATAAAAGTAAAAAAAATAAAAATTAAATAAATAAATAATATTAATAATAATAATAAAAAATAAATAAAATAATAAAAAACTTGTTAATCAGGTACCTACATCTTACAAGTGGTCACGCTTTGATCTTACGATAACCGAAACTCACTCAATTTACTGCCGTAACCGTTGATAACAGCGATCCTGCCGGTTGATTCGATTTGCTCTTGAACGAAAGAAGATGGAAGTTCCGTTTCTACGAGCACAATTCCTTTGTCCAAGTCGATGTTGAAATTATTGACGCCGGTGACAGTTTTCAGTTTTTCAGATACCGCGTCGACGCAAGATTTGCTAGTCATTTTGACGGCGAATTCGATCTGTAACGATGAGATCGCTCGTTACTTAAAAGTAAAATTCGATTCGTCAGAACTCGAAGCAAAACTTACCAGCAATGACATTTTTCTTCTTTCGACCAAAAAACTTTCGAATATTCTAATCGCCTAATTGTTCAATTTACACTTCAAATCTTCAAAATACTCCTATCATTCGGTACAAATAGTGGGAAGGCCGGATTGTAGATAAGATAAGGAACGTTAGTTGTTTTTGATTCGATAACAGTCCGTTTTATTCAAAATTCGTTGCCCAAGTACAGTAGACAAATAATTTTGGTTTTAGCTATGGAAAAATTGTTGCTTGGCGGTAGGTTTATAAAATCCGAGCTATGTGTTGAGTCATTTGAAAATATGTATCCGAAAATTCTGAGGGAACAGGTTGTGTTTGTTTAATGGGGTTTATGAGGCCCCTGTAAAAGTGTAAACAATGGCACTTTTCTCACGAGGTTAAATGCATTGATACTCAGGTCCTCAACGCGAAGAATAAATTTGACGGAGTGAGAGCAGTCTGAAATAGGGATCTCAACCTTTTTAGGCTTTTTGTTAGAAAAGGAGCCAGCTCTTTGCTTGCTAGAGGCAAAAGGATTGGTATCGAAATTATCGATTAACTTTGCGATTAATCGATGTTTGTGAGACTAGATCATAACGGTTAATCGATTGAATACGAAATAATGAATTTAAAAAATCGAAACAATCGATTGGTCAATCTCATAAACATCGATTATATCGTGACGATTAATCGATCTTTCCACGGTCAATCGATTTTCACATTGGGTAAGGCAGCGATCGATTATATTGTGACGATGAATCGATCACAGGTTTTCCCAATGGAAAAATCGATTGGCCGTGGAAAGATCGATTAATCGTCACGATATGATCGATGTTTATGAGATTGACCAATCGATTATTTCGATGTTCTTTTTATAATACTACATGGTGAGGTGAGTCCGATGTCCACTTTTTTGGCCGCTTTTCCCTTTTCATGTCATTTCTCATTATTACTTTCTCATTTCGTAGCCGCAATATTATCGGTGAATCGTAACTGAGTGAGATAAATTTTCTCAAAATCATTTCTTCATTAGCGACTCTACGGGAGACGTTTCCGTATCAATTTTATCAGATAGAGATATGAAGAGGAGCAGGGGCGGGATTGTTTTGTTTTCCATTTTAGACGACCCGTTGAACGGGCGAGGGGGAGGTTTGCCTCCGACTCCGTCGACTCGTGTCGTGTTCTTTTCTTGTTCGGATCCGACTCTCTCGATCGGCCTCAGACGATGTCCAACTAGAACCAGCCTCGGCCTTCCGTCTCTCTCTTCCCTCTCAGTGCGCGTGTGAGCCCGTTGTCGAGCTGAAGCCCGAGCCAACTTAGCGATTTTATGTATTTCGTGTTCCGAGCATTTTCGCGGACTTATTTCCGATGGCGAGAACTGTAATATTGCCTTGGACACCGTCTGGTGTCTCTATGAGTTCCGCGTAGTTTTACCATTGTCACAGATCGGATCGACTTTCGCGCTCGCCTTTTGTGATGCCTCACGCTTCGAAAAACAATTCTAAAAATAAGTAAGTTGGGCTAAGCTCTGTTATTTACCGTTCGAGTATTTCTGTTGTTGAAAATATGACGCGACAAAAGTTCGATCATTTAGTAACTCAGTTCTTGGAAATTGTCTAGACAATTCATCGGGAAAGAAGAAATTCAATGTCATTGTTTTTAGCTTTCAATTATTGTGAGGAAATTCGCCCGAATTAGATTGGCTGGTATAAATAGAACAGAGAATTTCCGTAGAAAAATAGTTACTATAATCTATTATGTAATATTGTAAGATTCGGCGAGATTAATTTACTTTTATTATTATTTTCGTCGTAGGATTCTCCCAGCTGCTATGATTGGAATTGATAAAACCTTACAACGCACTATGATGCTATTTGATTATTTTCGAATACAGTATGAGAACAAAAGATACCGAGAAGGATCTTCCGTATACTTGAGCCGCAGCTCTCTTTGTTCTACGTTGAGAATAAATTTGACGTAACAATGTGACGATTCACGAAGACTTTTTTGGTTTTTAACATTTTCTGAAAATAATTCACTGGTTTCCATTGTTCAGTTTTTATTGCGAAACTCTTCTTTTCATTTCTTATTTTCTTTTTATTCGTTATAAAACACTATCGATTCCCATTTGTCAATGAATTCTGACAATCAAACAAATATCAGTCACACATATTGTACAGTTGAGCCTCAATGACTGATCTTGATCCAAGGTCTAGTCCTTGATATTTACTAGTCTCGTCCGGAAGTTTATTCGTCGGGAGTGGTCGACCGCCAACATCGTAGGCAGTTGCAAGTTGGAATTTGCTTATTGATTTATCAATAATAATCCGTTGTAATCGATCGAGAGAAAAATTGTCTAACCCCCAAAATTTGTTGTTTTACGTTTCATGTAGGATTCATTTATCAAAAAAAAAAAAAAAAAAAAAAAGGATAGTAACTTGTCCAAGGATTTGTAAACGTTTCCACCTAATAGCAGATTGATAACTATAAGGGAAAACTCCGTAGCAACTATGGTCATTTTAATAATTTTTATTTTTGTTAATTTTTCAAATTGAAAGCTAAACTATTCGCCTTACGGTACAGCTGAAATGATTGTTTGACGACCATTACAACGAGTATAGAATTCTTATAGCTCCTATATTTCTCGAGTCATGTTGAATTTCTGAAAATCTTGAGCTGCGATAGCTCGAGAACCAATGAAGCTGTCGACCTCGCGATGGTCTTATTCGATTCAGCGTCCAAAAATCTACAGAAATTGATACCGAATACACCTTTGTCAGAAAAACGTTGGAAAATACGAATTTTCTCTCGCTGAAAACCTCTCTAAAATACCCTTAAAATTGAGGTAGCAATTATGTTGAAAATTTGAGGCGTTGTCAGGCTAAGATGGATTTTTGGTGAAAATTTCATAAATTTAGATTTTATACTCTCGTCAGAAAAGTGTTGCCGGCGGACGGACAGATTTTTTTGCTTGGATATTCGGATTCTACATGCCTCAAAACGTAAAACATCAAATTTTTTCTTCGCAGTTACAATGGTTTATTATTGAAGAAAATATGTCATCCAAAAGCGCGGCAGCCTCATCAGTTTTCCAAATTGTAGTCAGCTTCCAACATTATGTTCCTTCTAAAAACAAAATTTTACTAAATAAATGAAAAAATTAGTTATAATTTTTTAACCCTTTTTTTCTGAAGTGATGAGATTAAAAAAATTGATTTTGACACTGACCATTAGATTACAATGTAGACCAGTTTCCAAGCCCTAAGCCTTTTTTTATTGCAGAAAGATTGGGACTATTTATTTTCTTCTTATTATTTTTTATTTATATTTATTTATTTATTTTTTTGGAAGACGGCGTGCCATTAATATTCTGGTTTTATTTCTCAGATCACAATTTATAAAATACATATTATTCATTTTATTTGGTGGTATACCAGTCAAACAATTTGTGAAATTTAGTAATCGAGAGGATTAACGGATTCGTAAGGCCAGCAGAATTAATTATAATTTGTTTTGAGACTCGTCGATTTAATATTTATCAATTAACAATGATACAAGTGGCGTTGATATCTGGCACTTGTTGAGAGGGATCTACATTTGGCCGTATTCAAACGATACAATATTTTTCGGATATAAAAGTTCTTTATTATCGAGGAAACATTTTCACAGCGGTTTTCGTTCGGGGTCGAGATAATTGTAGCGACAAATACAGTACAATCTTCAATGAGAGTATAATAATCTATCATCTGTTTTTGTACCTGTTAATAGAGGACACACCGCTGCATCAGCGAGTTTCTCTGTTTTGGAGACTGCTTAAAATAAAATACATTTTCACTATTTTTTTTTTTTTTGTTTCATTCAGGAACCATGATAACGATACTCACACACCTCCATTGGATCTTCGACACCTGGAGACCGAGACGGAATACAGCGAGCGTTGGTCCTCTATACGAATCATGTACTTCACAGTTTTCCTCATGTCACTTGGATTCAGTATAGTCATCACCGGCGTCTGGCCCTACTTGAGCCAAGTAAGCTAATTTGAAGTTATTCATTCGAGGTTAAGAGTAAAAATGCAAAGTTCTCTAATTTATTGTTGCGTTCGTATTTGCCATCGTGAGCTCCTCAGGAAAAATATCTGCCTGGCCACCCTCGTGTTGCGGAATTCGTCGGAAAAGCTTCTTCGGTTTTCTTTTTGGTAATTGTAAGTTATATCGTCCATGGGTGGTGAGGGAGAGAAAAACCAGGCGACTCATTCTCCGATTCTTTATTGGCTGCCCGAGCGCTGAATGAAAAACCTTTCGCCCGTTCAGGCATCTTCAGGGCTACGTGGAGCCATAGGGTACACAGCCATGGCTCCACGTCGCCTTGAAGATACCCGAACGGGCGAAAGTGCTCGGCCAGCCAATAAAGAATCGGAGAATGAGGCGCCTGGTTTTTCTCCTCCTCACAACTCATGGACAACATAACTTACAATTTCCAAAAAGAAAACCAGAGAAGCTTTTCCAACAAATTCCGCAACACGAGGGCATAAAAAAATGCAACGACAAGAAAAAGTGGGTTATGCTGTTACCGTAACTACTCGAACATGTGTTCAACGAAGAAATTTGACATTCAAATGTGAATAAATTGGGTATTCCTTCAGCGTTATAAAGTGTCGAATCTTTCACTTCGAAAATAAGTATTGAACAAGCAATTTAGTCGGTGCAAAGTTCCTGAGGTGGAAACCCTCGTAGGTTTTTTTTTGTGATTCTGGTTGAACTATTGTGTAAACAAAATGGGCCTAGTAAGCTGGGAAGGCCCGGACCGATAAAAGTCAAGTTTCCCTATTTTCGTTTAAAAAAAAAACCTTTTGGCTATAAAAACTCCCAAGTCCGTATTCACGTTCCAGGTCGTTTCTCTTTCATTCTTCTCCATCTTCGATAGATATTTCCTGCTATAAACGCGAAATAATCTCTGCCGTTGCGACAGAATCTATAATTGTATTCAGATTTACGCGTTTCTCCTTTCGTTAGGCGGGTGGTATTCTAATAGATTCCGATAAGGTAAATGTCTCAGGCTCTCGTTATAATATACAGAATCTTGACCCAGTTGCGCAACTCGTCTGTCTAGTTCAACAATGGAATTGAATAAATAACCGCCAATTTACATGGTCCTTGTTGTCGAGTAAGAAAAATTCACGTCCTCGTAATTTGTGCCGCACGATTGTGTTCGCAAAGGCTTATTCGTCCACATGATACAGCAAAATCATGCCGTTACCGTCGAGATTCGAGTTTGCACTCCAGTTTTTCCCTCAATTAAGATTTTTTCCATTCTACGACTCAACCTGACGTTTTTTAATTGGTGTAAGTCGAGCTGAACAATTACGAGATCGGGAATTTGCAATTTATTTGATTTTTCAAGTTGAACCACTTCAGTTGGATTTAGCTTCGCCTCATGGACTCTCACGCACTTGAATTTACCCAGTCGTAACTGATTAGGGATATCAGAACCGCTGGCATTTCAAGGCAGTTCGATCACCGTATCGGACGACTTAATCCATCAGATAACTCGGCTCTGTAGGATTTTGGAATAAATTCAATCGGAAGCAATCAGGTTTAAATTAGACTCTTTACTTAATGCGGCTTTGAGTCGAAAAAGTGGTGCTTGAAAAACATACATTTATTCGAGAAAAGTTGTATCAATAATTTGTTACTGCTTTATCGATAATATTTTTGCATATCAGAACTTATATTTTTCCTCGCAGAAACAGAAGTACACCTAGCTATTGGAAAAGTATCATAAGAGAGTATTTTTTAACCAGATACTGCATATTTTCCATTCTTATGCTAATATTATAAAAGTCCTATAGTTAACATTAATTTCATTTGCCTATATCGCTCGATTTACCTACTTCCGAATAAGACCAATAAAATAAATATTCAATGTTTTATTGAATTCTATCGAAACTAAATCGATTCTAGCTAAGTTGTGATGCTCTATTTCAAACTATCTGTTTTATTACCCGATAAGGAGCACATAAAATATTTTATCTGGCGTTGTATAATTCGATTTAAGCACTTCCAGGGACAAGTGTTGCAGCCTTGTTATGTTGATTTTTTTATGGGAAATTTTTTACTAATTTTTTGAGCTGAATTAGAGCGACGTTGAAACCTCGTCCGTCCACTGCTAGGAACAGTCAACTACTCCGTTGCCCGTCAGATTGCGCCAGTTAATGGGCCGAAATTTTAAAGTGGCATTTTGGATTTTTTTTCAAGTAGAGAATGTAAAGTAAGCCAAGGGAAGCTGTTCAAGCTATGATATATATTTTTCTGACACCTACAACCTGCGAAATCTACAGAAAACCTACCAAAAGCACACATTTTTGCGTCCCCTTCGCTCAAAAATTTATTAGGAGATGTTGCCACATCTATAAAGATCATTTTAAGCTTTAAAACACTAAAATCGGTCCTGTGGTGTGCCCGAAATTTACAGAAAACCTCCAAAAACGCGAAATTGTCTTACCATCAATTGTAAAAGTTTGAAATGGAATATCTCTTGTTATGATTTTGTAGTCAGTGTAAATTCAAAACTTTCCAACTAGTGGAGAACAATTTCTGTCTGAGCGAAACCCACCAAGCTACATTGTCTTAGTTATGCCTGAATTTCAGATGATTTTTTTAAGGTTTTTCCGTAGCTAAGGTGAAACCTCCAGTTTTCGACACCCTTATGGAATTTCCTGACGGTTTTTCTCATACCTTATTCAGTCAGAGGTTTTGGTGTCAATCGGTTAGATACTGTTGAGTTCTCTAGGAACTCTATTTCCAGTTTTTATCACCTAACAGCCAGTCTTCTGCATCGGTTTAATCATTTAACCATTTTCGTTCAATTAATGAGCTTCAAAAGTATTGATATCGAACGAATAAATATTATAATAACAATAAATACGATCCCAAAGCCATTCACCAGTTTTGGCTTGCCAAAATCTCCAGAATTCGGCATGCCAACAATTATTTTGAGGTGATTTGATCTTTCGCCCATTCGGGCATCTTGAAAGCTGTATAGGTCCATCGGGGACCTATGAAATTTTTTTTATAACGATTTTTCATAACGCTTTTCGATTTTGTGTGCCATAGGTACCCGATAGACCTATGCAGCCCTGAAGATGCCCGAATGGGCGAAAGATCTCGGCCGACGAATAGTAATAAAAATATGGAGAAAAAGTCGCACTCTCATCCTGACAATATCAGAAAAAGAGCGACACCCAAAAGAATATTAATTATTGATGATCGCACTACGGAATGTAAATCGATGCGAATTTCAACAGATTACCAGTAACAATTCACTTTCTCAAATTTCCAGTTGGACCGTGACGCCACGAAAGAATTCATGGGCTACGTCGTCGCTGCGCACCCTTTCGCACAAATGTTATGCTCACCCTTGGTCGGCTGGTGGGGAAATAAACTCGGCCGAGTGCGAATCCCTCTCATCACGACGGTTACTATATTTATTTTAGCCAGCGCCGTCTATTCGTCGATAGAAGTTTTCTCCACCAATCGCAAATACTGGATGCTCACTGCTCGTTTGTTTGTCGGCGTTAGTTCAGGTATTGGACCATTTTTCTCTAACAATCTTATCTATTTACAGTCGTGAAGTGGAGCTAGATTGAATTACAATCTTCTTCCATGGCAATAACGTCTGTGTACACGTGAGAAAAATGCCTCGTAATTTCAAGCGTTGACGTTGTAAGGAAAAATAGGCACTGCCATGTTTAATGTTTGAGGAACTAGTTTCTGATTAAAAACGTCGATTTCCGCTGAATTTTCTGCAAGTGAGAGCTGTTTGCTGAATATTTACGACAAAATCTCTCATTTTCATGGAAAGTAGGTTTCTTGAAAATTTCCGCGTGCTATTTCAATAAACAATATTTGTTCCAGATTAACATAGGAACGAAGTGAAACTTCTTACCTTACGATCGTCATATGACAAAATGGTATTACATGTTCTCTCTTAGGTGACAGTATTTTCTTCACCGTAATCTCTTTTGTATTTAGCAAATTCGCACTTACCTATTTGGGCTGATAAAAACGGTCTATAGTATTGTAGAAATTTGCACGCAGTTCACAATCAATTGTTGAATATTTTATTCTTCTAATATGATCAGATGCTCGTTTTTGCTGTCTAATTTAGGTTGGACATTTTTTCCGTTTTTTTTTTTTTTTTTTGTACGATGAGAAATTTTATTTATATTCAGTCATTTATAAATTAGGACTAATTACGAATCTCGGCTTCTGCGTAGTCCACTTACACAAACGCTTTCTCGCTTGCGCCTATCGAAGTTTTTGTTCTACACTATTTTCTTTGGGCAGCACTTTTTTATGCTTAATTCGTTCAATATTTTTACTCGTATGATTTGTTTTTCGGAGTAGATAGCTTTTTTGTTCGTAGATGACTGATGAATTGGCAGAGATGCGATTGCGATGTATTAGATTGATTGCAGGCGGGAAATTTTTTTTATAGAAACTCTAAAGATTTAAGGAAGAACTTGCTCTCATGTGAGCGTAAGATTTGAAGCTGTCAGTTCAAATGACAGAATTCCTCTTCAAAACGGAGATATTTCGGCCGTGAATGGCTCCAATTTACTACCGCATAGGGCGCTAGGTCATTACCGATGGCTACAGGACAACATGATTGTGTTATAAAAATCTGGCTGGTTTTCAGGAGAGAGAAAAAACGTTGTAAAAATAATGGGGCAACTAGTGACATGAAGAGTGCAGAAGTGGGGGAACCCGTGATATCATGCTACACGCTTTGGAATCGAGATTGGGGCTCAATTCAAGAAAACACCTTGATAACACTTTGTTGCCAACAATAAGAGCGGGAATAACTCATTCCCAGCGCTACCGACAAAAAAACTGAGGCTACCACGAGATTCGGCTTGAAATTCTGAATAAAAATCATCCAAAACCTCAAAACTCCTTTTTTTCTTATCGCATGTTGTCCTGTAGCCATCGATTTGCGTACGGGATCATAATGAGTTTAACTTTTGTATTTAATTTCAGCCAATATGGCCCTTTGTCGATCTTACGTTTCGGCAGCGACTAAACTCGAGGAAAGGACTAGAGCTGTATCGATGATATCCCTTGCTCAGTTGCTCGGTTTCATTGTTGGACCAGGTAAATTCCTTCTTATTATTTCTTGGTAACCGGATTCGTTACAATACAGTACCTTAGAAATGAAATACTTTTCTTTATTTGAAGAGTGCCAATTTGGTTATTCATTGCCAGGATATCAAGTGTACAAAATGATTCAGCATGAATCAGTTTGGGCTGAAGAAATATAAAAAATACAAAATAGTACAAGAAACAGCCTACTAAACGACGAAACAAACGTTGAAGTTTGAAATTCAAAAACTCTTCCAGAGAGTAATGTTCTGCGTTCACGAGAAAAGACATCAGTGACGAGCTAAAGATTAAAGTGGAGCTTTGATTTTGTTATAAATCGAATTATTATAAATTTCTGAGTTCTGTATGTTTAGGACGGGGTGGTATGTTGATGGCTTAGTTCCAGTTTGTGGGACGAGACTTTCCAAATAGCTTGACGAGGGGCCTATTTTTTTTAAAGTGCTATTAAACTCTCCAGTTTTCCAATTTGGAAATATGAATAGTGATAACTGTGATAGGAGATATTAAAAGAGCGACACCTTGTATTCAATTTATTAAAAATTCGTAAACATACAGAATACTATTTGAAAGGAAGTTCTTCAGCCATCTGCCCCATTCCTTATTCAGGTAGGTTGTCTGTCGAAGTTGAACGCTTAGAGGGGAGGAATAAGGAATGGGACGGATGGCTGAGGAACTTCCTTTCGAATATTCCGTTTGAATAATAGTTTTAATAAGTTGAATACAACGTGTTGCTCTCTTAATATTTCCTATGACAGTTTTCACTTTCTATATTTCCCAATTTGAAAATTTCGACTCCACGTTCGCCCAATGGGTTTATTAAGGTTGCAATTTTTACCTCATGCGGCTCATTTTTTGAAACCAATGGATCGCTAAGAAGAAATCGCTAAAATCAATGGATTTAAGATCAATTTCAAGGTTGATTCGGGCAGTGAAGTGAACTACGCTTCAACGAATTTTTAATAAATCGAATACAAGAGAAAATGATCTCGAATTTCGTCCTTTCAAATTGTCAGCTTATAATAATAATAAGCTAATTATTGTGGGACAGATTAGCTTGGAAATGAAATTTGAAAAGACGAAAGAACTCGTAAAAATTGTCATAATTGACACAGATGATAAGCTTATTTTGGGTTTGAAAACGTGTGTTAAGTTAATAAATCATCTACCTTTGGACAAGGTGTCACTCTCTTAATGTCTTCTATCACAAAAACAGAACCGCAAAAAAAAAAAAAAACCAGAACCACAAAGTTGGAGAGCGTAGTGAAGAAAAAATAGATCAGTCTTTAAAAAACAGAAAATTCTGCTAGTCCTCAATAGTTTCAAACAACCCGAACTACTTTTCAAATCGGGAAATATGAGAAGTGAATAGTAATTTGGTTGTATGAAACTATTGAAGACTAGTAGAATTTTCTGTTTTTTAAAGACTGCTCTATTTTCACAATTTACTCCGCTCTTCAACTTTGCGGTTCGGTTTTTAC
Source organism: Tupiocoris notatus (assembly GCA_037159825.1). Taxonomy (NCBI): domain Eukaryota; kingdom Metazoa; phylum Arthropoda; class Insecta; order Hemiptera; family Miridae; genus Tupiocoris; species Tupiocoris notatus. The sequence goes on along the minus strand of JASJUZ010000665.1, from coordinate 57,659 downwards.
CTTTCGGATAAGTGCAGAGACAGAGTAAAAAGAGAGTAGAGTTCTTTGCGAAGTAGTTAAGATGGTTTTTTGAACAATGAGTGTCATCTGTTTCATGAGTGCTATACGTACTATATATATGAGCTTGAGAAATGTATATTTAATGACCTCTATATTCAGAAATGAAGAGATTTGAAATATTGGGGGGTTGTTTTTGTTTTGTTCTCAGGACTACAAGCAGCGGTGACTCCTTTTGGGGAAGAAGGCTATCCAATAATAAAAGACTTTCTCACGCTTAACATGTACACGGCTGCCGGATGGATCAACGTGGTTTTAGGGATAATCAATTTCATTTTAGTCCTTCCCAGGTTTTTCCGAGAGAAAACCATAGCGGCTAAAGAAGCTATGCTCTTAAGTTCAGCAGCTACAGGTATGAGATTCTCAATTTCACGTTAACAAGCTTTTTTCTGTGGTGATTAGATTTTTAAAAATGCATCTCTTTTTTCAGAAAAAGACGCTTGGAAACAATTAAAACCCGACTACGTGTCAGCGTGGACGCTGATCGCTGCATTTTTTATATTCACATTCAATTTTGTACTTTTGGAAAGGTAAGCATTCGGAAAATTTCCTCCTTTTTGTAACGGTCATTCAACCCTCAGAACTGTTGCAACTTCCTGTGTATTTTGAGTTTTCCGTCTGTTTAGTCTTGGCACTGCTGTTACGAAGGATCAGTTCGCCTGGTCGAACAAAGAAGCTCTCTCGTATCTAGGGATCATGCTATCTGTGGGCGGCCTTGTCGCCTGTGTTGTCTCCGCAATGCTTGACAAGATTAGCAGGAAGTAAGCCGATTTTTAGGTTATAATGCAATATTTTACACCAGAGTCTTGATAATTGACTCTCGAAATATTTCCAGGTTTGGCGAAGTGAGAGTTCTGTTATACGGCGGTTTTCTACTCATGGTCATTGGCCGCGTGGTTTGCATCCCTTTCGGAACTGACCCACCGAAGATCGCCTACCCAATTAATGGTAAATTCAAGGAGTTGGTTTGTTCTAAATTAATTCTAGAGTTGGATAGAGCTGTAAAAGTATGCTTTTATTTCCAGTTACCGACTCGGCCAATGTGACAGAAGTATTGGGCTGCCCTGTTACGCAAACCTGGTGCCTCACTACTCCAGCCATGACGTTGAATCAATTTTTGATCGGTTTTGCCCTGACGTGCATCGGTTACCCCATCGGCATTTCTTTGATCCAAGCGCTTTTCTCAAAAACGTTGGGCCCTCGTCCGCAGGTAATTTTGTTTACCTTTTGATATGATACGTTTTCTTTTTGGTTCAATATTCAATAATTAACGATTGTAATTACCCAAGAAATTTTTTTTTCTAACTCCCCTCAAAATTTGATGTTTTACGTTTCAAGGCATGTAGAATCCGAGTATCCAATAAAAAAATTCTGTCCGTCTGCCGTACGCCATCAACACCTTTCTGACAAAACTATAATAGCTGATTTCTTGAAATTTCACCAAAAATCAATCTTGGTCTGTCAATGGCTCAATTCTTTTGCCAAGTCGCTACTCCATTTTAAGGGCATTTTTAGGGTTTTTGAGGGGGAGAAAATTCGTCTTTTCCAGAAAAATATTTGGTATCAATGGTATCAATTTCTTGAAATTTTTGGACGCTGAATCGAATCAGACCATTGCGGGGTCGATACCTTCATTGGTTAATTTGGCATGGCCAAATTGGAATTGGATTTTTTTTGGTGATTTGGAGATTTTGGGTATAACTCGAGAGTTCTTGGAGCTACAAAAATCGTTCTATACTCGTTGGAATGCTTGTAGAACACTCTTCAACTCTTCATCAATAATAAACCACTGTACAATAATTTGCCGCGTTTGATTATTATTATTATTATTATTTATTTTTTTTTTTAGTTATCCAATTTAAAAGAAAAAAAATCTGTCCGTCCGCCGTACGCCGTCAACACAAATGAAGAAGAACTAAATACAGACAAAAATATAGAAGCAAAAAGTCTTGAAATTTCCACCAAAAATCAATCTTGGCCTGACAATGGCTCATTTCTTTAACCAAATCGCTACCTCAATTTCAAGTATTTTTGGGGGGTTTTAAGGGGGAGAAAATTCCTATTTTCCAACGTTTTTCCGAAAAAAGTGTACTTTTTTGGGATCGATTTCTATAGATTTTTGGACGCTGCATCGAATGAGACCGTCATGGGGTCAATAGCTTATTGGTTCTCGAGTTATCGCAGCTTGCCGACCAATTAACCTAATCTTCGTTTAAGCTTGTTTCTTTGATAAGCTTTACATGGAAGCCCAAACTTCCATACCTATAGATTCCAATTATTTTTTCCCCTTGCTCGTTGAAAAAAGGCCACCTCGTTTTTCCAGGGTGTCTGGATGGGTTTGATCACCGGATCCGGCTGTCTCTCGCGCGTTTGCGGTCCCGTCTTCGTCGTTTACATTTACACCCGCCTCGGCACAGTGTGGACATTCGGCACAACGGCGCTAATGATGGTCGTCGGAATGCTGTGGTTCAAAGTCGTCAGCGAACGTCTGACTCGCTCTTGCATTGAAGTCATGAGCCATTTGGCCAAGCCGGATAGCAAAACTGACGTCGAGATGACTGAATTTATAGCTGAGCTATGATAATGATATTCTACCTCGGAAACCTAGTTTCCCCCATGAAAAAATCGCTCAAGTATTTTGTCTGAAAAGTATTTTTTTTAATCGCGCCTGGGCGAAATGTACCAATTTTGTTCAATAAAAACCATCTATCTCGACTGTAATTGTTCGATATCTTGTCTATTTTTAATTAAAAAGATTCTTTATTTGTTTTATCTTCATTTTCGTTTTACCTGTTTCGTCAAACACTCTCTTTAGCTGTATCGTTATGCAATTTATTTTACTTTAAAAATTTAGTGACTGAAAAAAATTAAATGTTTTAAATTACGATAGTTGTCAAGGGCTTCACTCTCACTTAGTTGGGAACGTAGTAGGTAACAGTTTTGATAAGGTAAATGGACGTCTGGTGTCATTCGTCATTTACAATTTTGGTTTATTAAGTATTCAATAATAAAACATTGTAATTGCTTAAGCAAAAATTTTCTAACCCCCCCCAAAATTTGATGTTTTACGTTTCAAGGCAAGTGGAATCCGAATATCCAATAAAAAAGTTCTGTCCGTCCGCCGTACGTCCTCAACTATTAGAGCTAAATTCTTGACATTTCACCAAAACTCAATCTTGGCCTGACAATGGCTCAATTCTAAAACGAAATCGCTACTTCAGTTGTAAGGGTATTTTTGAGGGGGAGACGATTCCTATTTCCCAACGTTTTTCGAAAAACCACGACCACTATTAGTTTTACCCAGTTTTAGTACTACGCCACTCCTACGTTTTTCAACTTTGAAAATTCGTGGCCAATACTTACAGTACTGTTCAAATTTTATTAATTAATGATTCCTGCTGGGAATTAGACCCGAATTTAAAGTGTGAACAATCAAATTCGAACAATTAATAATATTTTTTGAATTTTTTTTCGATTTTCATACTTTTGAAGTTTTAATTAATTGGATACCCAAGATTTTTTAACCCCTACCTCTCCCACAACTCCATACCCCCCTACCACTCCCGTGCCTTACATATTAGTCGAGGGGTAGTGTCCTTGTCACTACTAATATATTATATATGGTATAGTAGTTAATTATTGGTGTACGGAGAGTGGGAATCCATTTTTATTGTAGCAGTTTCTATAATTTGGTATGTAGGTGGTGGCGTTTGATTGTACTTTGTATCATAAAATATTGGGTTTTTCAACTTTTGCTAAGTTTTAGCAGAATTAGACACAAAAACTTTAAGTTTTCCAAGATTTGTAACTTGCAGAGTAGATAACTTAAACAAAAAGTCGTCAATTCAGATGTTTGAATATACCAAAAGATAGGTAATTTAATTGTCCACATTTTCCCAATGTAATGTACCTATCCATTTTTCAACCGTTTTTGCGTTATTCAACATTATTAGACGATTATGCACGAAAAGATCACATTTTTCAACTTTAAACGTTATTTTCATCTATTTAGTGCGAAAGAAACAAAGAATGAAGCATATATTATTGATATACACATCATCAACTATCATTATGCTGAATTTGAGCAAAATCGATAGCAAAAAATTTTTCACTAAAACTCCTAGGGGTACCCCTGCGATTTTTTAAACCGATCAGTTAACGATTTTTTACTCCTCTCTCAAGACAGATAAAAATCTGAAATTTTCAGGAAAGTTGTATCTTACCGAGATGTATTTTTGTGATTTTTTTTATTTCTCGGAAAAATCTGCAAGTGGTCCAAAAAAATCTGTTTTTGAAAGCTCGAAAATTGGACTTTAACCGTGTTTTTCGGGGTCAAAATTCATGTAAACCAATTGTTTTATTATGCAGGGGTCTTCATTTGAACGTCTTACACACGTAAATAGCAAAAAATTTGGTGAAAAAAATTTAAACAGAGCCACAGGAATTTTTTTCCGTGAATCGAATCTTTCCCCGGCCGAAGTTCCGAGCTCCGCTGGCATCGGCAGGGTTGGAAATTAAACTTATGTTTTTAAGCAATTTTTATTGGAAATTCAATGCTGAATCCGAATTTGACGTCAAAACGGCGGAAATTTGACGACCACCATTAGTTTTTCCCAGTTTTAGTACTACGTTATTCCTACGATTTTCAACTTTGAAAATTCGTTTCAAATACTTACAGTACTGTTCTAATTTGATTAATTAATGATTCCTACGGGAAATTAGACGTAGAATTCGAATTGAAAGTGAAAACAATCAAATTCGAACATTTAATAATATTTTTTGAATTTTTTTTCGATTTTTATACGCCTAGTTAGCTCGGTTCCCTCGTCTTCAACAGGGCTAATCGACAATCGACAGCTACCAACGTGGTCAGTTGCAGCGCCCACACCACACACCGTACTCCTCGTTATTACCTACCCGATTTGAAAATTAAAAAAAATAAAATGATTACCCTAGTTGCTACGGAATTTTTCCTCATTAGTTGCCAATCTGTTCTGTGATGGAAACGTTTACAAATGTTCGGAATAATTACTATCACAAATCATAATTGAAGCAAGATATAATTAACTACTGTACAATTATTTGCAGCGTTTTCCTTTCAAGTATCGAGAAAGATCTATCAGAAATATGTACATATTGTAGTTAATCGACAACGAGTGTCAAGGACTTTTTTTTCGCTTGAAGCTAAAGCGCTGAGGATCAATAGCCTTCAGACGATTGCGAAATAGAGACGATGATTTTTTCGTTAATGACGATTTCTCAATTTGAATCTGAAAATTTTCTCAGATGATATTCGGAATAGCTGGAACTGTGGGAACGTGCGTGCGAGTCGAATATCCAATAGCGAGAACAGCGGACGATTATGGGTTTTCTCATCTCGCCTGAGCGAAAATTCGAGGATTGTACGGGGTGGCTGAATCGTTGGAAGTTCTCCAAGGACGCCTATGTCTCACCCTCTCCAAGATTCTTCCAAGTCCAAGATCAGAAATCTCCATGCAAAGGAACGTCCTCTTAACTCCTTCCACGCCCTAGTATAAAACCCCGCTGGTGCCACCCTTCGCTTACAGTTCTGTGTTTTTACCGTACGCCGTCCGAATCAAGTAGCTGCAAACATGATCAAGGTATTTATGAATTACATTTTCGAACGTATAGCGTTACTAGTATAAACATGTAATATTTACATATTGATGACGAAAAAAAATTTAAAATGGAATATTGATATGGAATATTGAAATATTGATGACGTATAGCGTTACTAGTATAAACAAGGAATATTCATGTTTTGGAAAAAATGAAAATCCGCACGTCTCGCGATAGTGGCGTTAGATTGTAGGTATTTTTGGGCGTCTTCACGTGAAATAGTACTAAGTTTACTAGCCGTTTTCCAGAAGAATTTTTTATTTTCGAAATGTAAGCTTCTTATTTTGACTACAGAAATCTATGTTTTTTACTCACCTTCAAGCCGCCTGCGTTTACTTTCAGTCGATAAATGACTAAACGCAGGGCCTTTAAATTTCTATCCTCCCGGAGGTCTCTGGCTACTAATTATCAACCACTGATTTTTCATAAGGCTATTTTCGCTTCTTGAACGGCCCAATTTTTATTTCATCACAGCATAAAGTCAATTCTGCGATCTTGGCTAATTTTTTTTTCGAAGTAACCCAAGTTGATCATACTGCTTCAAATTTTATTATTCTGATACCTAATCGCCAGGACAAAACGAGATGTGATTTTAGCATTTTTCGTTCTTAAGAATTTTTTTTAAAACTTTTTATCCAACATTTCTTAGCGAATCCGATGAGCTTGATTTGTCTGAAATCTTTTGCACCCACAGTACGAATTTCCCCTCTATAAAATCGATATAAAGAATTTTAAAATGTAAAAATGAACACCATTTTTGACGATGAATTAAATTTAGGTTTAATATAAGAAATCGGAGATGACCGTTTCACTGACTCACGTTTAAAAACGGTTTTACCAGGGGTTTTTAGGAGGTGAGAACAGCGGGGGACGAAATTTATTTATTTTAACTAGCAACATTACCGGTGTAGAATAGCAATGAGAACAAAATTACTAACCACGGACGATGTATAGAATTTATACAAATGTGGTGTATGATAGAATGCTTGAGATATAAACGAAAAACTTTGTTTTTAAATATCTTAAATAATGAAGCCCTCAAATTGATTTATACGGGTACAGGGGAAAAACCAGGCAAATGTTTAATTTCTTCGTCTAAAAAAAACTTATTTTTCTGCTAAAACACAATTACTTACATGAAATCATTTAAAAATTTGAAATGTTTAATTTGATTAAAAAAATCAAGGGTTATCTGCTCTCCATAACGAATATTTTAAGACATCAAATGTTGAAAAATAGTGACTCTAAAAGCCTGTTGAAATTGAAACAGCAAAAAAACTTTGAACGGCTACAGCTCGGAAGTACTGTGTGTTTTCGGACGATTACATTGGTTTATTATTGAATAATAAACCAAAAGCAGCGGGCCCAATATCGAGCCTTGGGGGACACCTTGATGTAAAGGTAAAAAAAGGATAATAAAAATGTTTTGCGTACTGATTGCATTCTGCCAAGTACAAGATAAGTCGTAGATAACCTCTGAAAAGTTTGGACGCACTAATAGAAAATTTATATTTGGAAAGTTTACCAACAATAACCTCGAACACGGTCATTGCACTTACGAATCGAAATGACAAAATTTCGAGTTTTCTTTGTCTTTCAAGACGGGCACGATATTTTAATGCAAAGTTAAATAATTTTATTCAAATTATACAACAGAACATCATCGAGTCGTGCAAAGCGGACTAGTCTGACTTTGTTTTGCTCTGTAATTCGTGTACTCTGATCAATCAACTCGGCATTGTTGGATCAAGAAACGTTGACAAATCCATGACGAAAACGACCGGACCATTATCCTCCAAGCGAAGCGTGTCCGAGCAATATTCGTGATTCCACGATTCAGTTTTTGCACAATGGACGCTTCGCTGATATGTCCAGCTATCTAGAGCCTAGCGGTATCTGAATCTGTTTAATGATCGCAAGATAACCGCGATCGACGAAGGATTCTGACCAGAGGCGGAACGGCCGAAATTGTCGTTCGCTTTGGGAAAATTCCCCACGATTCTCGAACGCCGAAGGACCTCCCTCGCATTGCTTATCTGTTCGCCCTCCAAGGGTGAGAGAGCTCATCAGTTGCTACTCAAGCAGCAATAATTTCATTCAGCTATGAGAAAACCAATTAAGCGAGTTGCTCGTTACAGGCTCGTTATTTCCAGGGGCATAGGCGAAGATATCTGGCAAATCGCTGGAAAATTAGATTCGAAACTCGGTTTCCTCTATTGATGATCTCCGTGACGAGATTTGGTCGCAGAAAAGCGAAATTCTAACAGCAATATTTCCAATAGCCCGTAAGCGATTGAGGAAAAAATTCGGGACAAAAAGGAACTTCAAAAACGCGTGCGCGAAAAGTCGATCGAACGAGTCGTGAAACAAATACTGAAAATAGAAACTGAAAAATATTCAACGCAATAAAATACTAATGGAAAGAAGAAAACATACTGGAGCGAAGTCAACTAATCTTGAAATAAAACCAGTGGTGTGCATTGACCACACAGTACTTCCATGTTTGAGTCGGTAACAGGTATAACCAATTTTTAAAAAATCAAAAAACTAAAAAAAAACCATATATACCTATTATATTTTTTTTCGACTATTCCGAGTAAATTTGTCAGAGAAATAAAATCTTCTCGTTTCCTAAAGGAATCGTAGGATTTTCGGATCAGCCCAATACGTTTAATTTCACCGCCAAAAGCGAAAATTTTGAGTTGTTTTTCTTCCGGAACATTTAAAATTTCTTCCGAATAAAATAACTAACAACAAAAATATTAACGTTCCAGAAACTACGTGAAAAAACCCGCCATAACCATAATTTACAAACAACTATAGGCAGGGAAAATGAAGAGAACGAAAACTGTTACCAGATCATCGAATAAAATCAAATTTGAGATTCCTGGACGGACGACAACTGCAAGTCTCAGATGTTTCGATTTATAGGTGCCAACAATGAGCTTAAATAGGTTTATACTTGAATTGAAACAGGAATTAACTGCAGAAGATAATATTCTTCTATGAACAGTTAATTATCAAATTTCATAAGTAGATTTTGAGAATAATAATATAATTTGAAGAAGAATACTGTTTTGTTTTATGAAAATATGGTATATCTTGTAATTTTGGTTAGTTCTACACAAGTTCCCATAGAGGTGTTGTAGCATTAAATGTGTTTTCAAAATGTAAGCCTTTTTATTGTTCAATAAATTCAATTTACATAAAAAAAAAAAATTTCAACCACTTACCGAAATGGTGCACAGTTGTGCATTAAATTGATTTTAACCTTCGTGTTCCTCAGTGGAAGAAATGTTCACGGCCTGTTATCTATTCCACGCGTTGACTCGTTCGAGGGCCGTCGGTTGCTGATGGCACGGCTAGAAGAAACGTGCTCTACGTTTCTTCACCAACCTAGGGACAGACGATTGTCACGAGAAACAGTCCCATGACTCGAAACCTTCATTTTCCCCTCAGCAGTCGTTTTCAAGGACGCTCCCGCCTTAATGAAATTCGAAAATCGACAAAGCTCGAACGGAAGCCGTCCCATGCCCAACATTCAGCGGTGGACTTAAATTTAACCAAAAATACTTATTATTTCCCTTGTCGTCGCATTTTTTGATGTCGAGGGGGAGAAAAACCGGGCGAATCATTCTACGATTTTTTATTTGCTGGCCGAGCACTTTCGCCAGTTCGGGCATCCTCAGGGCGAAAGTGCGCGAGCACTTTCGCCCTGAGGATGCCCGAACTGGCGAAAGTGCTCGGCCAGTAAATAAAGATTCGGAGATGAGTCGCGTTGTTTTTCTCCCCCTCGCACCCCCGGGACATCAAAAATACTTACTGCTGTCGCATGTCTTATTATTTGTTGCAATCAGTAGCGCAATAAATTTACTGGAGAAGAAATTTACTTCTCGTTCATTCTTATAGCACTATTTGGGAATTTTATTTTCGTTTTATTAAAACCGATAGAAATACTGGACTCGAAATTGGTCACTTGAACGCTTCCATGGCATAATATGCATAAAATGGAAAATTTCTCTCATCTGACTCGATTTCCACGGTGTTTCTTTGCTGAAGTACCTTATGTGTTTACAACCTATGGAAATGAGACCATATTACTTCCATCTTTACGATTTGAATAAAATTGTACAATGTTATCTATATACCCAGAAATACTTTCAGAAGAAATTTCCTTCTGCCAATAAAGAACTTCTCTAAATAATATAAAACCAACTTCAAATATGTTTGCCTAGAGAAAAAAAATATAAAAAAAAGAAGAAAAAAAACTGAAAAAAAAAAAAAAAAAAACAAATATGTCTCAACTTCACAGCAATTCAATCACCATCTGTTCATTTGAAAGGCATATTTGCATAGAAAAAAAAAAACAAAAAAAAAAAACTGAAAAAAATTAAAAATATATATGTTCCAACTTCACAGCAATTCAATCACCAACATTGTAATTGCATCCTGTTATGATAATTATGTGACATTTTATTGTTATATTCTACAACTCGCATTAACCTGACCATTTCCAGATTGGTCCACCTCCCCTAATAATAAAAAATAATCATTTCTACCATTTCCCGAATAATTGAACGACTTTCCATTTCGCCGATTTTTCGCCTCCAGAATTGTAACTTTCCTCTCCTCAAAGAAGCCAATAGAATCTAAATTTGCAACAGTTTAATTACCTTATCTTCTAGCCTGCAATCCTCAATTCCGCTGCCCATAGAAAAAAAAAAAATTGTTCTGCGAAGACATAAACAAATATAATTCCCTCGTTTTGCTGTCCTCGCTGCGGGCGCAACCTCGAAAAACGTTCGGTTTCCCAGCGCTTCTTGTGGGAAACACGTAACAATATTGAGCCGCTGAATGCAGTACCTTCGATAGCTCATTATCGCTCCGAAAAATCCTGGGTAATATTTTACTCGGGGGTTGCTAGACATTTCGTCATTCCCGATGTCCAATTTCCCGCTCTCCTCTTTCGAAACTATTTTGGGAACCGTACTCGTTCTACAATCCATTATAACAAAAGGTATGTTCAAGATTCCCACGAAAGAGATGAGAACCTCATTGTCAAGGTGGACGCCTTGACACTAATACAACGTCACTTAACTCACTACTAGGCGAATAGATAAACTAATGATAATTACGAGAAAAATTGGAAACCTTTTTAGTAGCGATTTTCGTATTTGAATTCAGCAAATAAAATGCTCATAGCAAATTTCCCACGTTGTGTTTCGGGGTCTTCGCTTCTCACAGTTGAAAAATATTAATTACGACCTGACGAGTAATAAAAATATTTCCACCGTCTTATAATAATAATACTTGACGATGTACGGAATATAGTAAATATCTCAGCCGAATATGATGATTAAAACGGAAGAAATGTCCGCAATTTATTCTCATTATAAAATTTATACTATATAAATTATATTCTATATTATATTCTCACTATAAATACAAGAAAAATATGTATCATCCGATGTAACTGCTCACGGTCTTGTCTCAATAGGAATAAAAAATACAATATTTTATTTATAAGATTTATTAATAATAAAATTTAAATATATAGCTGTGCTGTTTTCAACTTGCAGTTGGTGCTTGTTTCCTCCCTTGTGCTCCAAGTGGCTTTCGCTGGATATCTTCACCACAAAATCATCGACTATCATGTAAGTCTTGCTACTTCGAAAACACAGTATTGAAGACTAAAAAAATAAATCGTTTTTCACCTCTAAACGCTCACTTGCATGCAAACTCCCTAAAGATCGATTGGCTCAATAAAGCCTAAGATGACACAATGTAATGAAAATTAAATACCTATGCAATTTAAAATCTAATTGTTCCACTCATCTATTGAAACGCTGACAACATCTGAATGCCCTAGCTCTCTGTCTAGTCGTAATCTACATAATTCTTCAACTGCTGATCTCAGTCAATAAATTGTCATTTTTAAAAATTTATTTATTAACATATTTATGGGTTATGAGAGGGGAAAACTAGGCGACTAATTCTCCGATTTTTTATTGGCCTTTTATTAATTATTAATTATTTTTTTATTTTTTTGTAGTTGGCAGTTTTGGTGCAGTTAGCAACTGTTCGAAATAGCTTATCACAAATGGATGGTATTTTTAAATGATAATCGAAGCAAGGGAATAATAAATCAATGTTCAGTCATTCAGCGTTTTTCAGTGGTTGTGATATTAGGTAAGGTAGTTGAAATGTAGCATTAGTATTTGAAGGGATATCCTTTTTATGTTTTGATTGAATTTTCAACTAGCGATTAGCCTAAAACGCTTTGATAAAATGTGATGTTATGAAAATTAGAAAAAAGGTAATATTACATTTATACTGAATAAAGGATTTTTTCGAATTTCACTATACAAATTATGGACTGAAATGTCGCGAGGATGGAGTCGATGGTGAGACTGATAAAGGGCAAGTGGTGTTCGATCGGAAGCTCTAACGGCCAAATAAGTTTTGTCGAAATGTCGAATAAAAGTTCAAGTGAAAAGGAGAATCGAATCTTTCTTTCCCGGAATTGAAAGATCAGTTATTGCTTCATTTTTCGCTTTATGTAAAAAAAATAGGATCCTCATCCGAAGTACGCGTACAACTACGGCGTAAGCGACCCGCACACAGGTGACCATAAACAGCAAAGCGAAGCGCGTGACGGCGACGTCGTCAAGGGCCAGTATTCCCTTGTTGAGCCCGATGGCAGCCTTCGTACCGTCGACTACACAGCAGATCCAGTCAACGGGTAGGACGTTTTTTTTTTTTTGAAAGTTATCCATTGTTTGGCCGTTAAAGGAAAATTTATTGAATGAATGAATGAATGAATGAATGAATGAATGAATGAATATAAAGTTTATTCCATTATTAAACAAAAATAGGTACAAATAATCTTCTTAAAGTATTGGAATATACCCCAAACCAAGAACAAAGTCCTGTGCGGTTTGGGGGAGTTTGAAGCTCCAAATCATCGTTACCTATTCAAAAATTGGTGGTGGTTCAAAAAAGTAGTGTATGAAGAGAAATGGACAGAATAAATGATTACATTGATGCTCACAAAAAAGTGGTCCAAGAAGAGAAATGAATAAAATAAATGATTACATTGATGTTTACATAATTAGAGAGAGATTAAGAAGTTATTACAATAATTACATTGAGAAAGGGCATTGAAACAAAAAACCAAAACATTACTTGCATACATAGATGCTCGACATCAATTCTTTACAAGACTCTGTACCCTTCAAAATCAACCATGAAAATATTTTTTTCTTAAATAATGAGCGGGAGAAATTAGTGGGTTGTTTCATTTCCTCGGGTAACACTCTTAGCAGATATGGTAGGCTATAGAAAATGTGTTTTGATGTGCTCCACAAACGAGCTCGAGGAACGGGGATTACGGCTTGAGATGTGAAACGGATAGGGTATTGGTTATTTCTGGGGTATCTAAAATAGTCTGGGTGTTTGTGGAAAAATGCAAGTGAGGCTTTTATATAGAGTTGTGGAACGGAAAAAACTGGGATTGTGCGGTACAAGTCACTCGTGGGGAATCTTCTAGGTTTTTTAGCTATTACTTTTAATATTGCTTTTTGGGTTACGAGCAGGGGATGGAGCACTGAAGACGCCGCACCGCCCCAAGCCAGTATTCCGAAACTCATGATACTCTGAACAAGGGCTTTGTATATTAAAACAACGGTTTCTGTGCTTAGACATCCTCTAAGTTTGTAAAAAACGTGCGTAAATTTACGGAGCTTTTGAGTTGTCAAGGAAATGTGTTCATCCCACTTCAAGTCTTCGTCAATACATACTCCTAAGTAGCGAATAGACTCAACCCTGTCTATGGCAGGGCAATTACAATCGCAGGGGTAAATATTGCAGTTTTGAGTACCAGACGTATGTATTTTTATACTGAATTCCTGAAGATAGTTTTTGGAGGTGGATCTTGAGAAGGCCAGATACTTGGTTTTCTGCACATTTAGGCTTAATGTATGCTTAGATAGCCACTGGTAAGTCATGTTCATGTCCTTATTCGCATACATAAACACATCGTCCCAGGAATCGGCCTCACACAGAATTGCCGTGTCATCAGCGAACATGTACAAATTTCCATTTATCTTTAAACCGCCAATTTGATTTATGAAAATTAAGAAAAATACAGCGGCTAGAGTCCCCCCTTGGATTACTCCGAATTGTATCGGAAGTTCCTCACTATCGACACCACTGACTGATACGACCTGTATATGTATTCCTTCCTGGCTCACCTTATTATCAACGAAGTGAATTGGGTCAGTAAACGGAATATGTTATCCTGATTTAGAGCTAGTTGCATTACATGGAGCGAGGGCACATTATTTTTCAAGGACTGCCATAATTCGATATTAAGTTGGTGCATTGATCTTCGAAAAGCTAAGCTATTGTAACGAGCAAGGGACCGCCGGCTTTCTGAGAAGCGCAGCGCGAGAAGGTTCTAGAAGCGACCTGGAGGGCTCGACTAGGCTCGACCGGGAGGGCTCGACTAGGCCCGGCCGGTCGGGTCCGACTTGGCTCGCCGCTTCTAGACCGACCGCCCGCCCCTATATAAGCCGGCAAGTCAGTTATTCCGATATCCGAATTCCGTGTTCTGAGTTAACTTCGGTTGTCTCGGCGCTCGACCAGTGATAAATCGCGTTATAAATCGTGTGTGAATCGTGTTATAAATCGACTGTGCGTGTTATAAATCAACTGTGCGCGTTATAAATTAATATTCTTACTAATTCGGAATCTACAGGCTTCTCCAAGACAATATAAGGTTGAGGCAGTAGAATGGTACGCAATGAACGGACCTCCAGCCAGCCAGGGATCCATGGACACGCTTCAGGCGATTTTCCACGAGAATTTTCTTTCTTACAGGAGCTTTAGGAACATCGACTGGTCAAGATCAAGCATCAATTGGGGCAAAGTCTCGGTCGCAAGGAAAAAGATCACCACTCGAGCCCCAATAGTAGAAGTTCCGACTAGGTTCGTCAACAGGACTGTCCTATTTCTTTTGGGTGCCTCAATTTCTGAACCAACTTTGAAATATGACGACATTGCAAAACTACGCGAGCTCCGAGACGGTCTTCTGAGCAATTCCATGAGCTTGTTTCGGCAATATCACGTTCTTAAGAGAGCTCTCCTTCCCGAAAAGAAGTATCTTCCCATTTCAGGTGATCATCCTATTCAACTCTTGAAATTGTCTCCTTGTCTTTTTGGACCCTGCTACACCATCAATGTCCCGACAGGATCAGGCGAAATGGTTTCCGAGGACTCCCTTCTTCTCTGCTGCAAAGCAATTTTATGTTGTTACTGGTCCAAGGAGCTCATCATCCTCAGCGACTTAGATAGTTTCTCACTAGATGGTTGTCCGCTCAAGACCCTCCAAAGCAACAATACCTTCAGAACAGGAATCAGAGAGGTCAAAGCGATGATGAATATGCCAATTCCTATAGTGCGGAAACAGGGAATGTTTTCTTTTCAGTATGAAGACCATACACCGGAATAGTGGAATACACATATACCTGCGGTAAGGTAAAGTTAGCAGACCGGTCCAGTCATACATTCACTGTGGAAGGATATGATGGTAGGGCAATTGTAACGATGACATCTGGAGCCATCAAAACCATGAACATAGGATTCTGCAGTAAAGCAACCTTTCAGAGGATGATGATAGCCATCGCTGTGGTCTACCAATGGGGAGCAAGAGTCGACAAAACTTGGCTTCAGTCTATGCGGGCAGTCGACGTCTCATCAATGAGAAGCCGTTGTGTATGTTCTACTCAGATATCAACGCCTGGTATCCTGATATGAAGGTAAATGGATTGCAAATCATGCCTGTGGACTTGCCGTTATACCCCCGAGTGGTGATGAGGGTGAGAGCAGAACATACAGTCACACCAAAGGGCATCCACATCAAGATGGTAAATCCCCCTATTTTCCGCCCGGAGTTAAGTGTCCAAATGGTTGGCTAGATGTAGGGTTTGGTCCGATTGAAGCTCTACGCAGGAGGTCCATCAAACTTATGTCGATGTTTTCCACTGTTAGTCAAAACATAGATTCAGAGCTATTTCAGTTTGAAAACAAATGCTTCATTCCTTACATCACCAATCCTCGAGGGGTTTCAGGACGTTGTCGGCGGGAATGCTCTGAATTGAATAGTCTATGCTCAACAGGTGCAGCAGGGAGTGGACACCTTGGTAATGCTCGGAACCCAAGCCCTAATATGTATATTGTACTGCTTCTGTCATGAATATCCTCACGGGGCGAGCATTGAGCACCACGTGGACATCGTATATGCTGACAGGAAAATCAACACAGGATTCTCTGAAGGGCTCGTCGTGTTCAATGGTGAATCGGTCCTCATCAATGGGAAGAAGATGCTCGATGAATCAAGGATCATACCTGACCTGCTCACCTGTACTATACTACGAGGATTCCAAGTGAGACCAGCCAATGTGTTAGATTCACACATCCAACGAGCTTCGATCCGGTATGTTTCCAGTCATGTCCACGAGTACGCAGATGGTGTGCAGCTCCTCGTACAATGGTTCCAGCCTCTTGTTATCACACGGAATATGCTCGAGGAGCTCTTCCAGCACACCGGCATCATGATCACCGTCTGCTGCTTCAACCCTTGGGCCAAGGAAGGACTCCAAAAGACAGTCGACTGCTTCTTCTTCAACCAGGGCAGATGCACGAAGGGGTTCAGCTGTCCCTACCGCCACAAGGGTAAAGAGGATGCTGTTCCAGGACGGAACAGTCTTAAGGAGGGGGCAGTGTAACGGGCAGTGTAACGAGCAAGGGACCGCCGGCTTTCTGAGAAGCGCAGCGCGAGAAGGTTCTAGAAGCGACCTGGAGGGCTCGACTAGGCTCGACCGGGAGGGCTCGACTAGGCCCGGCCGGTCGGGTCCGACTTGGCTCGCCGCTTCTAGACCGACCGCCCGCCCCTATATAAGCGGCAAGTCAGTTATTCCGATATCCGAATTCCGTGTTCTGAGTTAACTTCGGTTGTCTCGGCGCTCGACCAGTGATAAATCGCGTTATAATCGTGTGTGAATCGTGTTATAAATCGACTGTGCGTGTTATAAATCAACTGTGCGCGTTATAAATTAACTGTGTTTGTGATAAATTCGATTGTTTACTGTGAGTTAATAATTGTGCGTTATTAATAAATTAGGAATCTGTTCTTAAAGTGTGTTTTAACTTCCAAGTCTGACCCAAACGAATCCGCGTAGTGTAAAAACGTAACACTATAGGTTTTCGAAATATTAAATTCCGCAAAAATTTCCATCTAAAATCATCTCACATATTGTGAAGTTGTTCAGACTTTGTTTCTTGAACTATCGATAGCATAAAAAGGAAATTATCAATCGACATCATTGAATATGCCAAAAGAAAAGTACGATTCTCTTCCTTTTCTCTGAATAATTTACCTATTTTAAAAATAGTATTTTTGTACCTATTTCCCAACAATTTATGCGTTATCATACCTATAAATACAGGAAAAATGACACTTTATACCTTCGACATTTTTTTCAACAATTCAAATTCGTAAGAATTAATAATGGCTCATATGGCTTGATACAAATACATCATAGACAATCATCATACCAGATTTGAACGAAATCGAAATCACAAAAATGTTTACAAAGGAAAGCCCACCAGTTTTATGGAAACAATTGTTTTTTCCATTTTTTTTCCTCTATTCCCAAGACGGATAAAAATCAGAAATTTTCAGGAAAATTGAATTATACTGGGATATGATTGTGTAAAAAATCTTCAACTCTTGAAAAACCTCGCCGAAAAATTGTTTTCCTAATTAGCGAAAATTCAACATCAACAAAGCATTTCACGGTTAAAATTGGGGTTGAGTTAGAGACATTAATGGCGACTTTATCTCATCCTGCATTTCTGTTTTTCCAGCGTTTTCGCCGCTATGGGCCTCTTCAGGAAACATCTTCTATGTAAAATTCTCCTGAATAATAATCTAGCCCCCTATTTATTTTAATTTATTAGACTCCAGGTTCAAAAAGCGGACGTTTTTTTAGAAAATTCCCTATTCATGACAATCCCAGCCTATACAGGACCTATAATTTTTTTCAAAAACTTTTATATAGAAGTGATGTTTCCTGAAGAGGCCCAGAGCGGCGAAAGCGCTGGAAATACGGAAATGCAGGATGAGATAACGTCAGGATGGATACGCGACAAATCACAACGGTTAAAATTAACGGAAATTGTTTTCACTGCTTCTGTAGGTATTTTTTTATTTTAAAGAGCGACTACTTAGATGTACTCTGATTAATTTACAGGTTCAACGCCGTCGTTACCAAGAGCCATCCAGGAGTTCATCCGGCCCCTGTCGTCAAGGCATTGCCCGTCGTCGCCAAAGCGTTGCCAATTGTTGCCAAAACGTACCCTTTGGTAGCAAAAGCCTATCCCGTTGTCTCGAAACCGGTTGTAGGTAAGTCGACAAAAACCAAGAATATATTTATTTTATTTATATTGAGTTGGTTGATGGTTCTACTGAACTAATTAATTGATTTGATAGAAAAAAAGAAGAGGAAAGGTTTGTTCTAATATTTCTAAAAATCTTAGTCACAGACAAAAAAAAAATAAAATAAAATAAAAAATATTATTTTATTTATAATATTGGTCATTAATAATATGACTAGCCCTCCGACATTAAATTCATCGGGAGAAATTAATTAATTCAGCAGTTTTTTTTTAGTTTTTTCTCAAGTTGAGTATTTATTTATTTATTTTTCTTGAAATTATTTTATATTTTTGTATTCGTCGCGATGGAGGGGTACTTTTTTTGCTTTTACTTTGCAACCAAACTGGTCAACTCTGTTGAAATTCATGTTTTTAAAACATTTTCGGTTTTTAATTGAATTGAATAATTTTTCAGTGGCCAAGCCGTCCTACCAGCTCGTTTACGATCAGGGCTACGATCACCACGCCTATGACCATCACGCCTACGATTACGCCGACTACGCCGCCAGCTCTCTCCACGGCGCTGCTTACGATCCCCATCTATACCAACACCAAGATATATACGACTACCATTACTAAAATCTGACGCTTTGAACTAACGCTTTTTTTTGTACATAAAATTTTTTATACGAAAATTTCATCTCATTTTCAAACTGCAGATACAGTAGCGCGAAAATTTGTCCGACGCAGGCGCGAAGTGATGTAAAATTGGAAGCGGATTCTCAAAAATAGGAATGATCTTATGTAATTCCCCATAAAAAAAAATTTTATCATTGTAAGTAAATCTATTTTCGAAATAAGATATTTTCACTCTCGCAACTTCTCCGTTTTTTATACCCCTTCAGTAGCGTAAAGCACAATACGCTGTTTTTTATAATTTTAGATTGCGGCCACGAGGAGCTCTAATTAGAGCTGAAGCAAATTGCTCCATTTATTTTTAACGATTTTAATCTATTTATTTTTTACCGCGATTCTCTCATGAACTACCCACTGGTAGTGAAGGGATTTGTTCACTGACGATCAGATATTGAGGGTTGATATGAAATTAACACAATAGATTTTCCAAACAATATTTTTGTAACAAAACAAGAACATGATAAATCGGCTCAGGAAATCTTTACAATCAGCTGGTACACACTTTCCAAGTATTGTTCGTATGGAATAGGAGCTTGGTGAGAAAAAAGAAACATCGTTTTACTATTTTTCCAACAATATCTCAATATCACATAGCCGAACGTTTGTTTGTAAAAAAAAAATTGAAAGAATTGGCCATAAAATATTAAGAGGGCTCAATTGTTGGACAGAATGACTAGAAAAATAGGGTAAATATCCTATTCCGTGAGCTGTCCGATCACTAGCCAAAAACAATAATTCAACTGTCCAAAAAAAAAAGATTGCAATTAATTTGAAAACAATCTAAAGGCAATTTATTTTCCAAATATTTCGTATAACTATTTATGTTTATCATGGAACTGGTATTAATACTTCATGAAATAATCTTCGAAATAAAAAGAAAGAAGTAGACATTTTTGGATAGATTTCGCCAAATGAATATTGAAGGATTGTAAAGAGAATGAGGAAAAGTTTCGGTTACATTTTAATTTGAAATACCAATAATTTCTTTTCGAGTTTGACAAAAATTGCCGGGCAGTTAATATTTTATTGGTCTTTTTATAAATCAATCAAAAGACGGTAAATTGACTTTAGCCTAGCTTAATTATTAGGCGAGAGTAAATTTTAATTGTATCTTTGTAGGACTAGTGGAAAAAAATGTCGAAGAAATGCAAGATATTCAGTAGGCTGTATCATTATATTATCACTACGTTAAATTATACTGAGAAGATTATAGTGACAACCTTTCAAAGGTTAAAAGGGTCGTCGTGATATTCCTTTCCAAAATTGATCACTTGAACGCGAATAAATTCGATAAAAATTATGCTTTTTTTCAATTCCAAAAACGTAGATTTTCCTGAACCGACTATCAGTAAATAAAAAATGCGATACAAATTAACGCCTGTTCCTTGTAAGAAAAAAAGGTGCGTTCAGTTCATTTAATGGGCGTCTTTATGTCCATAAACGTGCGGATGGTGCGAATGACCGTGTTTCTTGACGACAGCGTTGAATCCGTTGTGTTTGTCGGCGTGATATTCGACTGTTCGGACGCTACCGTCGGGATCGTGGATCGTGTAGCCGCCTTTCACCTTATCCTTGTCCCTGTGCTCCCATTGGCTCTTCACGTCGCCCGTGTGAGGATCGTGAACCTTGTAGTCGAACTTGTAATGAGCCGGTGCCTAGAGATCGGACGTTTTAGCAATAAAATAACAAGGGCGATTGGGGGCGGATTATAAACTATGCATAATATAAGAAAGCGGTTTATTTGTCTCGAGTCCGATACAATTTTGAAGAGACTCGGAACTTGAAAGTATTGCCAAGCGAAGACAACGGTCAATTTTTGTGAAAATAATTTTAAAAAAATAAAATATATATTTTTTTATGTCAAAACGCACTTGAGCCGAAATTATGGAATCCCATGTGACAAGGAGAGGAAACGAAGAGATGGTCTAGAATTCCGCTAATTTAAAATTTGTTTATAGCGTTTGAGCCAACATGACCTATACGCCGAAATCGATATAACTCATTCAAAATTAATAAAATGGTAATTATAAGGGAAATCATCGTAGCAACTATTGTAATTCTAATCATTTTTATTTTTCTTAATTTCCAAATCAAAAGCTAAATTTTTTGCCTAATGTTACAGCTGAAGAGAGTGTTCGATAAGCATTCAAACGAGTATAGAACGATTTTTAGAGCTCCGTGAACTTTCGAGTTATAACCTCAAGTCAAATTTCTGAAAATCTCCCAAATTCTATATGAAAGTTACGATATCTTTAGAAGCGATGAAGCGATCGACTCCGCGATGATCTAATTCGATTCAGCGTCTAAAAATCTATAGAAATTGATACCAAATACACCTCTTTTTTCTAAGTTGGAAATTAGGAATTTTCTCCCCCTCATAGCCCCCCAAAAATACTATTAAAATTGAGGTAGCGGTTTGTTTAAAGAATTGAGCTATTGTCAGGCCAAGATTGATTTTTGTTGAAAATTGAAGAATTTAGCTTTTATGGTTCGCCAGAAAAGTGTTAACGGCGTTTGGCGGACGAACAGATTTTTTTCATTGTATATTCTACATGCCTTGAAATTTAAAACATCAAATTTTGAGGGTGGTTAGAAAAAAAACTTTGTTGGGCAATTACAATGGTTATAATTGAATAATAAATTTTTTTTAAACTTAAATTAAATTAAATTTTGATTAAAAAAAAAAAAAAAAAAAAAAAAAACTAGGGCTGAGCGTTTCAGGCGACTTCGGCGTCCAAATCCTCTTCTATATTATATTAGTTTATTTCTGAATGGAGAGGTGTAATTTGTAGATTTTATAATAGTTACTATAATTTGGTATGTAGGTGGAGGTGTTTTTATGGTTTTTGTATCATAAAGTAGTGGAGTTTTAACTTGCACAATGTTTTAGCCGAAGAAAACATATTGACTTTCAAGTTTTCCAAGATTTCTAACTTGCAGAGTAGATAACTTTAACAAAAAGTCGTCAATTCTGATGTTTGAATATACCAAAAGTTAGGTAATTTAACTGTACACATTTTCCCCATGTAATGTACCTATCCATTTTTCAACCGTTTTTGCGTTATTCCACAATATCAGCGGAATATATACGAAAATATCACACTTTTCAACTTTAAACGTTATTTTCATCAATTGAGTGCGAAAGAAACAAAGAATTAAGCATATATTATTGATATACACATCATCAACTATCATTATGCTGAATTTGAGCAAAATCGATAGCAAAAAATTTTTCGCGAAAACTCCAAGGGGTACCCCTGCGATTTTTTTTAACCGAACAGTTAACGATTTTTTACTCCTCTCTCAAGACAGCTAAAAATCTGAAATTTTCAGGAAAGTTGTATCTTACCGAGATGTATTTTTGTGATTTTTTTTATTTCTCGGAAAAATCTGCAAGTGGTCCAAAAAAATCAGTTTTTGAAAGCTCGAAAATTGGACATTAACCGTGCTTTTCGGGGTCAAAATTCATGTAAACCAATTGTTTTATTATGCAGGAGTCTTCATTTGAACATCTTACACACGTACATGGCAAAAAATTTGGTGAAAAAAATTTAAATAGCGCCACAGAAATTATTTTACGTAAATCGGCCGAAAATTCGAGCTCCGCTGGCATCGGCAAGGGTGAAAAATTAAACTTAGGTTTTTAAGTGTTTTCAATAGATATTCTTATAGAAAATTTAACGCTGAATCCGAATTTGACGTCAAAATGGCGGAAAATTGGTGACAACTTTTACTTTTCCCCAGTTTTAGTCATACACCGTGTTCATGTTTTCAACTTTGAAAATGCGTTTCAAATACTTAAAGCTCTGTTCAATTTTAATTAATTAACGATTCCTACAGGAAATTAGACGTCGAATTTGAAGGGAAAACATTCAAATTCTTACAACAAATAATATTTTTTCAATTTTTATACTTTTGAAGTTTCAACTTTGACATTTTTTTTTCGTCACGTTCGCGAATTTCGAAAAAATAGGTTCTGTGTAAGCTATTGAGGAAATTTTTGGTTTTCGAGATATATTCCACTTTTGGGTAAAAAACTTGTTTTCGTTTTTTTCGAGCGCGAATAGCTCCGCGGGGACATAACATAAAAATATAATTAAATACACCAAATTGTAGGATTTTGATAGCTCTTTCTCGCCTCTGAATAATATACCTACGTAAAAGTAGTCGGTTCAAAAGTTATTCGCGAAAAACAGGCAAAAAACCGGGTTATACGATTTTAAGCGCAATAAAACAAAAATGAAGGCCTATTAAAATAAGAAGATTTGTAAGCCGTTGAGTTGGCTCCAATTTGACGAATATAGTTCAACTTTTCGATTACCTCGTCACAGTTTCTCAATCAATCCATACCCTAGTTTTTGAACCTTCAACTTCGAGCCCCTCTAGCTCATACTAAAATCAACCAACGAACAAATTCCTGTACCGTTTCGTTCAAAGAATTTAATAATCCACAAACAGCTATCATAAAATTTTAAACTCCAATGAGAATATTTCGAGTAAATCGAGTACGACTGCGCGAAAACGAGGGTTCCGGAAAGGTCGAAATTTCACATAACCGTAATCAAAAAAATAAAAAAACCCATGTCACTAGAGTGACTTTTTTCCTTTGAGGTCGGCTAAAAAGGTACTGGTTTTATAAAAAATGTCAATACTCACGTGGTAGTCAACGTCATGGCCATGTTCATGGCCGTGAGGATGAGCCTCTGTACTCCATAAAACAAGCGCTAATAGGAAACAGCCTGTCAGAAGAATACCCTTGAATTGGGTAGTCGGCATTTTCTCAGCTCTCTTGCAGTTCTTATTCTAAAAGGGATAAAATAAAAAGCGGAGTTATCCATCTCTCTATCAGGCCTAGATCAAACAGGTATATTTAAGGCTAATGTGGACGACAAGTGTGCGAGTGAGAGGGAAGATGCTCAACGATGCTTCAAAGTATTTTCACTTTTTCTCGGCAACCAAAAAGAATACAATTTTTTTGAAAAGTGGAAGTTGCTCCCGACGAACAACCAAGAGAAGGCATCATAACAACATTTTTTTTTTAATTTTTAAATTTTAAAAAAATATTTGAAAATTATTTTTAAACATTGAACAGTTCATATTTTGAATAATTGGATTCAGCCCCCGTGTGAGATATTATTGGGAGTTAAAAAGTTCAAGAATTGAAAAGATCGGATGAAAAATAGAGATCTAAGACGAAGCGACGAGGCCTGTGTACGAGCGATATTTTTATGATCTTTAGATGGAAGATCTCCAACGATGGCTCAATTCGAATCGTTGCGATAATTCGGAGTACGAACGCACTTTTAAAAGGGAAAAATATTTGTGCCTAGGCATTGAATATGAGAATACTTTTGACAAAGTCCTCCGCGAAAATCGCCTTTTGAAAGTGAAGCCTTTTTTGAGTGACACATTATTTCAAATCCTGCACTCCATTCCTGGATTGACGAACATTTATTGTCCAATGCGAACAAGCTCTGTCAGAGTCAAGACTAATTGAGTCGGTGTGCCTCAAGGTTCGGTGTAGGCTCCATTATTGTCCTTCGTGTACACCAGCGATATCCTTAAAATGACTAATATCGGTAAAAAAAAGGAGTTATATTGTCTGGCCAAAATTGGTTTTTGGTGAAAATGTCACCAAATGATGTTGATTTTATAGTTTTGTAAAAAAAAAAAAAAAAAAAAAAAAAAAAAAAAAAAAAAAAAAAAAAAAAAAAAAAAAACGGCATACAGACAGATTCTTATTTTTGGTTTATATTCGGATTCTTAATGTCTCGGAACGTTAAACATCAAATTTTGAGGGGGAGTTGAAAATTTTGTTTTCTTGGGCAATTACTACGGTTTATTAGGTATTGAATAATAATAAATAAATAGAAAACTGCAAACGCTTCAATTGCATTGCTGTCTGTTTATTAAAACGTCCCTGCCTGGATTTTGTAAGAAACCGAAAGTCTAGAAAAATTTAGCACCGACCTAAAGCTTAAAACTCGAATATTGGAAAGGAAAACTCGGCTATCATAAAAAAAAACTCGAAATCCTGGCCCGAATTTTGAAAATTGATAGATTACATCCTACGACGGCTTAGCATTAGCGCTTACTTTTCTGTCAGAACTCGAACAAACAACCGGCTGTAAACTTGTCCCGATTTTCGACACCCGTCGCCCCTTATAAGGGCCCCTCACCACTTTTCAATGCCCCCGCCGTTATCTGCAGATGTAAAAATCTCCTACTATTTTAACAATACCTGAGAAATCGCACTGGTGTAAAAGGGGTCCTCCTGCAATGCTCATTCCTTTGGCGCCGAATTTTCGCGTTTCTTCGAATCAGAATGTTCCGCTAGCGGTGCGTGCAACCGTGAACAATCATCGGTCGTTTTCGAATTTCAACTGTCAGTCGGCTGTCCCTGAAAGAATGACAAAAATGGCCATCGCATTCATAAGTAGTAAAACGCCAAATATTCAATTGGCCGAATATTGAACAATATTCCGTCAAAATTCGAATTATATTATAAATCTTTAGTATTTCGAGCCTTCGCTTTAAAAAAAAAGCTGTTGCGTTAAGATTTGAAATTAGGTAACCGATGATATTTTTGTGATATAACTTCTTTTTCACCACAAGCTATTGTCCCTTCGGTAAGATTGATTTACGCACTGACGCAGCTCTGCGCTGTACCGGTGATTCGAGCGTATAAAATAAATAATGATGTCGTGAAAAAACAATTAGAAATGAGAGAGGAAAGTAAATCATGAAAATTTTACGAGCGAGGATGAGAAGACGGTGCGGGAATAGATAGAACAAATAATTTCAATTGCTTTTTTCTCAAAAGTAATTTTTATATTTAATTTTTTTAAATTTTTTATTTTATTTTTTTAATCTGAGTGTTACTAGAATTGTCAGTATTGCCTTTTAAATTTATGATACATTACTTAGCATCAGCTAATTAGGCAGATAAATTTCGATAAGATTTGCGTTGCGGAAAAGTCAGACTGCAATACAAACCAATGGTGCGCATAGATCACACAGTATTTCCATATTTGCGTCAATAACGGGAATTACCAATTATAAAATCAATACGCTTGTACAATGGCCGCAACGTTAGTTTACAACAACTATTATTGAAAAACTAGCCGAAAATAGAAAAATACACGAATCAGGTTGTTACTGCGGAAGTGCAGTATGTGTGCCTAATATAACATAGTCCCAAGTTTTGTAAAATGGGATAATTATATTTTTTTTTGTACTGGCAAATAGAATTAATATATTTGAACTCTCTGTGTCTTGAAGTATTATCCCACCCCTCGGATAAACATGGCCAATCTCATGCTACGATTAAACTTGCGTATGAATTATTGGATTCTGAAGGATAAGGAAAGGATTTCGGTCATCGGAATATTGAGGACGTTTCTCTTCGACGTTTCTCTCGATTCGCGGCTTAACTTTTATTCTTTTTCTTGACGTCGCATTTTTTGATGTCCCAAAATAGTTTTAATATATTTGCGTGAAAAATTATAACTGTGATACAGATTTCTCCAAATTTTAACCTCTTAACTTGCGTAAGTAGAATTTAGTTACCAATACAGGACATTCCAGGCAGACAAGATGTAATTTAATTAAAAACACAGCGACTGAGCTGACTTGGCTGTGGACCTTATGGCTCCGTATTTTAAGAACCTTCTAACCATCAAAATTATCCTGTAGGTACCTCCATGATTACAAATAATACTGAATGATACAATGTAGCATTTTTCGCTATCTATTTTTCGCTTTATCATTTTTAGCCTAGTATGTCATACTTGGTCGCCTTGATGATGCCCGAATGGGCGAAAGTACTCGGCCAGAAAATAAAAAATTGGATAATGAGTCGCCTGGTATTCCCCCCCTCACAATCCTCGGTAATTACGTTTACGTTTGACTCTATTTATATATCCTCGACTCTATATATATTTATATTCAGTTGACGAAAATTCACGGATACAAGGGTTGACCTTGGCATGGCCTCAAAACTCGATAGAATTAGTTCCGTCGCGAGGTCGCCCCTAAATGAACCATAGTTGGCGCTGCTTGATCCATATTTCTCAAGAAGAGGTGGTCAGTTTGCGAATGGAACAGCTGGAAAAGTCGCAGGTCGGGCTAGGGTCGCTGACGCAACATAACAAACCGGGAAAAGTGAGGGTTGAGACCGTTGCCAAACGACTGGCGATCGCAGGGAGCACGGTTCAACGCGTTCATAATTATTGCTTAGACCTTCTATTGCGCATTTTTACTACCCGAAACGACGAATCAAGATGGAAACTCGAAATGGTGCGAGCAAGGGCATTTATGGTTTATTATAATAAGTTATTTATTTATATTATAGTTAGTTTATTATATTAAAATAGCTTTTTTTCTTTTAATTTTTTTTACGAAGAACTCGTTTTTTTCTCGTTACTAAAATCTTAACTAAACATTGCTAACTGCAGACGACGATTTTCAAGAATATTGGTGTGATTTTCCCTAACAATTTCCCAAGTCAACTTCGATGTGCCTTCAGTATAGATTGTGTCAATAATGCCGAGAAAGGTAACGAAAAGAAGCTGTTACTGTCGAAATATAACTAATTATTCACAACGAAATACAATGTTTGTTTGTTAAACAGTTCAATCAAAATCACAATAGAGAAAAGAACACAAACTTCGCGGGCAAACCGCTTCATACGACAAACAACAAAACCCGCCATTAGCTAAATTTGTCCCAGCTGTTGTCCATCGCGGACATCCTCCCACCTAAGTTTTCGACGAATTTTCCAGAAAACTTACATAACTTTATTACAGAGAATTACTAAGCAAGATAAGAAACATAAAAAGAACAAATTTGAGATTAATTTTTTGGGAGGTGTCAAAAAGTCTCAGTCATCACTCGCAGAATCGGGAAGGTTTCTTCACAGTTCTCCCACTGGTAGTCCTTTTGGCAGAAGCTGAAGTATCCTCTTTTTCAACTTGATCAATGTGTCGAGTTGATCTATTCACAGATAATGGTGGCGAAGGAAGTGAGTGATGACTAGGTATCACTTTTCCGGTTCTTCCTTTGAAAAATGTTTCATCAGCTTCCAGGAGCGAGTACAATCGTTGAACGGGTCTTAAGCATGTACCAGAGTTAGTCTTCAGTCGAACAAGATGTGTGATGCCGTCTTTTCCTGGAAGTAATTCAACAACGCGAGCAAGGGGCCAGTCGATTCTTTTCTTCAGGTCGTTTCCAATCAACACTATATCTCCAATTTTTATTTGGTCATGTTTTGATGATTTTGACCTCATTTGCAAATGTCCAAGGTACTCAGTCCGGAATCTAGCTCTGAAGTCCTCTTTCAGTTTGCGTCGCTGTTGCAATTTCTTCTTCAAATCAATAGCCTCGATGACGTCCAATTCCGGCAACCCGGATTCCCGGATGTCTTGAATGAATAGGGATGGCGTAATTGGTGTGGCTTCCGAATCTCCATCAGCCATGAAAGTAAGGGGCCTGGAATTTAGCACACTCTCGCAGTCACAAAGAACTGTGGCCATCTCAGAATAGGTAAGTACAGATCGTTTCAAAACCTTCCTCAGCAGGCGTTTTGTGAGTCCAACAAGCCTTTCCCACCAACCTCCCCACCATGCGGCAGTGGGCGGATTAAATTTCCATGAAATCTGTTGAATATTACAGTACTCCAAGACTTGAGACCAATCAATGTTCCGAAACAAATTATTGGCACCTACAAAATTCGTCCCTTGGTCGCTGTAGATTCGGGCAGGTCGACCTCGGCGAGCTACAAATCTTCGTAGTGCTTGTAGAAAATCGTCGGTGGATAGGGAAAGAATTAGCTCTAGGTGGATGGCTCTTACGACAGAACAAGTAAAAAGACAGATCCAGGCCTTTTTCTGCTTTTTCAAGAAAATTGGGCCAGCTAAATCCACTCCTACTACCTCAAATGCGGCAGCTTCTCGAACTCTATCCACAGGTAACGGAACGGTAGGTGCCTCCAGTCTTTTGGATTCATAGCGCTTGCATACCATGCACTGGGATGTAATGGTTTTCAATGCTCTTCTCCCACCAAGTATCCAAAATCGCTCACGAGTGATGGCGAGTAATCCTTGTACACCAACATGACAATGTTCTTCATGTATGTTCCGTATCAATCTTGTGACGACAGGATGTTGCTTGGGGAGTAATATTGGGTATCTAAAATCTTCACTATCAGGTCTGTTAGATACCTTAGTTTTCAAACGAATCAATCCATCATGATCTTCAAAAGGGCTCAGTGTAGCAATTTTTTGATCTTCGACTCCCTGGAATGTTTCTCTCTGGATCATTTTTAGAACCTGCTTCTCAGCAGCAATAAATTCTTCTACACTGAGTGGTCCCCTTTTCATCATACGTGTCTCTGAATTCACAAATCGAGAGTTATTCAAAAATCTATTTATCCAAGCGACCATTCTGATTATTTTTGGGTACTGAGAAAAATAACGATAGTACCTTTCATAGCATGGTGGTTCCGCAGATGACGTACCAAGCAAAGTGGTGGTTAAGCCCGTTTTTCTTCGCTCTTTGCTGATCATAGCTTCATCGTACTGAAAAGGAACAGAGGGCCACTGTACTTCCGGTTGGTAAAGCCATTCGGGTCCCTCCCACCATCTGGATTGAACAAATTCACCCCCAAGACAGCCTCGAGACGGGAGGTCGGCAGGATTGAGCATTCCGGGGACATGGTGCCATCTATCAATTTTTGTCAACCGGCGAATTTCCTTAACTCTGTTCAATACGAATGGAGCCCAATTTTCCTCTCGTTTCAACCAGGCAAGTACTGTTGAAGAATCGCTCCAGAAATGAGATTCATATTCTTTGTCAATGGTTTCATGAACAGAATTATACAGCCGAGCTGCGATGGTAGCGGCAAGTAGCTCCTTACGTGGAATGGTAGAGTTTTTTGGAGCGACGCGTGCCTTGGATTGAATCAGCTGCACATTGACTCCTTGAGTATTTTCTACTCTCAGGAACACAACTGCACTGTATGAAGTATCACATGCGTCACAGAATGTGTGAATACTCCAATGACTCACAAATGTCAGGTTGGGCAACCATCGAGGAATTTTCACATCACTCAGCAAATGAATCTCCTCTGACCAATTCAAAAATGATTTGCAAATATGCTGAGGTACCTCGTCATCCCATCCTAATTTTATTTCCCACAATTCTTGTACCAAAAGTCGAGGGTAAAGAGTGACCGGGCTGAAAAAACCCAGCGGATCGAACATCTTGTGTGCAGCGGACATGATGAGACGCTTTGTAACTCTGTCTCCGGTTTTCTTCAATGATTCACTTGTAAGACTCAGAGTATCATTTTTTCGATCCCAGCACATTCCAAGAACAGACGTTTCTGTATTGTCGGTCAGCTTCGTGTCCGTGCATTCCCAACCACGCAACTCGAACTTCCCATCGGCCATTATCGACGTTGCCTCTGTCATGAAAGTCTCAAGTTCATCCCTGGAATCAATACTCGTCACAGCATTGTCGACATAAAAACATTTTAACAAGGTGTCAATTGTGAATTTAGAATATTCCGATTCACCAATTTCAATTTTTTCCTGAATTTTGAGCAAATGGTGTTGGATGACAGCTCCCAATAAAAATGGGCTTGACGTTAGTCCAAAAACAACTCGTTTATGGCGATAAATTTTAATATTCCCCAGAGGGTCACGCCACAAAAACATTAAAAAATGCCGGTCATTAGGAGAAATTCCAATTTGTAAAAAAGCTCGTCGAATATCAGCGATTACTCCCACTCTATTCAGACGAAATCCAATCAAAAGTGGTGCAATTTGTTCGATAAGGTTACAACCCTTTTCCAAGCACATGTTCAACGATGGAGAATTATTCTCATGTGCGGAGGCATCGAATACAGGCCTGATTTTTGTGGTGCTATTCAGTTTCACAACATGACGATGAGGTAAGAAATGTCCACCTTCGATATAATCAGTAGTAGGTATCTCTTCAATAACTCCTTCTTGAACCCATTCCTGAAAAACATTGTCATAATCAGCCAAGAATCCGTCATTTCCAAGTTTTCTGTAGATTGAGTTCATACGTTTGAGCGCTAGGTTGTAATTAGTCGGAAGCGGGGAATGTTCGTCCTTCCATGGCAACCCTACTTCATATCGACCATCTTCATCTATTTTCAAAGTGTCAGCAAATTTACGTTGGACATCAGCCTGTAGTTCAACCCTAGTTTTCCTTTCAATAGGATCTTCAATTCCAAGGATTTCCAATTTCCAGAGATCAGTAACGTTCATCTCCTCAACTAACATGGAAGTAGTCAACATTCCAAGAGTAGTTTTACAAAATTCGATAGGAAGTTTACCTGATATAGTCCAGCCTAGTACTGTTTCTACGGCTACTAAGGTCCCAAAATTCAACTTGTAAACATTTCCCGTGTACATAGAGCAGGCCACATCCGCTCCAAGCAATAGTTCAATTGGGCCTGAATCATTTAAAATATCCGATAGATCGATACGGCAATTCTCAAGTTCATTTTCCCAAGGGCCACAAGGTAAAGTAGGTAGCTTACCACAGATCTCATCTTGTCCCAAGACGTCAACCGAATGAACTTGGCCACCAGAAGGTTTTGATAATTGGATTTTATAACGAGAATGTAGCGTCATACCTGTCTGGCGTCCTCCGAAGAGAGAATGGAAGAGTGATTCCTGACCTTCAATTTTATATCCCATTTTTACAGCCGTATCATTCAAAATATAGGATCGCTGGGCGGCAGTGTCAAAAACAGCGCGAACAGTCAGGGCTCTACCTTCCGGGCCACATAGTCGAACTCGAACAGTAGGTAATAATACGCTTGAGTCGCAAGTAACGTTGGCGCTAGTTGTCACATTCACTGGGTTTGTAGCCACATTCGTCGAAATTCTAGCTCCACCTGAAACGTTACTGGCGATAGATTTTTCTGTCATAACAGGTCTCTCTTTAGCATGAACGTATTTAGGACACAAAATGATTGCATGTTTCCTATCACACAGTGCACATGACGATTTTACACGACAAATTTTAGACGAATGAGTACGTTTCAAACAAAGATAACAGCATTTAGAATCTCTTACAAGTTTTAATTTGTCCTCCAAATTCATGTCTCTCGCTTTGAAACAATCAGCACTTTCATGTGTAATTTGGGAACAAAAAATACAAGCCGTTCGACTGGTTTGGGTTATGAGATCTGTAGCAGTAGGTATTTCTTCGCGACGTTTTCCAAATTGTTTTGGTCGCGGTTTCTTGTCACTAGTTTCCAAACTTTTTTCCGACATACCAAACCTTTCCATGGCAAGCAAAATTCTCTGCTCTCCCTCCACCTCGGCTTTCATAAAGCTGCGGAGCTTTTTCAATCGTTTTTCTGGCTCATCAACTTCCGCTCCCGAACAGCTACGTTGCCAAGCTCTAAGAAAGTCAGGTGTCAAACAAGATTCCAATAATGGACACAAAATAGCGGCACATTTTCCAGAAGTCACTCCCAATATTTCGAGAAAGCGGAGATGACCTTCTAGTTCGTCATACAGCTCGTCCAATTCAAGCTTTTCCGATTTAGCCATACTTATAACTATGGTCAACATTTCACGAATGTAAACTTCTATGAGGAGGTCCTCCCGCCCATAACGTTCATTTAAGGCATCGACAGCGGCTTGATAGCTCTTTTTATCTTTAGAGGGGGGAAAGCTTTGCAAAATTTTCCTAGGCCGAGAACCCTCTTTTGTGCCTTCAACTAAAATACGGAACTTATGGTGAACAGGTACACTCTCGTCTTCGTGAATAGGTTCAAATTGGCCCCAGAAGGGTAGCCAATTTTTCAATTGACCATCAAAAAGTCCGTTCAATCTAGGTAGAGAGGTTGGGTGGAACGACTTGTTATGATCTGCATCCGTACTGGAACTACTTACGTGACTCTCGTTGTCGTTTGGAGGGCGTGAATGGTTACTTACAATATCTTGAATCATCACATTCATGATTTCATACTTTGTTTCGTATCCAGCAACAGTAACATTTTCCCTTTCCAAATCGTCCTCAGATATCGACGTGTCTTCCATCATGAGTAACAAAATTTCTTCATCAACAGCAGTCAATTTATTCCACTCCTTTTGCAAAATCGCGAAAGTTGCTCTAGCCTCAGTGTATTTATTTGCCTTCAAATGTCCGTCCAAGGCATTATAATTCCGTGTGAACGATTTCCGAAGCAATGTACGACGTTTTGTAACAGCTTCCATATTGCCGACGTTACTCATAACAATTTACTCTCAACAATTGACGCGAATTAAAATACAGCCGAACGTTGGGCGCCACGATGTCAATAATGCCGAGAAAGGTAACGAAAAGAAGCTGTTACTGTCGAAATATAACTAATTATTCACAACGAAATACAATGTTTGTTTGTTAAACAGTTCAATCAAAATCACAATAGAGAAAAGAACACAAACTTCGCGGGCAAACCGCTTCATACGACAAACAACAAAACCCGCCATTAGCTAAATTTGTCCCAGCTGTTGTCCATCGCGGACAGATTGGCTCCAAACTTTCAACTTTGGACTAACGAATTCTTTGCAGGAAACGTTTTTATTCCCACTTTTCCCAATGGATAATTTTCTCTGTGCGTAGCACAATAGGTGATTAATCGATAAATTGAAGAACTTTTGAATAGAAATTACACTTATAGAAATCGATAGTTGAGATATTGATTAACCTCAGCTCACTTGCCAATTTTTCCACTAAAACATCGTTAAAAATATTATCGGCAACAGCGATAGTCGATCGATACACTATCGAACGGCAGTATGGAGTATCGATTATTTAGTAATCGAATCGATTTAAATTCGATTCTATTATATTTATTAAATTACGATTTTCGCCAGCTATTATCATAACGTTTCCTAGGATATTTTTATTTTCTTAATTTTTACCTTATCAACTAAATTTTTTCCGAAGATAAACTATTTTTTGTTAATTGAAAATGCATGTGATAGTATCGAAAAGAAAAACCTCGATGATTGATATATCGAAATATCATTTCGATATTAACATCGATAGTACTTTTCCCACAATCTATCCTCCCTACATCCCCAAAACGTCTAGTTCTAGCTTTGTCCTTCGTCAATGTTACAATTGTACTAGCAGTTTTGATAATCATGTTTCTATTAATATTCGGTACCTGAAATTTCAAAGAAAAACTATCGTTCACTGTGTTCCTCACATTCTAAACAACCTGGGATCTTTTCTTCAGGGAACCTGTTGATGTAAAATATTTTCCATCTAACCTCAACGAATCTCTAGTCAACGTTCTCTCGTTCGTCAAGCGACCGACATGGAAGGTATGTTGTAGAAAATAATTGATTAAAAATGATCTTACTGTTTCGATAGGAATTGTCTCGCACATGAAAAGCTCGCCCGCTTTTCACGAGCTTTTAAATTTTCGCCAAAACCATAGATGTTTGTACAATGTTCTAGGTGCAATAGCTAACATGACGTCTCAAGAACCGCCAGTAGTCAACAAACAAGTTTGCAACGGCGTGGAAAACCTAACCGAATGCCCTTTCAAATCTACTAAAATCGAAGCTATGGAAGTTGAAACACAAGATGAGAACCCTACAAGATCTAGCCCGATCGGCGTTACAGATCTCAACGATGCTTCTGCAGAACCTCTTTCTGGAACACCAGGAGAATCAGCAGAAGCCAGCGAAAACGGCGTTTCCAACAGTGTCGAACCTCTTCGAGTTTTTCACATTTTAGACGAATATTATAATTCGGAAAACGAAGAGGAACCGACAGAAGGGCAAGATGCTTCGGATAGCGATATTAGCGATAACGAAATCGAGGAAATGTTGGAAAGCAGCTTGAAAGAAGGTACGCAGCAGCAGAACGAAGAAAAGGCGAAAAAGGGCAATGCCCAGTACACGGAGCACAAGCACGTTTCGGTTGAGGAGCTCGGGCACAATCATTTCGATTTGCTTCCCGAAGGCTGGATCAAGATCATTCATAAATCGGGAATGCCCGTTTATCTCCACAAGCCCAGCCGAGTTTGTACGTACGCGAGGCCGTATTACTTGGGCGAAGGGAGCGCAAGGCGGCATCAAGTTCCTCTCTCAGCCATCCCTTGCTTACAGTACAGAAGAGCGCTCGAGGAAGAAAAACTGGAAAAGGAGAAGATGGAATCGAACAGCGAGAACGGGCAGCTCCCTCTGCGCACCGCCAAAATCGAAACGGCCGAAGAAAACAAAGCGACGCAATCTCTTAGCGCGTTCGCCATCCAGCAGTATTGTAAATCGATTTTTCGCTTCAAAACAAAACAGCGGCTGAGGTTCGTCTCTTGGTCTGACAGGAGACGATACGCTAAAGCGAAACGAATCGAGAAGCAAAGTCAGCGCCCTTCGTTCCCAGACGATACGAAATTGATCAAGTTTCCCATTCAGAATTTAGACGAGCCCGATGCAAAACCGAAAGGAGAATGGATCATGAATCCAAACGGTAAAAGCTACATTTGTATTCTGCACGAATATGTACAGCATGCGCTAAAAAAACAGCCAACCTACGAGTTTAAGCCTTTGGAAAATCCAGCTACTCCGTATTCGGCTACGGTCATGATCAACGGAATGCGCTATGGCTACGGTACTGGTACGAGCAAAAAGCAGGCGAAACTAGCCGCAGCCCAAGCTTCCCTAGAGATACTCATTCCTGAGATGAGAGAGAAGATAAAAAACGACGGGAAGGCCAATAAAAGACCGGCCGACCAACAAGGTGTTGACGAAGACAGCTTGTCAATTTTTGATGCCATCAAAGTCGAAGATCCTCGCGTGGCTGAATTTTGCGCTAAGACGACCGAACCCTCGCCCTACGCTATACTTCTGACTTGTTTGCAGAGAAACTTTGACGCCAAGTCGATGCCAATAGAATACAAAGTGAACCCTCTACCTCGACAAGCGAACGAGTTCATTATGACTGTCGGCAACCACAAAGCTAGAGTGGTTTGCAAAAACAAGAAAGACGGTAAGCAGAGAGCGTCGCAGGCGATTCTTCAAGAGCTGCACCCTTACATCAAATCTTGGGGCTCCTTGCTCCGATTGTACGGCAACCGTTCCATGCGCAACGTCAAGGAACGTAAGCACGAGGAACAGGAAATTACTATGCTCCAGAGTAAAGCATCACTCAATTCTCCCAACTACGCCATCTTGGATAAACTTAAAAGTGAAATGATGAAGCTCCACGAGGAATCAACTAAGCGGAAGCCGATCGGCGTTTTCATCCCGCCTTTGGACGTTCCGCTTCCAAGTTCCGGCACCCAACTCAACAAGGTAGATCTCTGATGGATTATTGTTTTTCTATTATCGTTATATTTAAGCCTCACTGACAAGGTCCTCACTAGTGTCATAAAATTCAGACTGAGCGTACATTCAAGTCACTAATTATTTTTAAGTTTCTTCTGATCGTATTTGCAACAGTGTGTAGGTTAATTTTGGCTGATCGTCCACTTGGCGAGAATTGGGAATTAGTATCATAGGCAACATGACAGCTCGCTTTGGTTCGAGGGATGTTTAAATTCGGAACTCAGGAGTGACTTGCAGTAATCCTCTGAAGCGCCCCTTGTTGCGCTATCTTGTGAATATCTACAACTGAAGCTGGCCTCCTATTGGGACGCCTTTTCTGATTGTGAAGCAGTAGGGGAAATCTAGGCTTCGCATTCGTAAGGTAACTGGTTCGATTCCCAGTTAAGAGGCAATAATTTTTCTTTGATTGATGCTCAGATGTGACAAAACGTCCAGAGTAAAGAAGATAAAGTGTACGTAATGTTATTGTTTTCCCAGTAATTGAACTAGCGTTGAATTTATTCCTTGAGCCTATATCAGCTATTGTTGTTTTCTATTGGGAACTATTTTGTTGCTTCTTTTTGTACTTTGAATTTCTCAGTCGGATACTTATTTTAGATTTTGGATGGGATTTTTTGTTCAATTTTTTATTACTTTCGGAGGTAGTTGAAGGTTTGCAATTTTTCGTTGGTTTTATTACGATATGTGTCATGATGCTTGAAGAAAATATAGCTGAGATGCGATCTTGGTTTCAAAATATCTTTAGCTTGGGTTCCTGTTGTATTCTTTTGAATTATTAGACCACGTAAACCTTATCTAGGGTACTTTGGGAAACATTGGGCGCTTCAGAGGACCCGTGGAAGACTCCTAGACAACATCACTTGAATCCCTGAATTTTACAAATGCAATTACAGACCAATTGTGCCATCATTTAGTTATCCGCGTTGCATGTGCGTTCTTGAAATATTTAACAAAAAATCTACACAATTCCCAATTTAAAAAAAAATGTATTCTAATTTACGAGTAATAGAAACTCAATAATAATTACACACAATGTTCTATCATCCACTACTAGTATGGTATTAGTCTTTGATTGTTAACTTGTGATTCGGTTACTAGAGGATCAGTACTTTATAACTTGAAGTACCGCTCCAATTTTGTGGTTTTTGGCGGCGAGACGAGTGCTTAGGGACAGTCGACACAGTGGTTTGCGCTGATTCTGCTGGGATGGGCTCTTTGAACTTCTTAACACTGACGATCTAATCTTCTGCCATGCATGTTTCTCAGGTTGGTGTAGCCCAGTAGTTAGTAACTTGGTGAACAATTCGTTCGAATCTCGGAACTAGCTCATATTTTTCTGTCAAAAGGTAAAATAGTCGCGGTCACCAAATCAGAGCTTTGAACGGCTGATTTTTGAAGGGACTAAATCCTGCAAAGCAATAGTTTCTTAGATCACAAGTTTGACCCTCGGAGGAGGCTACTATTTTTTTTTTCGAGTCTTAATAGTATTAAATATAAAATATAAATTACTATGTATATAGGTATAGAATTGTGTATTTTAAAATTATTTTATTCATAAAAAAACTGATGTAAAATCAATCCAAGGTGTATGTCCGCCTTCAATTAGCGACCCTGCTACCACAACACAGATATTGCTTAGCTTGCGAGCATGGCTCTTTTTTCATTTCCGCAACTAAAGTGTTGATGAGGAGACTTACTATAGGCAAATTTTATTTTGTTCAAGTATCAACAGTTACTTGGAGTACAATTATGATATTAAGCACTTAACTGATCTACTTGTCAGGACTACTACCTGACTTTTTCTTTCTTAGAGATGCATTCTCAGCGAGCATCCTTTTTCTATTATTTATGATGATACTTGAAAGTCTCTAGGTCTTCTGTGGAACTCAGTTCAAGAGAACTAGTTGCTGCGTCTTCATATCGACTCCTAGAAATTCCAAGAGCCCATGCGCTCCTAGCCGACTTAGCAATAACTACTGTGTCGACTGTCCCTAAGCTTTTGTCGGGCATAACTATATTTCTCCTTGAAAACTTCCGCAAAAAAAAGTGGAAGTATTTATTGCAATTCATTACCTTTCATTGCAATTATTGTGCTGAACGTTGAATGAAGAAGTCACTTGAATACACTTATAGGACAAGAATCTGTTGTAAAAACTACTCGGTAGGTAAAATATCGATCATACGTTACACTTTCACAAAGTTAGCGTTAGACGTTTCTTTTGTATTTTTATTTGTGTAAAATATGTACTGCTGGGCATAAGAAGGCTGGATTGCGTGAAAATTTGCCTTTTGTTGGCTGTACAATCTTGAGCAGTGTTTCAACCATCTCGTGCTGCTTGTTTCTGCTTCCACACAAACAAAATGATATATTTGTTCACCAGGTTTGTCTCAATCGTCCTGTAAAGTGTCGTACAGTGATTTTTCACAATTTTTATGGTTGTTATCAGAAGGAGAATTTACTTGATATTTGATGTGATATCAGGAAAAGAAAAATATGCAGTCGCTGCTGTACATTTTATTGTCAGCTATTATTTAGCCTCTCATTTAAATCGAGTCAAACGTTAACACGATCGTAAGAAATGTTGCTTTATTTGTACTGAGGTATTTCAAGTTCGCTAATACGCCATTTTTGTTCCAACTCGTAATTCGAAATCTTATACGCCAAAGAATGTCCATTTTTTTTTTTAGCTTAATTCGATTTTACCTAAATGTAAGCCGA
This sequence comes from Tupiocoris notatus, assembly GCA_037159825.1. NCBI lineage: Eukaryota > Metazoa > Arthropoda > Insecta > Hemiptera > Miridae > Tupiocoris > Tupiocoris notatus. The sequence continues at coordinate 18,737 of JASJUZ010000665.1, read as the reverse complement.
ATCTGTAGGGGAGTGAAGAGTCTGCGGAGAATTGGAAAGCACTGATGTCGGAAGTCGCCATCATTCACCGATCAGGGGAGTTTCTCCTTATCGGTGAATGGTTCACCATGAGCCAGCTTTTTGCAATTAGACTGAACTCTGCGAGACCAACGTTGAGAATCATCGGAATTTTTCATCGCCAGCGACTCGAGTCGAGTAATATTACTCCAAAACTTATTGTCATTCCTTATTTAAGTACTTTAGAGAACGTTCATCAAATGAACTCCCCCCCTTAAAAAAATTGTAAGACCTTCTCCCGACCAACTAGAAATTGAACTTGTCTTATTAAACGATCCGTTTTGGTAATATAAAAATTTACGATGAAAATTGTTCCATTTCAAGTATTGAAGGCCACCTTCCCCTAGTAAACGTCTTCGAACCATGTGACGGTACCAGTGTTGGAGCTCGTGATTTTTCCTGTACGCAATTTGATTTATTATGGAACGATTGATGTACGGAAAAATCGCGGGAAACTTTAACACTGTTTCAACTCTTCCGGGCCGCAACGACTTGAATTTCAATTCCGCTTTGTCCTATGAATAAACGATTCGATCGTTCCGCTCGTCTTTTCTTTCTACCGTAAGTGGCTCATGGAAATAATCGTGTAATTAATTGTGTTTTTTCGCAATATTTTTTTCTTTCCTTTTTTTCTCAATTTCTGTGATGTGTTTCCAAACGTTTTACCACATGGTGCGAATTCTTTAGCCGGAGGCAATTTATCCCAGAAGATAAACCAAGACAATATAGTTAATGGTTGGTTGATTCTTGCCAAACCAATCATGTAAATAATATTCACTTTCAAATAAGTGAATCAGGAAACAGTACATTTTTATCTCAATCGATTTCCTTTTTTTTCAATCGATATTCTTAAAAAAAGGTCTATTTTTAATTGTTATCATTTACATCAACGGGAAGGGAAGGTATGAATAACTGCTGATTTGTTATCAATATAATCTATATTTCCATAATTTCTTCTAAACCTAAGAAACATGTCCACGGGCCAAACAGAACATAGTCTTATCAAGACAGATTTACCCAATATATAGATTACTCATTATTATATAATTTCATTATATTATTATTGCTTTGCATATGTATTCATCAAGATTTTTTTTATCACTTCTACAACCGCTACGATCGGTTATCAAATTCAGGCCACAAAACTACGGTTTGTTTCCATTGGAGAGACTAATAGGGCAATATACAGTGACCATGAATCGGCTACAAGAGGTGAGTAACGGGGTTTTCCTGACTGTCGTTTATCGAAAGGGATAAGTGCCACCTTTACCTACTGTAGTCGAAATAGGCAGGAGTTATTGTTCACTTAACGCTACGTTAACCAAAGGGGCAGCAGTTTCTAGAGACTACGGAGTGGGGAAAAATTTTCGAGACAGGTATTTCTAGCGGGGAATATGACAAAATTACAATCGAAAGTTACAACTTTTTCATCTCTCTTTCAAAACTTTTGGAAGACGAATTTTACATGGCTCGTTAAAACTATAGAGAATTACTCTTTTTTTCCTAGGTACTGAGAAACCCAAAATTAAATCCCTATTTGGTTTTTGTGTATTTTAAAACGTTCTACAGACAGCGCTTATCGTACGGTATACGCAATAAATGAAACTCGAAAATCAAAATCGATCATTTTAGAATAGTAGGGTACAACCCGAACAAGGCCTTAGTACCCGGTTATAGATTTTATTTACACTGGCCTAAAAAACGATATTTTACAAAATATTTTGGCAACTGCGAAAGGGAAGACACGGAAGGTATGAAAGTTTGAACGGCGAAGCGTGTCAATTCTATATAGAACCGGAGTGCGTTAAAAATCACTAGGCGCGATTAGGTCGTTCGTGAATAAACATCGAATGGTCGAAACGGAAGAATTGTCACGTACAAATTTTGGTGTCGACAAAATGAAAGAACAATAGTGAATACGTAGTACACTAGCATATATTGCTCATGGACTTTCAATGACGAACCGTATTGGGGAATTCCTGATGATGGACGTACCCAATAAATCGTTTTTTAAATGAGAGACATCGTTTTACCGATGAGGAATTTTATTCAGTTGATTTCGTACCTTCGATTTCATTATTTTATTTAAAGAATTTCAAAGTCAAGACGAGTTCTCAGTGGCAGCACTTAAGACGACAGTATGACTTATTTAAACCATGTCCTTGTTGGGGTTAAGAGAGGGAAATCTGAGACATGCCTCCATTTTTTGAGACGCGCGAGTGCAGAGTTGATCTCAGTGCTCTCTAGTCTCATTAAGTTGAACCACAATTGCGAGTTGCCTCACACTTCAGCCTCAGGCTTCACAAGCCTCTTTATTTATAAATTTGAAGCACCTAACACTGTTGATTAACAATAGAGTTCACGTTCATAGACAAATTGCTTTATTCCAAGAAGAAGCCTACACAATACTAGAAACGCCCTCACCAGGCGTCACAGCATAAATATGGCCAGAAACTCATGATTTGGCCAGAGTCATCATTTTTGAGCCGTTGCGGCAACTTGGCAACCCGCACCGAACGCGTTAACTGATCTTTCCTAAACCGAAGAATCGCTCCAGATTGTTCCATGAAGGACGACAGTCAGCAACCAAACAATGACAACCTGACACTTCCAAATATTAGAAATCTGTTCTTAAAGCTTTTATTTCTTCACGCGAGTTGCCAGTAGCGTAAAAAATTACTGCGGCTGGTAGCAGATAACCCTACAACTCACACTTTGAACTGTCTGACGATTTCCAGAAGATAATCCAAAGCTCAGATTGAATCTCTTTGACGCTCATTCAGGAATTCCCCAAAATACTATAGATAAATACTCGTTGGCGAAATATTCCCCACAATCTACAGTACAAGAAGCTGAAACTCGTAGGCGAGTTCAGTTTTAACAAGGTAACCTATTCAACAGTGACTATTCGAACAAATGATTGTACCAGAGTGCGCTAATAACATCGATATCACACTTTTGAGTGCCTAGAATGACGTTTTTGTTTATTCTTTAAAAAAACATTTACCCTACGAATAAAAAGCTAGCGTTTCTCCACCTTCAGTGCTTCCATTGAAGTATTAAGGAGGTACAAGTTCTTTGGCACTTGGCTGATTAGGAAGGCAAGTGATTGTGCAAAACTACGATTTTCACAAAGTTGTACAGCCTCGATCAGTTCGTTAAAACCGATCCGCGGCAGTTGAACACGGAAATGCGAAAAAATGGGCAAGGGCTGAAATCAGTGATTTGGATAAGGAAGCTCAAAAACCGCTTAATAATATCTACGGGGGAATCTCATGCGTTTCAAATACGCTTGATTTTTTTTTGACATTTCTACAAACTAAATAACAATTTATTTAAACGAATTAATTTATACAACTTGTAACCTACACAAACTGAATCGGGATCGATTTAACAAAAGAAGAAAAACTCACTGCTAAATCTCAATGCCGAGAATCAGCATTCGGTTAATTCACATTCAACAAAATATTCAACGAAAACCAATATCGACGTAACAAACAGGTAACCAATCGTGTCGTCATAAGCGAGACGTGAAAAATTTTGATTCTCCTAAAATTTGATAAAGCAACAATCGAATGAAAACCGCCCGCAAATAATTATTCATCAATGAGCAACAATAATTTCAAATTGACTAATCGATAACAAAATGCGCTAAGGTCGATTGGAATGTAGGGGAAGCCAGCCGTTTTGGTAGGGAAAGTTCTCCTAAGTAGTGGACTGAGTTGGTCAATTTTTAATTGGAAAACCTCCCAGGCAGAGGAGGATAGAAATTGGGGAAAATGGCAGAGGACTTTTGTGGGAAAATAATTATAGTAGATATTTGCTGCTTGAGTGCAGCAGGGTTGAGAATGGATTCCTAATTGGATTCTATAGATGTATTGGCACTGAAGTGCAGTGTCTAGCAACCTCTTCATCCCTACGTCAGAGGATAGATGAATGAAGCCGGGGGGAAAGGGAAAACCGAAGAATCAGTAGTTCCATCTCTGCCACCAGTATTGTGGGCGAGCAGTGCAAAAATTCGTTTCGGGCCGAGATAAAAATATTCCACCGTCAGGGGCAGAAAAGTGAGTTTCCCTAAGGAGCAAAAAACATTACTAAACGAATTTCATCTCCACAAAGATCGCAATGCAAAGGCTGGCTGCCCTCTACTCTTGACAAATGGGGAATGTGTTATTTTGAAAATTCCGCACTATTGATAATGAGCGATACACAAGACCTGGGGGATTTCAATATACACAAATACAATCGATCAAATGAACAATAATGTCTGCTTGCATAAAAGCCGTTTGAGTGCTTTAATGCTCTTCAACAATAACAAAACCAGAGCTTCACTCTCTCCGATCGTAATTTCAATTCCGTTTTTAAAAATTAATAATCGCCCGTAAATAGAACAGTTGGCGATTTGGGGCAAAACTTTGTTTGCAAAAGATAACGCGCATGCGCCAGGTGAGCCTTGCAATGGCTTCTTACAAGAAATCCTAACGGTTATGCCCAGTAGGTGATACCATTTACGTAAACGCTGACAATTGCGCCTATTTTAAGTCGCTTTAAAACGAACCGAAAAACAATCGTGACATGAAAAAATTATAACAATGGCAAGCAATCGAAGTGACAATGAGAAATGAATTATGATTAACTGAAAGAAAATGTGACGAGAGTCATCACGAAATTTTCATGTTGTTCAAACCCTGTTTCTCCTGAAGGTAGCCTAGTGTAGCGCGTAAGACCATGCGGCAGTCAGTAAATTGTACGCTGCAAGAATCATAAAAAAAATCAAAACTTGAATTTGTACAGTCATGTTATCACCTTCCGGGCGAACAGTATTCAAACCTCGGGCAAATAAAAATACTCGTAACAGGAAAATTGAAACTCATACCGTATTTTTCACGGTCCGAACCTTCTTCGGGCCGATTAGAACGACAAATTACAAACGAACACATCGATGACCTGCATCATTATTATATCAACCTTGATTTAAAATTGAATTACAATTAATTAGAAATAAATAACTTTCTTTCTTTCACTCTACGTTCTAAACTAAAGCTGCTGCTGATGATGGGAGGACGGGGGACTCCCGTCGGAGGTCGACCCTACCTTTTCGCTTTGATCCTCTGCGGACAGGCGGGCTTCCTGCGCAATTTACTAGGAAGATTGGGCGTCAGGTTGTTGTTGTTGGTTGGCAACGTCGGCGACAGAGTGCGCACACGTTTGACAGGCGGAGGTGGAGCTGCTGATTCCCACGAGGGTCGACACGTTTTAATGCCGGCCAGGTTTAGCAGCGCGTCCGCACCTTCGGCCGTTTTCCTTCGCTCTTCCATCTCTGGATCCTCGTATATTCGCAACGAGCAACTGCAAGTTGAAAATAGAAGGGAGTCAAAGAAAAATAATACAATCTAGAAAGCTGAAATTTTACCTAGAGCAGGTTCCATCGCCAGTTGGTAAGGTTAACTCAGTTTAAGCCGGGCACGTTCCAATTTTAGGGCCAACTTGGCGTTCGACTGGGATCCGATAATCGTGAATGGGCTTATTGGACGTCATTCATACTATCAGAAGAAATAATTAATCAAGCTAGAGCCACAGAACGAAATTGAAGATAAGGACTCGACTTATTCGAATATAACGGAACAATATTCGCGAAATATAAAGATATTTTCAATTAGAAAAATAACTGGTCAAATATATGATATTTAATTTCATACTTGTTGTCGAGCGTTTACCAAAGGGAATTTTTCGAAAAATTGATGGTATCGATACTGCAGCGTGTTATATTAAAGTTATACTGAAGTAGTGATCCTTGTTAAAAATCATTATCATAACTATTGATAGTATCCCATTGAATGAAGTATCGATAATTCGAAATATTGTTCGGGCACTAATATTATAGGACAAACAAAAATGGGCTCGTGTCCTACGTTCTGTGATATATCGGTTGTAAATTTTATTCTTTGTCATCGATCGACAGCATTTGTTGTGGTTCTCATTACTCATTTTCGTAGCTTTCATTAGTGGTTATTTCTATAAAATTGTGATTATGTTGTCTATTATGTATAATAGCCCTGCAATATTGAATCTGCACGTTGAACGATTTATTAACACCTTGAACTATCTGTGACACAAAAATATTGGAGAATTCTGACAGAATATTTAAACACAATACTATTAATCCGGACCTAAAAATCTTCAGTCCCTGAATACAGATTAGGTAATGTCAGTTCATAAGCCCTTATGAGCACAGATTGATTTTTGGTGAAAATGTCAAGAATTTGGCTCGTATAGTTTCGTTAGAAAAGTGTTGACGGAGGACGGACCGAATTTTTATATCGAATATTCGGATTCTATATGCCTTGAAACTCTTGGCAGCTGCAATGATTTTATGCTGAATAATAAACCAAAAGATAATCGCTAATTCATAGCTTAAATTAATAATGAAATTGCAATACTTGAAATAACTTGTTTATTGATAAAATTGAATTGATTAATCTTCGTCGCTATTCTTGAAATGCAAGGCGAACGGACCTCAAATAATAACTCAGTTGATAGCCGAAGGTAGCGAGTTTCACAGTTTCATGATGCTGTAAAAACAAACGAGATTTGACATGGTCAATAAATTCAAGTCGGCAGGAGCTCGAAATTGTTAATGTGCCAAATTTATTTTTATTGTCGCTTCGCTCCCAGGGCCACTAATTTACACCGCTGAGAATTTTCGCCAATGGTAAAAGACCAATGACATGATAGAAAGCTCTTCTGTTTTCCAATCAGGAGAAGGAATTTCGTAAAATGTGGAACATGCATAGGAAAAAATGTTTTTTTCCTTCCAATTACGATTTTTAGGCTTTAAAAATGATATCGTGAAAGTTAATAGTGAAAAAATATATAGGTATACATATATTTTACGAAATACACGTCAATTTAAAACTACTTTTCAAAAGAAAGCGGTAAAATTGTTAAACAATCACTCGTAGGTATCTCACTTTCATTGTGCATACATGCAGGATATATTTGTTAATTTGTTTCAAAGAGGTTAGGAGGACGTTTCGGTTGAAATGAAGAAATTGTGTCAACATTTGCTTCCTCGAATGACCTTAGTTAAAAAATGAGAAATGAAACTCCTCTAATAATTTTGAATACCTAATGTTAGTCGGTTAATTATTTCGTTTTTTGTCGATTTTTTTTTTTTTTGGTTTTCAGTGTATAGATTCGCCATTGAAACACTATTGCCGACAACTAATTTTCTTCCATCATGTAGTTTCTTACCTGGAATTAGAATCCGACCCGTCGGCGAAGGCTTCGTCAGCCGAATGTTCGATACCGGACTCCATCGTGCTGTACGTGTGATCTTCAGATGAATTCATCAGAGGCAACTCATCCTCCTGCTTTGCAAAAACGAAAACCACATTTTGAAACTGCAATAGCAAATTACAACTGGAGAGAAAATAACAACTTCATATTTTCAAAGAATTTCCCTTTTTTTTACAAAGCTATTTGACGGAAAGAGGAGGCTGAAACGCTCAGTGTTTGAAAAAATCCTGTATCAGAAACACGTCATTGGCGCAGCACAGAGCTCGCTTTAGATCTCGCCCAAAATACGATTGAAACCGATGCGAAAAATTCTCAACACGCGCAGGGAATTCTCACTAACCTTTTCACTTGAAGGGGATACAATAAGTTTCCTATTAATAATAAGAGTCGATTGTCACTATAAGAGTTACAAGTAACCGATATTAACCATTTACTTTATTTATTTAGTCAAAGGGGTAAAATGTGCGATTAATTAAATCCTCGTAAAATGGAACATAAATAAACCCTATTATAACTTCTGAGGTCTGTTATGGCTCATTTTTCTATATATCTATTGCAGAGAAGTTTTCCAAAAGGAAAGAAAAGAAAATACAAACACAAAACGAGGACGTGAACTTTCTTACAATTGACGGCAAATTGCCGAGTGCAACTATATCAACTCATGAAGTTAATGGAATAGGAAGCTATTTATTAGGAAATTACTTTCCCCGCAACGTTTCAAACTACCTCAATTCTGAACGAGAATCGGACAAGAAGAAAAAGCAAAATGGAAAATTAAAACCAAGCTTTCTTTATGTCCAACACAGCTACTAGATGAGACCTCATGGTTCTCAACTATTTCTATTTGCATTGTGGATTCAATTGAAGTCAAAAGGGATAAAGAGAGTTCACTTGAGATGGAGGAATCCCGTTTCACAAAAATAGGAAACGAAAAGAAACGCGCAAAAACACGTTTTTGACATTTGGCTCAAAGTATTTTGAAAACGAGAAGTGATCCGCAGGGTTTCAAATTTTCAACAGATTTCAAGCGGATTTACCTATTGGAATCGTTCTTTAGAGCAATGCCACAGTGCCAATTTTCAAACTTTCAATACAAATGACGAGAAAACCTTTGAATTTCAAATAAGAAACAAGTCTATACTCGCTCTAGGAGGAAATTAATTTTTTTACAATCTCAAATCATTTGCAAATGTCCAGAACGGTTATTTTACGATACTCAAGTTCACCACATGATAATAAAAAATTCAATGTTCTCCTAGAGCGAGTATAGACTTGTTTCTTGTTTGAAATTCATCGCAGAGATGGAATTTTCAGTCTAAATGAAGATATTCTACCGACAACTATCGGTTTTCACCGAATTTCGATGTTTTCTCGTCATTTGTGTTGAAAGTTTGAAAATTGGCACTGTGGCAATGCTCTAGAAAATTATTTCAACATGAAAATCTACTTGAAATCAACTCTGGCATCTGTTGAACATTTGAAAGCCTGCGGATAACTTCTCGTTTTCAAAATACTTTGAGCCAAACGTCAAAAACGTGTTTTCGCATTTTTTGAAACGCAAATAATTCGTATTTTAGACCACATCAACAGACGGTCTTCGCTAGAACAATTTTTTCTCGGGCACGAATTCCAAAAGTTACCTGATAAGATAATGATGTCAACATTGTTCCCAAAAACGACTTTAAAAAACCCGATATTTCGAATTTTTCCCTTAATTATTTTCGGTTTTACGAGATCTCTTTGTCCAGACACCGGCAATTTCCCAAACTGTAACATACATACATACTTTTTTAAATTGTGGAGAAGAAATATTAAATTGTGGATGAAGAAATGTCAAATCGAATCTCCATAAATTGAGCGAGGGATTGATATTTTTATAAACACGAATCAATAATCACGCATGATAATCTAGATACGCAACAGATCAAGAGAAACTGTCGGATATAATTCTAAATGCGAACGTTCCAGCTTCCCCTTTCCGCCAGAAAAGCAAACCAGCGAACGTTAGATGAAATTGAAAAATCAGCCTGTCAGGGCCAATCACGAATGAGAACAGGCCGCTTACAACGGGCGAACAATGCTAGATCACTCTAGGAATAATGGTCTTGATTTTTTGCGAGCTATGAAAATATTTCATAGTAAGTTGCTATATGCAGGTCGACGTGCATACTTGCAACTCGAAAACGGCATTCGGACCATCGGTTCGAAAAAATTTCTAATAACGGTTAGACAAGTTAGTAGAGAAACTTTGAACTCGGATCGCAACGGAGAAACATTTAGTTGCACTATAGTTGGAAAATCATTAGTTTGAGAAAATGTAGTCATACTGGTGCTATTGAGATACAGATAGGAGGAAATAGCGGTGAGATAATTTTCAACCAGAAGTATTTAATACAATTTTTAAACAATCAAATTGCAGTTCACCTATACTACTATTCAGTGCCTCAGATAACGCGATATTCAGCCATCGTAATAAGTAGTTTTATTAGTTTTTCAATAAGTAGGTATTGCGGTAATGACGGTGATGTATTGGTAATGGGCTTGATATTTTTTCAGCGAGATAGAAATTACAAAAGCAATAATCATGATAACAAAGAGGGAGAAAAAAGTCACTGTACACCCTCCCCAGCGTATTACTGATACTAGACGACTATTAAAGTGTTATTTACAACCACCAAAGTATCGGTGTTTTGACGTCGAATTAGCTCTATTCTACTTTGTTGGAATCACTGAGCTTCAGCTCGAGAAAATTTTCTTCATCTTCTCAACTCGAATTAATTAGGACGAGTACGACTACAATAAGTTAATTAAACAATAGGTCACTCGAAAATACTTTACGAAAAAAATAATGACACCAGAAATTACCTGAGGGATTATAATTTCTTCACCGACATCAAGCATGTCACAATCTTGAACGATTGATTCTGAGCCAAAAATGTCAAGTTTTTCCCGCTACAATACACCATATTCAAGAATTACAAGCATGCAACCAGCCGAACAAGCATAGAGATAATAGACAAAGAGAAATATCAAGGGTTTCCTTTAGAGAAATAATAATTAGAGAAAGATGGGGAAAATGACGATTGTTTTATGCTTATGCCACCAAAGGAAATTAGATGAGGATATTCAACGCCTACCCTTGCGATATTGTGCACAAGTGAATTTAAACAAAGGTAATTCACAGAACATGAAAGGGCGAAGAATGAAGTGATTGGAGGCTTTTCAACATGGAAAGATTCTAAGTATCTAGAAATCCTAAATTACCACATAAATATACAATGGTTGATACGATGAGGATAGAGTGGCCTTTAAATGAACTGTCAGGTCGTTTAAATAGGGCTGGCCTTAGACAAATGATTTAAAGCTAAAAAAAACTGATATATGAAAAAAAGAAAAAATGGCATTTAAAACGACTGATTTAAAACGAACTGCCAGCTAAAGTGTATTTTCTCTAGTGCAATTTCGATACACAAGGTCAACATATAATATTATAAATTTGCTTTATGACGCCATACAACCGGAATTTTTTCAAAGGAGAAAAATAAAACAGAAAAATTACGTATCAGCCGAAAATTACGTTCACTAAAAAAAGGCCACTCTGTTCTGCCTTACATACTCGTTCAAAAGTAATGCGAGAGAGAATGATAATCTAATCAGCTAACATTATGTCATACGGCAAGATGGAATTTAAAAATAAAAAAATATTGAGTACTAGTCCTAATAGTAGTATTCTATTAGTAGAATTTTCATATGGGTACTCCAAATCAAAGCGAAAAATATCAGCACGAGCTATTCAACCAGTTTTTAACGAGCCAATATTTTTAGCATGTGAGTTGGACGATTTACTTATTTTTTGTTTGCCAAAATTTTCACCCGTTAGGCGTCTTCATAACAGGTAGAAAAACGCGCAAAACAAGGTGATAATGTTCCGCAAATAGGCGCCTAAATTGTATCACTTTGATCAACAATCGTAGACGTGAAATCGACAGACAAAACTTTATTAAAAAAATATTTATTTAAAAAAAAACCCCCGGTTGGAACAAAATGTTCAGAAATTTTTTCAACAACCAAAACAACTTAGATGATTTTAGTTCAAGTTGATATAAGAAAGTCAACATTTTTACTACGCTTTTTAACAGTAAATATTACTTATAAAAATTTGAACATAATTTGAAGATAAGAACGGCTTTTAAGAAACGTGCGAAAGTATCTTCAGGGAGAAGTTTTGTATCAAAGAAGCATGACATAAGCTAGAGAGACATGCGATCATGCGAGAAATATCAGGAAACCTCACCTTCATCCGAATGACGCCATTCGTTTGAGGAGTATGCTGAAGAGACATTCTGTGTCGCTTGTGGTATTGTTCTGAAATCGAAATGGATTCTCATGTAACGCGTTTCAATAATGGAACCATTTGCACAGTAGACGAGCGTAATCTAAAATGAGAAACCTATAAAAATGATATTGGGATCTGAGAATGAACTCAGTGTTGCCACAAGTCAAAATAGAAACCAACCACCATTTAGATGGCCAAACAACTGATGCAAAAATGTCGTATAGACGGGGGAAGATAGAAAGAAGCTAGAAGTTAACCTGTCAAACAAACATTATTTTTATACTCCATCAAATAGAAATTGGTAGTTGATTCAATTGTGGAAAATCGAGAAAAATTTATTTAAACAAGAAGAATTTAAAGTTAATTCAATCAAGATAAATAGATGGTCAATTCAATATTTCACTAAAATCCCTAATTTTTACTGATGCTATACATTCCTTTCATCTATTATTTGATTATCCAAGTGGCAAGTACTTGCATGAAACAAAATCGATGCAAATTATCTACGGCTTTCTGAAACTATTTGAAAATTGACGAACAGTTGAGAAAAACGGATATTGAATCCAATCAAGAAAATTTTATGGAGCCCAATTATAATTGTATTATTCTTATCAGATTCACGTTCCTCAATTCCTTAAATCAATGCATGCGCTCCGCTGTCCTAAAAAAATCAAAAACGCTCCGAAAATGCCCTACAATCGGCCATTGACTGGTGTTTTCTTTACACTGCATCACATTTTGTTATTGAAATTTCACAGTTGAATTATTTCGTCAAATAGTATTTACCGATTTAAAATTAACCAAGTTATTTTCATTCTACAATTCCGTGCATCATCCAAATAGGGAAAATAGGATCAATGATAGCATCAATTTCCTTGAAAATCTGCTAAAGTGGTCACCAGTGGTTTACTTTCATCGTTTCACGATGGAATTAAAAATTTTACCTCCATACTTAAACCTGCCCTTGGTGCCGCAGAACTAATAAATTCTTAATAGAGTACTTGGGTGACATTACCTCTATTATGAGAAAGATGAAAAGCGCTGGGGCCGTGTTTCAGAACCAACATGGCCGCCGCTGCGTCCACATCGTCCAGTTCTTCTTCTGTAGGTGGCTCCGTTGCAGGTATGGGGCTGGGACTTCCGGGCAAAGACACGAAAAAGTTAGCAAAACCTGATAAAATGATTAGGGAGAAATTCAAATGGAAAAAACGCTGCAAATGATTGTACACTGGTTTATTATGCATTTGCTTCAATAATAATGTGAGAAGAACATCCATGCGTGATAGTATGTTCCCACCAAACAGCAGATTGATAACTAGAAGGGAAAATTCCATAGCAACTATTACAATTTTAATCATTTTTTAGCAACTATTGTTATTTTTCTCAACTTTCAAATTGAAAGCTAAATTTCTCGCCTGACGGTACAGCTGAAAGAGCGTTCGACGAGCATTTGACAGATTCAGATGTTTTGATTAGAGAATTGGATTTTTTATGCCTTGAAACGTGTAACACTGAAGTTTGAGGGGGGTAAGGACATTTTTTTCTTGGGCGATTACAATGGTTTATTATTGAATAATAAAATAAATAATAATACCAACGGAAGTTGTTTTTCAGATTCGCATTAAAACATTACGTTGGGGAATATTTGCTGAGCTTCCAAATGTTACTCAAAGGAACGAGAACTGGTCAGAATTGAAAGCAGATCCGGATTTGAACTTGTCTGCGTCCGAAAACAATCGTCATCTATCGGGAACGCAAATGGGGAAATGGTTTACGTCTAGAAAATACAAACAGGAAATAGTCATAATCACCTTCTCAGATGTGGCGCTGAGTTGTTGCGGTCTAGATTCGTAAACGGGTGATAAGGTGCTTTCATTAGGGCTTCCACTAGTTTAGGCCGAGAAACCGGGTCCACCATCCACAGAGATCCTTTTCCTAGGTTCTGCTCGGAGACGGAATTATTTTAGTGCCATCGAAATATGGCTCGACAAAATCGTCAAGATAAAGGAAAATTTTCCACTTACCGGCGCTTTATCAACTTTTCTGAAACACTTGTTTAACGACAGGTTATGTCGGACTGAATTTTTCCAACCTGTAGGAGCGTTTCTATAATAGGGAAAATGATCCAGGATCCACGAGTAGATTTCCTTCACCGGCAACGCTTTGCCTTTTGAATCTTCAATCGACATGAAGATGAGACAAGAGAAGGAGTAAGGAGGCTTTGACGTGACGTGGACCTGGAAAAAAACAACGAACGAACTGAAAAGATGACTGATGAAGAAATAAGGGCAAAAAAAATCAAAGTTGACTGAAGCCAGAAAAAATTGCAACAGTCTTGGAATATGAGTTTGAAAATGTGGTAAATGGACAATGCTGGGACGGCCAAATGTACATTCGAAATGAGAATGACCCGTGAATTAATTTTATGCCGGCTGTTTCTATTAGGCGCTTTAATTTTCTTTTTCTGTTAATAGATTTTTTAATATATATATTTTTTAATGCAGATCAATTCCTACTTTGTTTTTGATTTTTGGTTGGGGGTATCAGCCTGATTGTTTGTCAGCTGGCGAATAGAAAAACAAACCCCAAACTTCATAAACAGGCGGGATTCAAGTTTATGTTTGTTCCACGAATTGTTGCAAGTCATCCAAAAATTGGGAGCCCCGGCTCATTCATTGAAAATGACTTAACTTACAATGTTACATACATAAATATTTTTTCTTTTGGGCGTTGCTCTTTTTCTGATATTGTCAGGATGAGGGGGAGATTGAGAGTGCGACTTTTTCTCCATATTTTTATTATTTGTCGGCCGAGATCTTTCGCCCATTGTGCTACGACCCATTTTAGCTTGTTATGCGTTATGTAACATTGTTATTTTTTCCGTCAACATTGTTAGTAACATTGTTGGCAACACCGAGTTTTGTTATCAGAGCCATGAGCGATAACAAACGGCATTTGTGACTAACATGTGGATAACATTGTTAGAGAACTAGACCCAAATAAAACAGACGGAAGGAATTGTTGGCAACAAAAAAGTTGCCGCATTTTGTTACAAACATTATTGTTATCAACATCTTATGTTAATAACATTTGTTTTCTCTAACATTTTTGGTCTGTAAGCACCTTAAGTACTGAAATGTTACCATAAATGTTTAAGACGTAACCTGTAACTTCCTAACAGTTTTTGTATATGATGTTTGCTTAGGCAGCGCTGAAGATGCCCGAATGGGCGAAAGATCTCGGCCGACAAATAATAAAAATATGGAGAAAAAGTCGCACTCTCAATCTCCCCCTCATCCTGACAATATACATAAATATGTATTTTTTACCGCGGATCAGAAAGTGTCTGTCAATTTTTTTTACATCGGAAGTACTGTTCTACATGCCTTGAAACGTAAACATGAAATTTTGGGGAGGATTAATTTTTTTTCAATATTGAATAATAAAATTATAAAGGAAGATGCCCTCGCAAGGAAGCCAAGAAACATCAATCGCCAAAAGAGCAACTCAATAGCAAACCCTGTCGAACCAGATATTTGACCACTTTTCTCACCTTGGGATCGTAAGGTATGTGGTGGGGGTGTTTGTTTTTCGTCGATGAAGAGTTCAGCGACGTGATAGGTGTCGAATGTGAGTTTGGCGGAGGGACAGTCATAGGAGGAACAGGGCTGCTCGATGCAACACTGGAACACGTCGACTCGCCCAATTCGCTCGGACAATCCTCAGCGTAATCCGACGTGGGCGATTCCTGTTTTAACGATGCCATCGTCGTACCGTTCGCGCCTAATCCGCTCGTGCGAAGATTGATACCTGCGCAGAAAGGAGAGGGAATTAATAAGAGATTGAACAAAAGCGAGAGGAAATTGTTTTCAATTCGATAGAAAAACTCTCAAAGCTGAGGTGGAAAATCGCCCTCATGTTACTAAGGAGAAAAATAAACAACGAAAGAGTAGGGCATGGATACCATTGTGAAACTATTGCAGGTAAATTTTCAGCGTTTAGCAGCGCAAAAACGGCGCTGAATTGGAGCCGATCTGAATTTCGAGAAAAAGGTAAGATTTATACCACATATAGAAGGAAAATGGTGAGGGAAATGTTTGTGATTCATATAAATAACGTATTCAATATTATTGCTACGCGTAGCGAGCAAACTGATTTTATGGAATACAATGCACCGAACCAAAATCGGAAGAAGAGTCGGAAAAAAAGATGCCAAGTGGAGTAAAAAAATTTTTGGAAAGGCAACGAGTCTCCTAATTAATTTTCCCATGATAATATCGTTCAAAAATAGTTAACATTACAAAATAGGCGATTTCTCCAATAGGACAAAATTTCGAGATACCGAAAAAATCCAAATAAAATCTAACCCAACATACAATTTAGCTAACGAACCGATGACAGATGGTTCAACACGTTTATTTAAACTCGATTTGTGGCCGAGAAGGTTCGATAGCATAGAACGAGCAGCGACCTTAAATAGGAGAATTGATCGAGGGCGAATTTACCTTTCAAAAGGTTCTTGTCTTGGAGCCAAGAAAGAGAGGTAAGGTCATCATCTTCTCCTCGTCCAATGGCGGCTCCTTCTAACGCGCCATCCCCCTCCTGTTGCAAAATTAAACTGATTAGAGGCGAGTTCATTTTTTCGGCGAAAATTCGCAAGATTAATGAAGATTCGTAATTATCAAGGGAGAGATTTAAACAGGGCAGACAAAAGACGTGGAATCCAATTACGGCATACAGTACTTAAATATTATACGAAAGAAGGAAATCGAAGTTGAGAGAGGTTTATAGCGCGATTGCAAAATAATTATTTATTATTTTGTCTATTCGATTATTGACAAGACAAAAAAAATATGAAAATAGCGCAACGGAAAATAAACTCGACTGAGCAGCTTCTTTTCGGTTAAAAATAGTCGCGACGCAAAAGTGAAATGGTACCAAAAATAATACTTATACTAAGCGAGGCGAAAATATCGACAGATCTATTCACTTTGAGGTGGAGGATGACGTGTGGAGATCTGGTTCCTTGTTGGCTGGGCGCGACACCTGTTTCGTCTATTATTTGTCCCCTCTCGGGTGCCATTTCACCTGGAACAGAGAAAGAAAAAAATCAGTTGACATTCAGGTATAAAAGTGAGAGCAGACCAAGGAGTCATTCAACTTGCATAATTAAATGAATCTCAGCAGAGTGCAGAATCGCGGTCGAACAATATGCGGGTCAAAAAAATAAATTAATTAATTTAAAAAATGAAAATATTTTAAAATCCGGCATATTTTTCATGTAAACCTGGTCGATAAAGGTGAGATCTACAATTCGGAAGCGAAAACGCTGCAAATTATAGTGCATTGGTTTATAATTCCTTCGCTTCAATAATATTTAAGAAGACTATCCATTTGTGATGGTAATTATTTCGAACATTTGTCAACGTTCCTATCGAGAAACAAATTTGCAACTCCGTAGCAACTATTGTAATTTTAATCATCATATTTTTCTTAATTTCCAAATTAAAAGCTAATTTTTCGCCTACCGGTACAGCTGAAGAGAGTTTTGAAGACCATTCCAACTAGTACAGAACGATTTTTATAGTTTGGTCAGAGACGGACGGACAGAATTTTTTTATATTTTTTTATTGGATATTTGGATTCTACATGCCTTGAAACGTGAAACATCAAATTTTGAGGGGTGGGGGTTAGAATTTCAAGTTTTCTGGCAATTAATATGGTTTACTATTGAATATAATATATAACCATTAGCGAATTTTCCGCTTAGTGGAAAATTAAGTTATTTTCAGCAACATGTAACGCAGAAAGAGCTGATATAATTTAAAAAAATAATACTTTGGGGAATGCCTCTGCTGAAAAAATTGAACGACAGTATCCTAAATTATTCACACTGTTTATTCAGGGATATGCTCTTTGATATTCACTCTATTAATTTCCTCAAATGGTTCGATCGTTAGTGACTGTTCAATATTTTACGGACTAGGTGAAACGCCTTGGGAGCACTGGCTTCATAGGAGAATTTCAAATGAGCTCGTTCGGCGTAAATTTTTTTTCATTTCGTACGAAGTAAATCAGAACAACGGTTTAAATATAGGCGAAAAAATAAATCCGGCTATTTTGACGCGACTGAAAATTTTCAATGTCGAGATTTCAATAGGAAATTTGAAATCAGCTTCAATTCGTGTCATACTAGTTGCATCACTCGACGAGCAAACGTTGGATTTAAAGGGCCGACGAAAGCGAAGATTAATTTTCGTCATCATGGACATCTTTGCCAGTTATAACATTTGGAAAAAAAACTGGGCGTCTCGGACGCGGTCGACAGTTTCGAGTGGAACGAGGCGTCTGTGCTGTTTACAGTTCGTCCGTTGCGTCGATAGATTCAGTTACGTAACGAAAATGATACGTCGCGATACTAATGGACAACTAGGTTGAAGTTAGGCTTTGAAATAAGTACGTGAAAAATACTAACAAATCCCATTCTGATGCGGCTGAATAACTGGCTCGATGAAAAGGACTTGTTTTTCAAAAATACTTTTCACTTTTCCAGCGCGTTCTGTTTTTTTTAAGGCGAAATTATGGAAGAGTGGAAAGTGGCAGAAGAGAGGAGTGAAAAGAGGCAAGAGGTGAAAAGTGGAAAGGACTGTCATGTTAGTTATTTTTTAAAACTTTTCAATCCAGCGTTTTAATTTTCAAATTTTTATTACATTTTTTTTTCAAGTTTAGAAGCTATTTTTCCAAGCGAGCTCTGAGTTGTCGACTTTTGAAGCATATCAGCACATAATGATTTAGGACTATCCATTATTTCTGATAATAATTCCGAACATGTGTTGACGTTCCAAATGAAAAACAGATATGTAACAGAAAGGTATAGGGGAAAACTCCGTTGCAACTATTGTAATTTTAATCATTTTTATTTTTCTTAATTTCCAAATTAAAATCTGAATTTTTTTTCTTACGGTATAGTAAGAGAGTGTTCGACGAGCATAGGACGATTTTTATAGCTCCAAGAACTCTCGTGTTATACATCATGCCAAATTTC
>JASJUZ010000664.1:0-90922 GCA_037159825.1 Tupiocoris notatus | reverse complement strand
CCATAACCAGCCCTAACCAGCCCTAACCAGCCCTAACCAGCCCTAACCAGCCCTAACCAGCCCTAACCAGCCCTAACCAGCCCTAACCAGCCCTAACCAGCCCTAACCAGCCCTAACCAGCCCTAACCAGCCCTAACCAGCCCTAACCAGCCCTAACCAGCCCTAACCAGCCCTAACCAGCCCTAACCAGCCCTAACCAGCCCTAACCAGCCCTAACCAGCCCTAACCAGCCCTAACCAGCCCTAACCAGCCCTAACCAGCCCTAACCAGCCCTAACCAGCCCTAACCAGCCCTAACCAGCCCTAACCAGCCCTAACCAGCCCTAACCAGCCCTAACCAGCCTAACCAGCAGCCCTAACCAGCCCTAACCAGCCCTAACCAGCCCTAACCAGCCCTAACCAGCCCTAACCAGCCCTAACCAGCCCTAACCAGCCCTAACCAGCCCTAACCAGCCCTAACCAGCCCTAACCAGCCCTAACCAGCCCTAACCAGCCCTAACCAGCCCTAACCAGCCCTACCAGCCCTAACCAGCCCTAACCAGCCCTAACCAGCCCTAACCAGCCCTAACCAGCCCTAACCAGCCCTAACCAGCCCTAACCAGCCCTAACCAGCCCTAACCAGCCCTAACCAGCCCTAACCAGCCCTAACAGCCCTAACCAGCCCTAACCAGCCCTAACCAGCCCTAACCAGCCCTAACCAGCCCTAACCAGCCCTAACCAGCCCTAACCAGCCCTAACCAGCCCTAACCAGCCCTAACCAGCCCTAACCAGCCCTAACCAGCCCTAACCAGCCCTAACCAGCCCTAACCAGCCCTAACCAGCCCTAACCAGCCCTAACCAGCCCTAACCAGCCCTAACCAGCCCTAACCAGCCCTAACCAGCCCTAACCAGCCCTAACCAGCCCTAACCAGCCCTAACCAGCCCTAACCAGCCCTAACCAGCCCTAACCAGCCCTAACCAGCCCTAACCAGCCCTAACCAGCCCTAACCAGCCCTAACCAGCCCTAACCAGCCCTAACCAGCCCTAACCAGCCCTAACCAGCCCTAACCAGCCCTAACCAGCCCTAACCAGCCCTAACCAGCCCTAACCAGCCCTAACCAGCCCTAACAGCCCTAACCAGCCCTAACCAGCCCTAACCAGCCCTAACCAGGCCCTAACCAGCCCTAACAGCCCTAACCACCCTAACCAGCCCTAACCAGCCCTAACCAGCCCTAACCAGCCCTAACCGGCCCTAACCGCCCTAACCGGCCCTAACCGGCCCTAACCGGCCCTAACCGGCCCTAACCTGCCCTAACCGGCCCTAACCGGCCCTAACCGGCCCTAACCGGCCCTAACCGGCCCTAACCGCCCTAACCGGCCCTAACCGGCCCTAACCGGCCCTAACCGGCCCTAACCGGCCCTAACCGGCCCTAACCGGCCCTAACCGCCCTAACCGGCCCTAACCGGCCCTAACCGGCCCTAACCGGCCCTAACCGGCCCTAACCGGCCCTAACCGGCCCTAACCGGCCCTAACCGGCCCTAACCGGCCCTAACCGGCCCTAACCGGCCCTAACCGGCCCTAACCGGCCCTAACCGGCCCTAACCGGCCCTAACCGGCCCTAACCGGCCCTAACCGGCCCCTAACCGGCCCTAACCGGCCCTAACCGGCCCTAACCGGCCCTAACCGGCCCTAACCGGCCCTAACCGGCCCTAACCGGCCCTAACCGGCCCTAACCGGCCCTAACCGGCCCTAACCGGCCCTAACCGGCCCTAACCGGCCCTAACCGGCCCTAACCGGCCCTAACCGGCCCTAACCGGCCCTAACCGGCCCTAACCGGCCCTAACCGGCCCTAACCGGCCCTAACCGGCCCTAACCGGCCCTAACCGGCCCTAACCGGCCCTAACCCGGCCCTAACCGGCCCTAACCGGCCCTAACCGGCCCTAACCGGCCCTAACCGGCCCTAACCGGCCCTAACCGGCCCTAACCGGCCCTAACCGGCCCTAACCGGCCCTAACCGGCCCTAACCGGCCCTAACCGGCCCTAACCGGCCCTAACCGGCCCTAACCGGCCCTAACCGGCCCTAACCGGCCCTAACCGGCCCTAACCGGCCCTAACCGGCCCTAACCGGCCCTAACCGGCCCTAACCGGCCCTAACCGGCCCTAACCGGCCCTAACCGGGCCCTAACCGGCCCTAACCGGCCCTAACCGGCCCTAACCGGCCCTAACCGGCCCTAACCGGCCCTAACCGGCCCTAACCGGCCTAACCGGCCCTAACCGGCCCTAACCGGCCCTAACCGGCCCTAACCGGCCCTAACCGGCCCTAACCGGCCCTAACCGGCCCTAACCGGCCCTAACCGGCCCTAACCGGCCCTAACCGGCCCTAACCGGCCCTAACCGGCCCTAACCGGCCCTAACCGGCCCTAACCGGCCCTAACCGGCCCTAACCGGCCCTAACCGGCCCTAACCGGCCCTAACCGGCCCTAACCGGCCCTAACCGGCCCTAACCGGCCCTAACCGGCCCTAACCGGCCCTAACCGGCCCTAACCGGCCCTAACCGGCCTAACCGGCCCTAACCGGCCCTAACCGGCCCTAACCGGCCCTAACCGGCCCTAACCGGCCCTAACCGGCCCTAACCGGCCCTAACCGGCCCTAACCGGCCCTAACCGGCCCTAACCGGCCCTAACCGGCCCTAACCGGCCCTAACCGGCCCTAACCGGCCCTAACCGGCCCTAACCGGCCCTAACCGGCCCCTAACCGGCCCTAACCGGCCCTAACCGGCCCTAACCGGCCCTAACCGGCCCTAACCGGCCCTAACCGGCCCTAACCGGCCCTAACCGATCCTGACCGGCCTTCTTTACCCGGCCCTAACCGGCCCTAACCGGCCCTAACCGATCCTGACCGGCCTTCTTTACCCGGCCCTTCACCGGGCCTTGTTTACCCGGCCCTTGACCGGGCCTTGTTTACCCGGCCCTAACCGATCCTGACCGGCCTTCTTTACCCGGCCCTTCACCGGGCCTTGTTTACCCGGCCCTTGACCGGGCCTGGTTTACCCGGCCCCCTACCGGGCCTTGTTTACCCGGACCTTGTTTACCCGGCCCTTGTTTACCCGGCCCTTGACCGGGCCTTGTTTACCCAGCCCTTGACCGGGCCTTTTTTACCCGGCCCATTGACCGGGCCTTTTTTACCCGGCCCTTGACCGGGCCTTTTTTAACCGGCCCTTGACAGGGCCTTTTTTACCCGGCCCTTGACCGGGCCTTGTTTACCCGGCCCTTGACCGGGCCTTGTTTACCCGGCCCTTGTTCGGGCCTTGTTTACCCGGCCCTTGACCGGGCCTTGTTTACCCGGCCCTTGACCGGGCCTGGTTTACCCGGCCCCCTACCGGGCCTTGTTTACCCCAGGCCTGGTTTACCCGGACCTTGTTTACCCGGCCCTTGTTTACCCGGCCCTTGACCGGGCCTTGTTTACCCGGCCCTTGACCGGGCCTTTTTACCCGGCCCATTGACCGGGCCTTTTTTACCCGGCTCTTGACCGGGCCTTTTTTACCCGGCCCTTGACAGGGCCTTTTTTACCCGGCCCTTGACCGGGCCTTGTTTACCCGGCCCTTGACGGGCCTTGTTTACCCGGCCCTTGTTCGGGCCTTGTTTACCCGGCCCTTGACCGAGCCTTGTTTACCCGGCCCTTGACCGGCCCTTGTTTACCCGGTCCTTGACCGGGCCTTGTTTACGCGGCCCTTGACCGGGCCTTGTTTACCCGGCCCTTGACCGGGCCTTGTTTACCCGGCCCTTGACCGGGCCTTGTTTACCCGGCCCTTGACCGGGCCTTGTTTACCCGGCCCCCTACCGGGCCTTGTTTACCCCGGCCCCCTACCGGGCCTTGTTTACCCGGGCCTTGTTTACCCGGCCCTTGTTTACCCGGCCCTTGACCGGGCCTTGTTTACCCGGCCCTTGACCGGCCCTTGTTTACCCGGCCCTTGACCGGCCTTATTTACCCGGCCCTTGACCGGCCTCTTTTACACGGCCCTTGAACAGCCTTTTTTACCCGGCCCTTGACCGGCCTTTTTTACTCGGCCCTTGACCGGCTTTTTTTACCTGGCCCTTGATCGGCCTTTTTTACCCGGCCTTTTTTACCCGGCCCTTGACCGGCCTTTTTTACCCGGCCCTTGACTGGCCTTTTTTACCCGGCCCTTGACCAGCCTTTTTTAACCGGCCCTTGAACGGCTTTTTTTTACCCGGCCCTTGACCGGCTCTTTTACCCGGCCCTTGACCGGCCTCTTTTACCCGGCCCTTAACCGGCCTCTTTTACCCGGCCCTTGACCGGCCTCTTTTACCCGGCCCTTGACCGGCCTTTTTTACCCGGCCCTTGATCGGCTTTTTTTCACCTGGCCCTTGATAGGCTTTTTTCACCTGGGCCTTGACCGGCCTTTTTTACCCGGCCCTTGACCGGCCTTTTTTACCCGGCCCTTGACCGGCCTTTTTTACCCGGCCCTTGACCAGCCTTTTTTAACCGGCCCTTGAACGGCTTTTTTACCCGGCCCTTGACCGGCTCTTTTACCCGGCCCTTGACCGGCCTCTTTTACCCGGCCCTTAACCGGCCTCTTTTACCCGGCCCTTGACCGGCCTCTTTTAACCCCGGCCCTTGACCGGCCTTTTTTACCCGGCCCTTGATCGGCTTTTTTCACCTGGCCCTTGATAGGCTTTTTTCACCTGGGCCTTGACCGGCCTCTTTTACCCGGCCCTTGACCGGCCTTTTTTACCCGGCCCTTGATCGGCCTTTTTTCACCTGGCCCTTGATCAGCTTTTTTCACCTGGGCCTTGACCGGCCTTTTTACCCGGCCCTTGACCGGCCTTTTTTACACGGCCCTTGACCGGCCTTTTTAACCTGGCCCTTGACCGGCCTTTTTTACCCGGCCCTTGACCGGCCTTTTTTACCTGGCCCTTGACCGGCCTTTGACTGGCCCTTGACCGGCCTTTAACCGGCCCTTGACCGGCCTTTAACCGGCCCTTGACCGGCCTTCAACCGGCCCTTGACTTCCCTTTACCGGCCCTTGACCGGCATTTAACCGCCCTTGACCGCTATTTAACCGGCCCTTGACCGCCCTTTAACCGGCCCTTGACAGGCCTTTAACCGGCCCTTAACCGGCGTTCAACCGGCCCTTAACCGGCCTTTAACTGGCCCTCAACCGGCCCTAACCTGCTGTGCTCTTTCATTGTCGTCATAATATTTGGGCAGTTGTCGGCCACTCACCGGCCTTCATCCTTATTCACTTTCCTCTTCTATCCGTTTATGCACCGTTTCTAATTCAAATGAGTCTGCCCCCCTTTTTTCCTCCCCTTAATTGCACCGCAGGCCACCTAGCCTCCAGGGACGTGGAGGCCAGGAATCACTTTAATGCTCATTGCTTCTTTCATTTCTTTGTTGCAGCGTATCCGTCGTCGCAGAGTCGCTGTCGTCGCCATGCCGTTGTTGTTGCAGTGCCGCCGTCGCCGCGCAATTGCCGTCGCCGCAGGGTTGTCACCGCGCAGTAACCGGCCCTAACCTGCTTTCCGCCATGTTTGTCTTCCGGTTGTACCTAGGCTGTGTAGCCCATACCAACCATTCTGTTGCTTTATTCATTGCGCTTCCGTTGTTTTCTGTTCAGGTAATGGCCTCTTGCTGGACAACACGTTGCCCCGCCCTGTCCGGTTTTTGCCATGGTCAATAATAATTGCCATGCCCGGGCTGGTCCTTGTAGCGGCACAGTTTTTACAGGCCTATTTCTTATCGGGGCGTGAAAATTGGTTTCCTGCAGGTTTCATTCGTTTCCATTCTGTAAGGGTACATTCAACTCGTGTGTGTGGAAAATTGTAGCTATTTAAAATTCAGATCCATATTGTACTTTTTTTCAATTGCTTTATTCCTTTATTAGATCATCCAGACAGCGGCAAAGGCCCTTCGCCTCGCTTCCGGTGCCAGCGCTGCGCAAAGTTTCAAACTTCATGTAGGGCTGGTTTTATTTTTCATGTCATGTAGAATCTGAATATCCAATAAAAGAGCTGCAAATTATTGTAATGTGGTATATTATTCCTTCGCTTCAATAATGATTTAGGAAGACTATCCATTTGCGAAGGTAATTATTTCGAACATTTCTGAACAATCCCACCGAAAAACAGATGGTAACTATCGGGGAAAAATCCGTACCAACTATTGTAATTTTAATCATTTTTAATTTTTTCAATTTCCTAATTAAAAGCTAAAATTATTGCCTAACGATACAGCTGGAGAGTGTTTGATGACCATTCCAATGAGTATAGAACGATTTTTATAGCTCCGAGAACTCTGGAGATATTATACACTCATGCCAGTTTTTTGACAATAGCCTATCCCTACATAATTTTAAAAATATGGTCAAATCTGAGTTAGCCGAAAATCCTGTACAGATTAACCTTCAATTTCCTTATAATTTGTGCGTTGTGAGAGCGATACCTAGAAATAGTAGTTTAATTTTAATGAAATTTGTATCATTTCTGAACGTTTGTACATGCCTGATGACAGAGTAAAATTTTTATTATAGAATATTTCTGTGTAAAAAGGAAGAGAGGAACATACGGTCCTATTTTGTACACAGATTTTTTAATAAGCTAACGTTGTTGTTCATTCTTTCACGCGCCATTATTTATTACCTATCTTGTTCAAGTTGTTCAATTTCAAAATCAATATACCAGTTCTTCCGTAATCAAGTTATTAAAAAAATACCCATTATCAAGCCTTCAAAGTTACAACAAACTGGCGACGAGGTGAATTAGATTTTTTCGGTTTCCTTGGGAAACAATCTGTGTGTTTGTGACGCGCGTATTCAAGACTGTCCCGACCAGAGCCGACGCGACGGTGAGCTGTACCTATCCATTTCATTTTTGATACGTCCGACACCATTTCTCTTATTTTTTCCACTCTCTTCAATCAAAAATGGACGCGGAGCAGTTCGCACAGTTACTGACAGCGTTAAATGATAGTCAAAACCGGGTTATTGAAACTCTAGGGAGGGCTAGCGTTGGCATTGAAAATTATCTACAGTTAAAAGGTGTTTCGATTGATCAGCAAGTCTGCCAACAGCTTTTCCTCAACTCGGTCGGATCAACTCATTATCAACTTCTGGTTTCACTGCTTGCGCCAAACGATCCAAAAACGTCAACATATTTGGAGATCATAAATGCGCTTGAAAAACACCTTTGTCCAACTCGCAATATTTTACTTGCTCAGCATAAATTTTTTGCTA
Organism: Tupiocoris notatus; assembly: GCA_037159825.1. Classification (NCBI taxonomy): domain Eukaryota; kingdom Metazoa; phylum Arthropoda; class Insecta; order Hemiptera; family Miridae; genus Tupiocoris; species Tupiocoris notatus. Next base: position 83,691 of record JASJUZ010000664.1, on the reverse strand, counting down.
TTTATCAAAAGTCGAATCATCCAATCGCTGACTTTGTTGTTGAATTGCGGCGTGATATTAATGAATGCGCGTTTGTATCGCCATGCGAATGTAAAGTGAGCCTATCAAACATGTTCCTTCAAGCTCAGTTGCTCAGTTCATTCGAGGGCTGTGTGATAATACTAATCGAAAATCGATTCTTCAGTCCGATTTGCGTGAGTTCGACGAAGTGGTAAAGAAAGCAGTTGCAGTCGAGGCATCGAAAATCGATAGTCGAGAAATAGGTTCAAAGCACCCGTCAACAAGCAACGCGGAGGTTCATAAAACTTCGAATTTTCGACCGTCTTCGCGAAATTCATTCAATTCAAAATCGAAATTTCGTTCAATAAGTCAATCAAGTAGCCACTCGCATCGATCAAACTCAGGTTTCAAACCGTGATCAGGTCTCGATTACCGAAAACTCGGTATCGATGGCTTGTGTCTTCGATGTGGAAAACCACATAAAGCCACCGACCACCGACTGTACAGTAAGTTGATCGCAACAAACTTCGATCTTCGATGTACAGCGTACGGCCTGCAATCGTACGGGTCATGTGAAGAGAGTTTGTCTTCGAATTTTGCTGCCCCCAGGGAATGGATCTTCCAATCGTTCAACAGGAGATAATACAAACACAGACATTTTCAGAAATTACGCTCCCATTTTTGAACAAAAAGTCGGTAGCGTACCCAACATCAAGTGCAGTTTACATCTTCGAGAAATGGAAATGGAATCATTACAAAAATTGATCACAGTGAATGGTGATCACCATTTTTAGTCATTGTGCCAAAACCAGACGGAACCGTCCGACTTTGCGTCGACTACAAAACAACTACAGTCAATCCCCAGCTAGTTACCGACTGCTCGATATCCGATTCGCCGAATTGAAGACATCTTAAATAGTATACAGGGATCATCATACTTTTGCCGCTTGGATTTATTCAAGGCATATCTCCACATCGAAATGGATTGTAATAGCCGTGCAATTCAAACGATTTCAACCTATCGGGGTACGTACTTGATGAACCGTTTATCATTTAGCATAAAAACGGCCCCCAGCGAATTCAACAGAATTTTAGACCAAATTCTTCAAGGACTCGATGGCACAATTTCATATTTTGGTGATGATAATTGTTCATGGCCGTACGCTAGAAGAATGTCAGCACCGCCTGCTACAGTGCCTCAATCAACTGAGAAAATATGATCCTCAACTAAACAAAAATAAATGCGAATTTTTCAAAAGGGAAATTAAATATCTGGGTCATACAATTCGCGAAAATAAAATTCTCAAATCATCAGAAAAAATTGAAGCCATTATTGACATGCCTCGACCATCAAACTTAGACGACGTACGCCGTTTTCTAGGTCTAATAACGCACTATGCTAGATTCATCCATCGACCGCGTTCTCAACCAAAGATTCATCAAATATGTGTTTCAACTATCAACCACATTTCAAACTGCAACATCACAGCCGAAGCTATTGCTGTGGAAACCGATATAGACGAAATCCTGTCAAAAATCAAAATGGAACTCATCAACGGGAAATCTACAGATTTGGACTCTACACTTGATGCGGGAGTTCTCTTCAAAGGTCAACGAGTAGTTAAGTACTCCAAAATCACTGCAACCAGCGATTCTTCAAGAACTTCACGAAACGCACATAGGCGTGTCGAAAATGAAACAACTTGCACGACGATATTGTTCATTGACGGGAATCGATCGCGACATCGAACGTCTCGTGCGATCATGTGAAGCCTGTGCCGAAATCAAGAAAAATCCTTCTAAAGCTCCACTTCATTCATGGGAAGAACCAACAGAAAATTGGGATCTTCGCACGGCACTTGAACTAAACTCTAATCGATAGCTTCTTATCGATGAAATAAATCTATGGTTATCTTTCGAGTGGAGTGATTAAATCGAACCGGTTTAGTCGATATAGGTTTTTGTCGCTATTTTATAAATAGTACAAAATAGTACGTTGACTCATCTCTTTCCAGTTTTCTCAGGCCGCAAGAGATCGAAATTTAATCTCTTGAAGTTCACTGAGAGAACTGGATAACATCGATTCTTCAGAGAGAACTGACATTATCTGACAAATTTGTATAAAAGGGAAATAGAAGTAATGATCAAAGGTGTAGTACAAGTTTGTTTTATTTAGAATAAACAAATATCATACAGTATCACAAAAATCGTTCTGATTAGCGAAAGTTTGTTCATTCTAGTGTACAATAATATAAAAATAGCAGGTAGATGAAATGTCGAATATTAAAATATTAAGTGAACATTATCTAGGTTGGTGAGTCATAAAAAAAGTGATTTATGAAATAAAATTATTCGTAGTACGGATGTACAGTATCACGTTTAATAATTATTTTTGAACAATTAAAAGTCGGTAACGTTAAAATAATTTTAAAAAGCAAGAAAAAAACATGAAACAATTCCAATAGTGCTACGATGATGGGACAATAAATTATAAAAACGGAAAGCGCTCCAGAAAAGTTGATTTTAAGCAATACAATGAAAAGTCCATTGCTACATAAATATATATTCATTGATGTTGGAGGATTCTCGATTTACGCGTTCCAGCGTCTAATTGGGCCACCGAGTGCCAAATTGCAAACCTGAAAAAGAGGTATATTATGGAACTGATTTCAGAGAAAGAATAACTGGCGTATCCACACATTGTTTTAGTTGTGATATTTGCATTCTACAAGCTGTGACAATTGACTTGACATAAAATTATTGATTACCTTCCTGCATCTAAGGGAAACCCACTGAAATTTTCATTAGAGTGCGTTGCTGACTGTATCAGGCAATCCGTCGTACAGCAATTCCTCACTCATCCCTGAAATACAAAACAGAGAATTAGGTTTCTACTCGTCTCATACATTGCAGTTACCTCATATGCATGCGATAGAGTTAACTGACCTACATATCGAATGGGGAAGACGCCTATTTTTTATTTTCGTACCTAATGGCCTGAATTCTGTTATTTGGTGTCAGCTGAAGACAGAATGACCAATTTTTCATGAAAATTGTGAGTTTTCGCGGAGAAAATCGCTAAGGAAAATCAGTGGTTTGAATAAACCCGGAGATGTAACTCCAACCGATTGAAGTAACTCCCTAGAGCGCTCTGCAGACGGCTGAAAGACAGACAGTAACAACAAGACGGTCTAAAGACTGCTACTTGTTAGGTTTTTTTAATCGTCGAGTTAGTACCGCCCTAAATGCCTCGTAAAGCAAATAAATTGCTGAGGGGGTTTGGTAATCTCACAGCAACCTCAAATTATTGCTCCCAATGTTAGTTTATTCTCCGAAGATACAAGCGCTAGTGTCGAGATTCACGTTCGACTGACTAGTTATGACGTAATAACTATTCATTTTTCGTTCAAAATCATCGGTTTTCCTTAGCGATTTTCTCCGCGGAAACTCACAATTTTCAAGAAAAATTGGTCATTCCGTCTTCGGTTGACACCAAATAACAGAATTCAGGCCAAAAGGAACGAAAATAAAAAATAGGCGTCTTCCCCATTAGCCCTTATCCTGACACAACTAGAATTAAATATTTTTTTCTCTTAAATCGCTTCTGAAGGTCCTAAATAACCTAAAAAAAAAAAACAGCTTAAAAAATATACATACCTACCTACATAATTATGAATACCTAATAGAATAATGCGCTACTAATTTCAATTATTGACGTCATCAAAATTTCGAGTACTGTATTATTTCACATGAACTTATCTCACAGGGAAAAAAATTAAAATGGATGCACGCTTTGCGTCGCTAAGAAGGAAAAAACGCTGCAAATGATTGTACAGTGGTTTATTGTTCCTTCACTTTGATTTAGGAAGACTATTTATTTGTGATAGTAATTATTCCGAACATTTTTACTTCCATGTTTACGTAGTAAATGGAAGTATTGAGATCGTCTGAAAAGTCGAATTCGGAACCGAGGTCCTGTTGGAAAACATTTTCATAGTAGTATAGTATACTCAGAAACACTTTCTGAACAAGTGTCTGTTTGTCTGTGTGTCTGTGGTCACAAACTGACATAAATCGCCATATCTCCCTGAAAAATGGATGAAACCCTATGAAATTTTGAGGGAATGTTTTCCCAGTGATTGTGCAAAATTAGGTGTTTCCGAATTTTGAATTACACACAGTACTTCCGAGATATAAGCGTTCAAAGTTTTTTCTGTTTCGATTTTTACAGGCTATGAGAGTCAATATTTTTCTACGTTTGAGGGCTTGAAATGTCGGTTATGGCAAGCAGAAAACACTAGATTTTTTGTATAGTGGGTCACATACAATGCCTCCACGTTATGAGCGTTTTTCACGATTTCACTAGTGCATGTTTTGTATTTTGATTTTTAGAGGCCGCAAAACTCAATGTACTTGAACGTTCAAGGTCTTAAAATGATGGGGTCGGCGATTGAATGATGCCTGATTTTTATCAAATGGGTCACATGCAGTACCTCCTCGTAAAACGCATTTTCAGTTATTTTGATTGTATTTTTTGGGTCTCTTTGCTTTAATTATGACCAACTTTGACCTCGTTCACAAAACTTGTTTTGCATAGTTTGGATAACACACAGTACTTCCGCAATATGCCATTTTTTAACTTTTGAGATTTTAATAGACCGCAAAAGTGAACATACATTAGACTTTAAATTTTCTATATGACAGCTGAATATTGCTTGATTTTTATTATTGGGGTCACCTGCAGTACCTCCTCATAAAACGAATTTTCAGTTATTTTATCAAGTGTTCTTGTACTTTTAGGGTCTCTTTGCTATAAATATGACCAACTTTGACCTCGTTCACAAACTTGTTTTGTATGGTTCGGGTAACACACAGTACTTCCGCCGTACGCCGTTTTTAAGCTTTTGAGATTCTTATAAAAAGCAAGAGTGAATATACTTTAGAATTTGAATTTTTCTGTATGGCAGCTGAATATCGCTTGATTTTTATTATTGGTGTCACATGCAGTACTTCCTCGTAAAACGCATTTTCAGTTATTGTACTTTTTGGGGCTCTTTGCTATATATTTGACCAACTCTGACCACGTTCACAGAACTGTTGTACCGCTTGGATAACACACAGTACTTCCGCCGTATGCCGTTTTTTTGCTTTAGAGATTTTTATAGAACACAAGAGTGAATATACTTTAGACTTTAAATTTTTCTTTATGACAGTTGAATGTTGCTTGATTTTTATTATTGGGGTCACATGCAGTACTTCCTCGTTACACGTAATTTCAGTTATTTCATTCTAGCGCTATTGTAACTTTCGGGTCTCTTTGCTTTAAATATGACCAACAACGACCATGTGTTGTTTTGTTTTGATCACATACCGTACTTCCGCCGTACGCCGTTTATCGCTGTTGAGCTTTCTACAGGGTGCAAAAATCAATATATTTGACGCTATAGGTATTAAATATTTGTAATGGCGAGTGAATGACGCCTGATCTTTACCGCTAGGGTCACACGCCGTACATCCATGCTATCCAGTAGTTTTTTCGATCAGAAATATTCACATTAGCCAAAAGTCAATATAGTTGAACGTTTGAAAGGACGTGAAACGTTATCTATGGCGGGTGAATGACGATAGATTTTTATCATTAAAGTCGCCGTATACCATATTTCCGCTATTTTTGGGTCTCCTGGCTAGTTTTTCAATAACAGCTGTTGTAATTTAACGTTTCGGCCTTCGTACGATTTTCTCGATTTTATAATTGGTTATACTATTTACCGACTCAAACATGGAAGTACTGTGTGATCTATGCACACCACTGGTTTTGTGACGTTCCCACCGAAAAACAGATTGGTAACTATCGGGGAAAATTCCGTAGCAACTATTGTAATTTTAATCATTATTATTTTTCTTAATTTCCTAATTCAAAACTAAATTTTTTGCCAAACGGTACAGCTGGAGAGAGTGTTTGACGACCATTCCAATGAGTATAGAATGATTTTTATAGCTCCAAGAACTCTCGAGTTATACCCTCATGTCAAATTTCTGAAAATCTCCCAAATTCAACAAAAAAGCTGTGATAACTCGAGAACCAATGAAGCTATCTACCCCGCGATGGTCACATTCGATTCAGCGTCCCAAAATCTATAGAATTTGATACCAGGTACACTTTTTTCTGAAAAACCTTGGAAAATATGAATTTTCTCCCCCTCTAAAATACCCTTGAAATTGAGATACAAGTTGGTTCATGAATTGGGCCATCGTAGGACCGAGATTGATTTTTGGTGAAAATTTCAAGAATTTAGCTATTCTGGTTTGGCCGGAAAAGTGTTGACGGCGTACGGCGGACAGACAGAATTTTGGTTTATTATTCAATAATAAACCATTGTAATCGCCCAATAAAAAAAAATTTATAACCCCCTCAAAATTAGATTTTTTACGTTTCAAGGCACGTAATAAATATCCAATAAAAAAAATTCTGTCTGTCCGCCGTAAAAATTTAGTTTTCAATTAGGAAATAAAGAAAAATAAAATTGATTAAAATTACAATACCTAGTTGCTACGGATTTTTCCATGGGAACGTCAAAATTGTTCAGAATAATTACTATCACAAATGGATAGTCTTTCTAAATCAATATTGAAGCGAAGGAATAATAAACCTGTGTACTATCATTTGCAGCGTTTTTATTGGATATTCGGATTCTACATGCCTTGAAACGTAAAACCTCAAATTTTGAGGAAGGGTTATAACTTTTTTTTTCTTGGGCGATTGCAATGGTTTATTATGAATAATAAACTAAAACATCAAGGAGCCAATCCAGTTCGCCATAATTAGTGAACTTGATATTAGATATCAACATTTTAATTTTCTGATTATTAGAATATCCTATAGCTTCAATTTCGATTTACTATTCATCATTACAATGCTGACACTTGAACGTTCATACAGTCATTATCATAACCTGTGTTGTGGATACGAAAATACAGGAGTCCAGCATGATTTCAACAAAATCTCAAGGATTGTTAGGTACATCGTTTCAAATTGTGTTTGGATATTACTATGAAAAAGTATTTTCGAATCCTCCTACTCAATAGCACAGCAAATCACTTCAACGCATGCCACATGTTGCATTTAGCGACCGACCATGAGAATGAGATGAGGCGTATGAAAGCAAATATATAGCAAACATAGTAAACTTACCATAATAGAAGTTCGGGCGAAGAATAAAAATAAACACATGGCGCGAGGTGATACGAGACTGAGCACAGCGGACGTTCGTGCCAGGCGCGAGGAGATACGAGACTGAGGTGAAAGGCCGTACCAGCCGTGAGAGCTCTGCCTTGCCTAGCCTTGAGAAGGTGGGCGGGCCTTATGTCTCGTTCGGGACCGAATGTGAGCGGCAGTCTCAATAATTTTTTCTTAAATTATATTTTACCTTGTATAGTGTAATTATATTTACCTTTATTACCTATATTTTTCTCCCACTCTAACATGATTAAATTGATACCTACATGAACAATGAACTAACCAGTAGCTTTTTAATTTATGAAATAATCAAAAGAAATTATGCCGATCTTCCAATAATTCAATATTGAGTAGTTCATTGATTTTAAGCTAGAAGAGCATTATTTTAAGGACAAATATCATATGTGAACTAACCAGCTATTGGAATGTTTAAGTTGATGAATGAAGCACGACAGTAGCAGTATCGATGGCCAGTTCTACGCCTTCTCTCTTGCTCAACATATTATCTTATCTGTTACTACTGACTGTACTGTGATAATTCATTCTCGAACTTTCGTTTGTCTTCCCGTTAACTATTTTTCTATATTTCGCTAATTAATAAACTAATTAATATTAGTTTCGTGATTTTCCCTGCGTCGCCTACACTTCTAAACAGGGTATGGTCATTTGCACGCGCTAATTCGTAAATTGTTTTTTACGCGAGTGATTATTTTCGGAAGCCGGTTGCCCTTTGTTTACGTTCGATTTCCTTTATTCGTTCGGCCGCGTACGTGATAATTTCGCCTGGCCATGTTGATTGATTGTTTACCACTTTTTCTATGTATAAAACTATTGGCACTCAATCCACCTATGCTGCCCTAACCAGTCCGAAGGGGTGAAAAATGTTTGCCGAATTAGTGAACCAATCGTGGAAAAGGCACTAAGTCATTCTCTCTTCGACCCTATTGATTTAAGAAACCAGTTAAAATAATTTTCAACGGTTTATGTCCTTTTTCAGGCTTTGTTGAGGAAGAAGATACTTTTTCGGTTATGGAAAACGGACGTCAAGATTGAGTCACAGGGTCTCACAGTCAATCTGAAGGTGAATTACAAGTATGTGGCGTATTCATTAATTTGCTTTACAAAACATTCCTCACTTCCATAAAATTACTCGAGTGATTATTATTATATAAAATTATCTAACAACTGGTCAACTCTTCAACATTGTGTATTGGTTTCAGGAGCGATTCGAGCCTACTACCTTCAGTTGTTCACATTACCTGTAGAGTACGGTCTCGGCAGAACATAGACGTGTTCATTTCATTCTCATCGAGCAATATAATTATTACCCTGTTATTTACACCAACCAAGATTTAAAAAAAAAATAGGTAAACTCTGTACATTGGGCAATAAAAATCCACAAAAAATTAGACATGCTGTCTTATCCCTTTTCAACCTGCATGCAACTTAGAGTGGCCCCAAAAGTTAACAAGACCTTTCAGTTTCAGTCTACTGCACTCTGCTACTAGGAGTTAATTACTGTATTCATTGTTGTGGGTAAGGAAAAAGTGAGACAATGGAAAATATGCATTACACATTTATTTTTGGCAATACATCAGAAAATACCCTTTTTCAGGACATTAATTTTTAAGAAGTTGATGAGTCGATTGAGAGGGGGTGAATATTATTTAGGTAAATATTTCGGCTCTGAATGGGCACCATCAACTGATAACTGGTCGATCAAACAGAATATTTCTCATTCTTCTCCACTATCATCCCCCATTGGTCGTTTTCGTTATTTCTTCATCTCTTCAGCCAGCACAGGTACAGCTTCTTTTATGCACGGGAAGGCTTCTCAAAATCCCAGCTCTGAAAAATGGCAAGTGGACAGCGGATTAATGACAAGGTTTATACTGCAAGAGTTGTATCATTCTTCAAAATTCAAGGAAATAACTGTAGGTAGGTATGTATCAGGTAAATAATGTACGACCTAACTGAAAAAATGGAGTTGTTCATTTAATATAAATAAAACACTGTCAAATTGAAAATTTAGATAGGTGAACATGGACGGCTAGAACAAGCTACCAGCTATAAATGGAGCCCTCAGCTTCAGCTGATACGCTCGCTATCTTTCTACCTACTGCAAATATAAATTCCCTTTCACAAAAAAATTAAAATAAATAACAAAAAAATTACCCAACATGCTTTCTAACTCACCCAGTAGGATTTATTTGCTCCGAGCATTTTGCTGCAGAAGATTTCGAACGAGATCTATGTTGAACATTTCATGTATCGACATGTCATAACGATAATGTAAATTAAGGCTCCGCCCATTTTCCCCTCCATCAGGATAAATATACGACGAGGCAGTTCTCGTGCTACCGCTGAAGCGTGCATATATTATTAATCTCCCCATTCCTAGTTACCTAGTATTAAATTAAATGTTCTAATAGGTTATGGGCCCAGGCCCGCGCCCGCGCTTATTTTTTCGATCAAATTTCTAGTGTCGTTTGCCGTTGCGACGGGATCGGGAAGCCGGTCCTATTCGTTTCTTTTTTTTTCCTCCCGTCGGTGATAGTGAGCCCCACCAGAGCGGCCCGTCACACTTCGAAAAATGGCGTCCTCAGCCTCACATGTGGCACCGTCGTCAATCGCCCAACTTTATCAACAGTTGACGGCCGAAAATTTTCCCAACTGGAAGTTCAGGGTTGAAGCCCTTCTCGATGAGAAGAAGATAAAAATAGTGCTCGATATAAACGACGCAGAGGTCGAGACCATGGAAGTAAAAAAAAAAAGGAATGCATCGACCAGGACGAGGAGCCCGTACCCTGAAACGACGACAGACGAAGATCATACGACCAGCGCTTCAGGAGAGGAAACCAGCGAGCCTACCCACAGCGTAATCAATACTACAGCTTCAGGGAGAAAAATCAAGGAGCCTGAGCACCTGAAAGATTACCATGTGTACACAGCTTACTGTCTGAGCACTGAGACTCCAAGGGACTACGAGGAAGCTGTGCAAATGGGAGACGAATGGCGTCAAGCTATTCAAAACAAATTGAAAGCCCATGAAAAATTTGGAACTTGGAGGCCGGCGACTTTGCCCAAGAAGCACAAACCCATTGAAACAAAGTGGATATACAAAAAGAAGCAAGACGGAACAAACAAAGCTCGACTTGTGGCCCGAGGGTTCCAACTGGTGATTCTCACAACACTTATGCCCCAGTCGCAAGGATGACTACAGTCAGAACATTTTTATCCGCCGCTCTACAACGAAACTGGAAAATTAAGCAAATGGATATACCAACGGCGTTTCTGAATGCTGAAATTAGCTCGGACATTTTCATATTTCCTTCGAAAGGAGTGAACACAAAAGCAAAGGTGCTCAAGCTCAATAGATCCCCTATGGGTTGGCTGAGTCCCCGAAAAACTGGAACTCAAAATTCAACTCGTGAAAAATTTGAGAGCTGTTTGAATATGTCGAGACTGAAATGGTTTGTGCAATTAAATTTAATATTTTGTCATTAGGAATTTAATTGAGCAGGTGTGTTGAACATTTCATGTATCGACATGTCATAACGATAATGTAAATTAAGGCTCCGCCCATTTTCCCCTCTATCAGGATAAATATACGACGAGGCAGTTCTCGTGCTACCGCTGAAGCGTGCATATATATTATAAATCTCCCCATTCCTAGTTACCTAGTATTAAATTAAATGTTCTAATAATCTAAAGGTGTATAATTAGGATGAGGTATCTTAACAAGATCAAAGAAGAGGACAATTAAAAAACAAAAACGAAAAAGATTTTCTTCTGACAACAAACCTCAAAGAAATGGCAAAAAATGATAAATTAATTGTAATTTATTTTAATAAAGTTTTTTGTTCTTCAAAAACGTTGTTTTTTAATTGCTACTGTGTTCTTTGATAAATTTGTTGAACTTAAGATTTTGATATGCTCCAAGAATATTATACAACATTCTAAAAATATTCTCCAACAGTTATGAACATAAAACAATAATGAACAAAAAAAAAGTTGAATGAGTACATTCATGCTAAACTTTACTTTCTATGTACCTGTCATTGTTGCACCAATAGTAGCTAGCCTCAACTCCATTGATCACTAAGAAACTAGTATTGATCGCATGCTATTTTCAGAAGGAAAAGATATATGGTTCACATGTCATTGGTGGCGAAACACTGGTTTTCTGGACAATTTTGCTCATCAACTTGCTCAATTTTGATGCTATTCAAATGGGATCTATATTATTATGTCGGTGGAAAATACATAAGAAACGACCAATCGTACATCTCAAAAATTCAGTTGATTTTTATCAGACTAGATATCCTAGAAAAAGTTTATTGAAAGTAAATGTAGACACAAAAAGTAAAGGACGTTGTTAAGCTGAGTCAAATAACACAAAATTTATTGAAATCTGATGTAAAAACGTCAATATCAATCATTTTTTCCCACTTTTTTTTCAACGGTGATTTATTTTTTAACTTCATCAGTGAAGAACGTTAGAAATGAAAAAAAAGTGTTTCAAAAATAAAATATCTGAATCTTTACGATTAAGTATTTTAAAAGTCAATTTTTAAATTATTTGAATTCTATCAGATTATTTTTGTATCATTTAATTCTAAGTATGGTTATAGATAAAAAAAATTTTATCGAGAAAAAATTATAATTAATAGTAAGTAATGAAATTCCGCTGCCAAAGGTTAGTTAAAAGCTATCTAACTAGTGTTTGTCCTTATACCAGTGACGTCATGCCATGCGGGTTAGTATCGGATCGAGCCCACCTGTCACCTTGGGTCGGTGTATAAATTACAAGGCGGGCTCGATCATCAAGGGGCAGCTTCCTCTGACGTCACTGGTATAAACCTTCCTCAAAGCCTCATCAGACTTTCATTGCAACAACATTACTTCTCCGCTTTCCTTTCAATGTGAAGGTTTTGTGTACGCCAAGTTTTTTATTACAGTTTTAATAGAGAGTTTCATCAAGGGTTTTTTAAAATCATTTTTAATAAGAAATGGGAAAACCAGGTGTAGTGCGTGCGATTGCGGAATGCCGTGATACGATCTTTCTTTTCACCGGTAAGTTCACTATTTTAATTATTTATTGCCCGTAGATCCATTCTAAAATGCATAATTATTTAGTATCGTGATTACCGTTAGTAAATTTGAAGAATGTATTGGCTGTAATATTAATTGTGGAAAACTCTGAATTCTAAACATGCCTCGGCCAGTTTGTCAGCGTACTTGTTCTCTCAACTCTTGTGTTTTAAATATGTGTATTAATTAATTGCTATTTTGTCAGATTTCCTACCGATAAATCCATTAGGAAGCAATGGATCGCTAAGTGCCGGAGAAAATGACGATTGGAATCCCAATACCAGTAGGATTTATTTTTTGCTTCGATCATTTTGCTGCAGAAAATTTCGAACGAGATCTAAAGGTGTATAATTAGGATGAGGTATCTTAACAAGATCAAAGAAGAGGACAATTAAAAAACAAAAACGAAAAAGATTTTCTTCTGACAACAAAACCTCAAAGAAAATGGCAAAAATGATCAATTAATTGTAATTTATTTTTCAATAAAGTTTTTGTTCTTAAAAAACGTTGTTTTTTAATTGCTACTGCGTTCTTTGATAAATTTGTTGAACTTAAGATTTTGATATGCTCCAAGAATATAATAATATACAACATTCTAAAAATATTTTCCAACAGTTACGAACATAAAACAATAATGTACAAAAAAGTTGAATGAATGCATGCTAAACTTTACTTTCCATGTACCTGTCATTTTTGTACCAATATCAGCCTCAACACCATTGATCATTAAGAAACTAGTATTGATCGCATGCTATATTCACATGCCATTGGTGGCGAAACACTGGTTTTCTGGACAATTTTGCTCAACAACTTGCTCAATTTTGATGCTATTCAAATGGGATCTATTTGTCGGTATAAGAAAAACATACATAAGAAGAAAAAATACATAAGAAAAGAAATACATGAGAAACGACCCATCGTACATCTCAAAAATTCAAAGAAAGTTTATTGAAAATAAATGTAGACACAAAAAGTAAAGGACATTGTTAGCTGAGTCAAATAACATAAAATTTATATAAATCTGATGTAGAAATCGATGTCAATATCGATCATTTTTGATGGATTTTGATCTTCATCATCAGTGAAGAGCGTTAGAAATGAAAAAATAGTGTTTCGAAAATAAAATATCTGAATCTTTACAATTAAGTATTTTAAAAGTCAATTTTTAAATTACTTGAAGAATTCTATCAGATTATGTTTGTTTCTTTTAATTGTAAGTATGGTTATAGATAAAAATGTTTTATCGAGAAATAATAATAATTAACAGTAAGTAATGAAATTCCGCTGCCAATAAGTGAAAAGCTATCTAACTCGTGTTCGTCTTTATACGATTTTCTCAAGTGATAATCGAGTTATGATTTTCTCAAGCCTATTCGCTATTACGCTGAATTAGAAAAAAATTAACAAAATTTCAGATGTATTATTCACCAAACGCTATATAATGACAATCAGTTATTTGGCCGTCAAAAGTTTGCTATTTGTTGAACATTTAATGCAGAACTCAAATCTTTTAACGAAAATGCTTTGGCTTATGATTTTTTCTACATCCATAAATGTTCCTAAAAACGTGATTTCGAAACAATTTTTTTCAGATGAGGGGGAGATTGAGAGTGCGACTTTTTCTCCATATTTTTATTCCTCGGCCAAGATCTTTCGCCCATTCGGGCATCTTCAGGGCTGCATAGGTCCATCTGGTACCTATGACCGCACTCACAATCACCCCCTCATCCTGACAACATCAGAAAAAGAGTGACACCCAAAAGAACAATTTTTGATTGCGCAGTGTAAGTCTACAGACAATGAAAAATACAGCAAAAATGATAGTACAGTGGTTTATTATTCCTTTTTTTCAATAGTCATTTTAAGAATATCCATTTTTGTGATGATACTTATTCCGAACATTTGTGAAACAGATTGGTAGCTATGTGGGAAAACTCGTAACAACTATTGTAATTTTAATCATTGCTATTATTCTTAATTTCGAAATGAAATGCTAATTTTTTCGCCTAACGGTACAGTTGAATAGGGTGTTTGACGACCATTCCAACGCGTATACAACAATTTTTATAGCTCAAGTACTCTCAAGTAATTCCCTCATGCCAACTTTGTGAAAACCTCCCAAATTTTACACACAAACTGCGATAGCTCGAGAACCAATAAAGCTACCGACCCCGCGATGGTGTTATCCGATTCAGCGTCCAAAAATCTATAGAAATGGATATCAAACACACCTTTTTCTGAGAAACGTTGGGAAATACGAATATTCTCCCCCTCAAAAATACCTGAAAATTGAGATAGCGATTTGGCGAAAGAATTGAGCCGTTGTCAGGCCACGATTGATTTTTTGTGAAATTTCAAAAATGTAACTATAATAACACCTGTACCTCCTAACAACCTGTACCTCCCTAACAGTTGTTTAAAATCTGTGATAGAATGCCCTGAAGAAGCCCGAACGGGCGAAAGTACTCGGCTGGATAATAAAAAAGAATGGAGAAGGGGTCGCCTCGTTTTTCTCCCCCTCAACCTACAAAACAAGTAATACGACCACCTGGAGAATAAAAAGTAACTATAATAGTTTCCTCCAAAAAGTGATGGCGGCACTTCTTTGCCATGTTTTGGGCAACTCGGTTCAATCCAATTGACATAGTCATGCCGCGGCGGTAGGGGGTCATTTCCATCATAATATGTCATAATGGACAGTTCATGCTCCCTGAAAAATATCATCAACTCAAATCACACAGATTGAAATTAATTAGTAACAAGAAAAATTAAAAACAGCTATAATATACAAACTCTCGCTCTTTTTGGAGTTTCGCCCGAAGTTCAACATCACTCAGGGCACGAAGTGCTAATCCAAGTTTGCTTGCTCTCGTCCCTGCTTCAGGGGTTGGATGTTCTCCTTACAAAGTTCCAACGTATCAGGAGCCATCCTTAACCACTCTGAAACAACACGTTGTTAAACAACGTTCACTACGCACAATCATGCTCGACTGATTTATTTATTACCAAACTTTTGATTCCACACATAATTGCATGATCATATTTATGTGACTCCTACTAGTAACTGTGTTGAAGTGTACATAGATAACACAGAACATACATGATCTAGTCAGTAACAGATATAACCAAAATTATAAAATCAAGAAACTAATACGAAGGCCGCAACGTTAGTACACTACAACTGTTTTGAAAAAAAGAAAGAAAAGTAGAAAAATTTACGAATTAGGTTAATAATGCAGAAGTGCAGTATCTGAGCCTAACAATACAAGCCAAGTATCATAAAATGAGGTCATTTTCATAGCAATGACACCCAAAAATTTATGACCGTCCCTGAAGGGGGAATCAAGTAATTTACACATCGCTACAAACATTAAAGAACTTCAAGCATTCAAATATACTGATTTTTCCAATGATGGTTAAAAATCAATTTTAATACGGGAGCAATCGATGTTTTTAAGGACCTATGTTTGGGACTGCATAATTTCTAAACGAAAACTGTTTTTCCTTAGTTTGAAGACTAAAATTGTTCAAATTTAAGTCTAGTTTACGTGATATAAGTTTGGTATTGATTGAACCAAGCGTAGATACTTTTCAGGCCGTAATTCTAAAAAAATTGTTTCGAAATCACGTCTTTTGAACTATTTATGCTTGTAGAAAAAAAAACTACGTTAGTCATAGAATTTTCGTTAACAGGTTTGAATTCAGCATTACCTACTTTTTCAACAAATTACATGGTTTTGAGGGCCAAATCCTGTCATTATAATGCACAAACGTTGGGTGAATTTCTGAAATTTTGTTCGGATCCTCTCATTCAGTGTAATTGCGGATAGGCTCGAGAAAATCATAACTCTATTATCATTTGAGAAATACAGAACAAGTAAATTGGAGCATTTCAGTAATCAAAAATGGTGTACTAAATTATTTGAGTTTTGTAAGGTGGATCAATGGGATCAAAGCATCCGGTATGTAGACCAAGAGTCTCAAATCAGTGGATAGATTATTCCATTAATTTCTAACGTTCAAACTCACTCTCAATCAACATAATAACATTGAAAGTAGTTAGGTAATCATTATAGTTTAGATCTTCAGTGTCCAACAGATTTATGAATTTTGTTTGGTCTGTTGGTAGTAAGTGACAAAACCACAATGAAGAAAGCTTGGGCAAATTTTGTGAAGAGAGCTGTCCATAATTGTATGACACTAAAAAAAGAAAAAAAAAAGTTTAAAAAAATAATAAAACCAACTTTGAAAATTATCTGCCTATAATACAAACTCTGAAAAGGAAAAAATAACAAAAATGTCGCAACGTCGCGGCAACTACCTGCATGTTATTTCTTGAACATTTAACGCTAAATTCAAATCTTTCAACGAAAATTCTATGACTAACGTAGTTTTTTTTTTTTTTTTTTTTTCTACAACCATATATATTCCAAAAACGTGATTTTGAAACAAATTTTTAAGAAATACGGCCTAAGAAGTATTATTTACTTTTAGTCCAATCAATACCAAACTTTGATTACGTAAACTAGTCTTAAATGTGAACAATTTAGGTTTACAAACTATGAAAAAACAGTTTTCGTTTAGAAGTTATGAGGTCTCATACATAGGTCTATAAAAACATCGATTGCTCCCTCATTATGCCACCTAAAATTGATTTTTTACCATCGTTGGAAAGCTCTTGCTAAGTACTTCCAAGTGCAATAGTGTTCATATTTTTTTCTCGACGTGGCTGGGTACTCGAAAAACCTCAAAAAAGTGAAAATCGGCATCACTTTTTTTTTACGTTTTCTTCTCTACACGCAATATCAGATTTTTGAACAAAATTGAAGCTAGACACTGCTCTTCGCACGGCACTGGAACTAAACACTAATCGATAGCTTCTTATCGATGAAATAAATCGATGTTTATCTATAGAGTGGAGTAATTGAATCGAACCAGTTAAGTCGATATAGGTTTTTGCCGCTCTTTTATAAAAGATACTACAAAATAGTACGTTGACTCATGCATTTCCAGTTTTCTCAGGCCGCAAGAGATCGAAATTTAATCTCTTGAAGTTCACTGAGAAAACTGGTTAACATGGATTCTTCAGAGAAAACTGACAGTATCTGACAAATTTGTAAATAGAAGTACCTAATGATCAAAGGTGTGGTACATGTTTGTTTTATTTAGAATAAACAAATAATATCATACCGTATCACAAAAAGTCCACACAGAGATAACAGGGAAGTAAAAACCCGCTAGCACTTTTGCCTAATGACTACACTGCTGTTCGAGTTCAGTGTAAAACGAAAAATTCCATTCAACTTTATGTGGCTAAGGTCATTTCCACCTGCGATGGCAGAGGCTATCTAGGAGCGTTCTACAAAAAACTGCTTGGCGCCTACAAATTTATTGAAACAAAAGAACAGTCATTTATTGGCGATGATGATATTGTTTTGAAGCTATCAAAACCGACTGAGATGAATGGCAAACGATCCAATAATGCGATACGATTCCTAGAGGACCTAACGGATCTCACTATTTACTAATTGTGATTACGATAAGGCATTCTAAGTTTCAATGACCTTATAGTTCCTTTTCTGTTAAATAATATTTTAAAATTATGTACATTCCTGGTTACCAGTTGTCCGGTCTGCTGAAAGCACTTAGCTTTGAGAATAAAAAGATTCATACTGTGAGTTATAATTTTATATTTTGGAAGAATTAAACATTTTTTCAAATGTTGTATGATGAAACTTATTTCGTCCGCTCTCCTGAGGTGCCCCATTCCATGAGGGTTTTGAGGGGGAGAAAATTCATATTTTCCAGGGTCTTTCAGAAAAATGTGTACGTGGTATCAAATTGTATAGATTTTTGGACGCTGAATCGAATGAGACAATCGCGGGTTCTCGAGTTATCACAGCTTTTGTGTCGAATTTGGGAGATTTTCAGAAACTCGAGAGTTCTTGGAGCTATAAAAATCGTTCTATACTCATTGGAATGGTCGTCAAACACTCTCTCCAACTGTACCGTTTGGCAAAAAATTTAGTTTTCAATTATTAGGGAATTAAGAAAAATAAAATCGATTAAAATTACAATAGTTGCTACGGATTTTTCCCGGCAGTTACCAATCTGTTTTTCGGTGGAAACGTCAAAATTGTTCGGAATAATTACTATCACAAATGGATAGTCTTTCTAAATCAATATTGAAGCGAAGGAATAATTAACCAGTGTACAATCATTTGCAGCGTTTTTATTGGATATTCGGATTCTACATGCCTTGAAACGTAAAACATCAAATTTTGAGGAAGGGTTATAAATTTTTTTTTCTTGGGCGATTACAATGGTTTATTATTGAATATTAAACCAAAACATCAAGGAGCCAATCCAGTTCGCCATAATTGGTGAACTTGACATAAGTTATCAACATTTTAATTTTCTGATTATTAGAATATCCTATAGCTGACACTTGAACGTTCTTACAGTCTTTAATCATAACCTGTGTTGTGGATACGAAAATACAGGAGTCCAGCATGATTTCAACAAAATCTCAAGAATTGTTAGGTACTTACATCGTTTCAAATTGTGTTTGGATATTATGTACTATGAAAAAGTATTTTCGAATCCTCCTACTCAATAGCACAGCAAATCACTTCAACGCATGCCACATGTTGCATTTAGAGACCGACCATGAGATGAGGCGTATGAAAGCAAATAAATAGCAACGTAGTAAACTTACCATAATAGAAGTTCGGACGAAGAATAAAAATAAACACTTGGCGCGAGGTGATACGAGACTGAGCACAGCGGACGTTCGTGCCAGGCGCGAGGAGATACGAGACTGAGGTGAAAGGCCGTACCAGCCGCGAGAGCTCTGCCTTGCCTAGCCTTGAGAAGGTGGGCGGGCCTTATGTCTCGTTCGGGACCGAATGTGAGCGGCAGTCTCAATAATTTTTTCTTAAATTATATTTTACCTTGTATAGTGTAATTATATTTACCTTTATTACCTATATTTTTCTCCCACTCTAACATGATTAAATTGATACCTACATGAACAATGAACTAACTAGTAGCTTTTTAATTTATGAAATAATCAAAAGAAATTATGCCGATCTTCCAATAATTCAATATTGAGTAGTTCATTGATTTTTAAGCTAGAAGAGCATTATTTTAAGGACAAAAATCATATGTGAATTGACCAGCCCTTGGAATGTTTGACTTGGATGGACAGTTCTACGCCTTCTCTCTTGCTCAACATGTTATCTTATCTGTTACTACTGTACTGTGATAATTCATTCTCGAACTTTCGTTTGTCTTCCCGTTAACTATTTTGCTTTTTGCTATATTTCGCTAATAAACTAATTAATATTAGTTTCGTGTTTTTCCCAGCGTCGTTTACTCTTCTCAACAGGTTATGGTCATTTGCACGGCGCGCGCTAATTCGTAAATTGTTTTTTACGCGGGTGATTATTTTCGGAAGCCGGTTGCCCTTTGTTTACGTTCGATTTCCTTTTTTCGTTCGGCCGCGTGCGTGATAATTTCGCCTCGCCATAAATCAATCGTCAATAATTTACGACTAATTCGACGTTATTACCCGTTCTATTGGGCGTAAATTTCAAGAACTGGCTATTCCGAGTAAAAATGATTCTCGAACATAAAGGACTCGTCTATGTCTTATCAGACGTGGAGCCCGCTCATCGCGTCAACTTCAGTTCTGCCGACGTTTCTGCTATAAATTTGATTATTCCATTGACCATTTTCTCGTTGTGGACACCATCGTTCGTGAGTTAGAGGATCTCGGATCGAAGTTTGATGAGTCAGATAAAATCTGCCACTTGTTGCTAACCCTTCCTCACGAATATGATACAGTCACAACTGAAATACCTAGAGTTTTGTCAAAGCAAGGTTGTTGGATGAGGAGATAAAGTGTGGTGTTAATTAAAAACTCATTGACAATGAATTTGATTTATTTAAACATACATTGATTGTTTACCACATTTTCTATGTATAAAACTATTGGCACCCAATCGACCTAATATGCTGCCCTAACCAGTCCGAAGGGGTGAAAAATCTTTGCCGAATTAGTGAACCAATAGTGGAAAAAGGCACTAAGTCATTCTACCCCTCGACCCTATTGATTTAAGAAACCAGTTAAAATAATTTTCAACGGTTTATGTCCTTTTTCAGGCTTTGTTGAGGAAGAAGATACTTTTTCGGTTATGGAAAACGGACGTCAAGATTGAGTCACAGGGTCTCACAGTCAATCTGAAGGTGAATTACAAGTATGTGGCGTATTCATTAATTTGCTTTACAAAACATTCCTCACTTCCATAAAATTACTCGAGTGATTATTATTATATAAAATTATCTAACAACTGGTCAACTCTTCAACATTGTGTATTGGTTTCAGGAGCGATTCGAGCCTACTACCTTCAGTTGTTCACATTACCTGTAGAGTACGGTCTCGGCAGAACATAGACGTGTTCATTTCATTCTCATCGAGCAATATAATTATTACCCTGTTATTTACACCAACCAAGATTTAAAAAAAAATATAGGTAAACTCTGTACATTGGGCAATAAAAATCCACAAAAAATTAGACATGCTGTCTTATCCCTTTTCAACCTGCATGCAACTTAGAGTGGCCCCAAAAGTTAACAAGACCTTTCAGTTTCAGTCTACTGCACTCTGCTACTAGGAGTTAATTACTGTATTCATTGTTGTGGGTAAGGAAAAAGTGAGACAATGGAAAATATGCATTACACATTTATTTTTGGCAATACATCAGAAAATACCCTTTTTCAGGACATTAATTTTTAAGAAGGTGATAAGTCGATTGAGAGGGGGTGAATATTATTTAGGTAAATATTTCGGCTCTGAATGGGCACCATCAACTGATAACTGGTCGATCAAACAGAATATTTCTCATTCTTCTCCACTATCATCCCCCATTGGTCGTTTTCGTTATTTCTTCATCTCTTCAGCCAGCACAGGTACAGCTTCTTTTATGCACGGGAAGGCTTCTCAAAATCCCAGCTCTGAAAAATGGCAAGTGGACAGCGGATGAATGACAAGGTTTATACTGCAAGAGTTGTATCATTCTTCAAAATTCAAGGAAATAACTGTAGGTAGGTATGTATCAGGTAAATAATGTACGACCTAACTGAAAAAATGGAGTTGTTCATTTAATATAAATAAAACACTGTCAAATTGAAAATTTAGATAGGTGAACATGGACGGCTAGAACAAGCTACCAGCTATAAATGGAGCCCTCAGCTTCAGCTGATACGCTCGCTATCTTTCTACCTACTGCAAATATAAATTCCCTTTCACAAAAAAATTAAAATAAATAAACAAAAAAATTACCCAACATGCTTTCTAACTCACCCAGTAGGATTTATTTGCTCCGAGCATTTTGCTGCAGAAGATTTCGAACGAGATCTAAAGGTGTATAATTAGGATGAGGTATCTTAACAAGATCAAAGAAGAGGACAATTAAAAAACAAAAACGAAAAAGATTTTCTTCTGACAACAAAACCTCAAAGAAAAATGGCAAAAAAGATAAATTAATTGTAATTTATTTTTTAATAAAGTTTTTTGTTCTTCAAAAACGTTGTTTTTTAATTGCTACTGTGTTCTTTGATAAATTTGTTGAACTTAAGATTTTGATATGCTCCAAGAATATTATACAACATTCTAAAAATATTCTCCAACAGTTATGAACATAAAACAATAATGAACAAAAAAAAAGTTGAATGAGTACATTCATGCTAAACTTTACTTTCTATGTACCTGTCATTGTTGCACCAATAGTAGCTAGCCTCAACTCCATTGATCACTAAGAAACTAGTATTGATCGCATGCTATTTTCAGAAGGAAAAGATATATGGTTCACATGCCATTGGTGGCGAAACACTGGTTTTCTGGACAATTTTGCTCATCAACTTGCTCAATTTTGATGCTATTCAAATGGGATCTATATTATTATGTCGGTGGAAAATACATAAGAAACGACCAATCGTACATCTCAAAAATTCAGTTGATTTTTATCAGACTAGATATCCTAGAAAAAGTTTATTGAAAATAAATGTAGACACAAAAAGTAAAGGACATTGTTAAGCTGAGTCAAATAACACAAAATTTATTGAAATCAGATGTAAAAACGTCAATATTAATCATTTTTGATGGATTTTGATCTTCATCAAAAGATGAAGATTCCATGAAGATTTCGAACGAGATCTAAAGGTGTATAATAAGGATGAGGTATCTTAACAAGATCAAAGAAAAGGACAATATTAGAAAACGAAAACGAAAAAGATTTTCTTCTGACAACAAAACCTCAAAGAAAAATGGCAAAAATGATAAATTAATTGTAATTTATTTTTTAATAAAGTTTTTTGTTCTTCAAAAACGTTGTTTTTTAATTGCTACTGTGTTCTTTGATAAATTTGTTGAACTTAAGATTTTGATATGCTCCAAGAATATTATACAACATTCTAAAAATATTCTCCAACAGTTATGAACATAAAACAATAATGAACAAAAAAAAAGTTGAATGAGTACATTCATGCTAAACTTTACTTTCTATGTACCTGTCATTGTTGCACCAATAGTAGCTAGCCTCAACCCTGGTTTTCTGGACAATTTTGCTCATCAACTTGCTCAATTTTGATGCTATTCAAATGGGATCTATATTATTATGTCGGTGGAAAATACATAAGAAACGACCAATCGTACATCTCAAAAATTCAGTTGATTTTTATCAGACTAGATATCCTAGAAAAAGTTTATTGAAAATAAATGTAGACACAAAAAGTAAAGGACATTGTTAAGCTGAGTCAAATAACACAAAATTTATTGAAATCTGATGTAAAAACGTCAATATCAATCATTTTTCCCACTTTTTTTTCAACGGTGATTTATTTTTTTAACTTCATCAGTGAAGAACGTTAGAAATGAAAAAATAGTGTTTCAAAAATAAAATATCTGAATCTTTACGATAAGTATTTTAAAAGTCAATTTTTAAATTATTTGAATTCTATCAGATTATTTTTGTATCATTTAATTCTAAGTATGGTTATAGATAAAAAAAAATTTTATCGAGAAAAAATGATAATTAATAGTAGGTAAGTAATGAAATTCCGCTGCCAAAGGTTAGTTAAAAGCTATCTAACTAGTGTTTGTCTTTATACCAGTGACGTCATGCCGTGCGGGTTAGTATCGGATCGAGCCCACCTGTCACCTTGGGTCGGTGTATAAATTACAAGGCGGGCTCGATCATCAAGGGGCAGCTTCCTCTGACGTCACTGGTATAAACCTTCCTCAAAGCCTCATCAGACTTTCATTGCAACAACATTACTTCTCCGCTTTCCTTTCAATGTGAAGGTTTTGTGTACGCCAAGTTTTTTATTACAGTTTTAATAGAGAGTTTCATCAAGGGTTTTTTAAAATCATTTTTAATAAGAAATGGGAAAACCAGGTGTAGTGCGTGCGATTGCGGAATGCCGTGATACGATCTTTCTTTTCACCGGTAAGTTCACTATTTTAATTATTTATTGCCCGTAGATCCATTCTAAAATGCATAATTATTTAGTATCATGATTACCGTTAGTAAATTTGAAGAATGTATTGGCTGTAATATTAATTGTGGAAAACTCTGAATTCTAAACATGCCTCGGCCAGTTTGTCAGCGTACTTGTTCTCTCAACTCTTGTGTTTTAAATATGTGTATTAATTAATTGCTATTTTGTCAGATTTCCTACCGATAAATCCATTAGGAAGCAATGGATCGCTAAGTGCCGGAGAAAATGACGATTGGAATCCCAATACCAGTAGGATTTATTTTTTGCTTCGATCATTTTGCTGCAGAAAATTTCGAACGAGATCTAAAGGTGTATAATTAGGATGAGGTATCTTAACAAGATCAAAGAAGAGGACAATTAAAAAACAAAAACGAAAAAGATTTTCTTCTGACAACAAAACCTCAAAGAAAATGGCAAAAATGATCAATTAATTGTAATTTATTTTTCAATAAAGTTTTTGTTCTTAAAAAACGTTGTTTTTTAATTGCTACTGCGTTCTTTGATAAATTTGTTGAACTTAAGATTTTGATATGCTCCAAGAATATAATAATATACAACATTCTAAAAATATTTTCCAACAGTTACGAACATAAAACAATAATGTACAAAAAAGTTGAATGAATGCATGCTAAACTTTACTTTCCATGTACCTGTCATTTTTGTACCAATATCAGCCTCAACACCATTGATCATTAAGAAACTAGTATTGATCGCATGCTATATTCACATGCCATTGGTGGCGAAACACTGGTTTTCTGGACAATTTTGCTCAACAACTTGCTCAATTTTGATGCTATTCAAATGGGATCTATTTGTCGGTATAAGAAAAACATACATAAGAAGAAAAAATACATAAGAAAAGAAATACATGAGAAACGACCCATCGTACATCTCAAAAATTCAAACAAAGTTTATTGAAAATAAATGTAGACACAAAAAGTAAAGGACATTGTTAGCTGAGTCAAATAACATAAAATTTATTGAAATCTGATGTAAAAACGTCAATATCGATCATTTTTGATGGATTTTGATCTTCATCATCAGTGAAGAGCGTTAGAAATGAAAAAATAGTGTTTCGAAAATAAAATATCTGAATCTTTACAATTAAGTATTTTAAAAGTCAATTTTTAAATTACTTGAAGAATTCTATCAGATTATGTTTGTTTCTTTTAATTGTAAGTATGGTTATAGATAAAAATGTTTTATCGAGAAATAATAATAATTAACAGTAAGTAATGAAATTCCGCTGCCAATAAGTGAAAAGCTATCTAACTCGTGTTCGTCTTTATACGATTTTCTCAAGTGATAATCGAGTTATGATTTTCTCAAGCCTATTCGCTATTACGCTGAATTAGAAAAAAATTAACAAAATTTCAGATGTATTATTCACCAAACGCTATATAATGACAATCAGTTATTTGGCCGTCAAAAGTTTGCTATTTGTTGAACATTTAATGCAGAACTCAAATCTTTTAACGAAAATGCTTTGGCTTATGATTTTTTCTACATCCATAAATGTTCCTAAAAACGTGATTTCGAAACAATTTTTTTCAGGATGAGGGGGAGATTGAGAGTGCGACTTTTTCTCCATATTTTTATTCCTCGGCCAAGATCTTTCGCCCATTCGGGCATCTTCAGGGCTGCATAGGTCCATCTGGTACCTATGACCGCACTCACAATCACCCCCTCATCCTGACAACATCAGAAAAAGAGTGACACCCAAAAGAACAATTTTTTGATTGCGCAGTGTAAGTCTACAGACAATGAAAAATACAGCAAAAATGATAGTACAGTGGTTTATTATTCCTTTTTTTCAATAGTCATTTTAAGAATATCCATTTTTGTGATGATACTTATTCCGAACATTTGTGAAACAGATTGGTAGCTATGTGGGAAAACTCCGTAACAACTATTGTAATTTTAATCATTGCTATTATTCTTAATTTCGAAATGAAATGCTAATTTTTTCGCCTAACGGTACAGTTGAATAGGGTGTTTGACGACCATTCCAACGCGTATACAACAATTTTTATAGCTCCAAGTACTCTCAAGTAATTCCCTCATGCCAACTTTGTGAAAACCTCCCAAATTTTACACACAAACTGCGATAGCTCGAGAACCAATAAAGCTACCGACCCCGCGATGGTGTTATCCGATTCAGCGTCCAAAAATCTATAGAAATGGATATCAAACACACCTTTTTCTGAGAAACGTTGGGAAATACGAATATTCTCCCCCTCAAAAATACCCTGAAAATTGAGATAGCGATTTGGCGAAAGAATTGAGCCGTTGTCAGGCCACGATTGATTTTTTGTGAAATTTCAAAAATGTAACTATAATAGTTTCCTCCAAAAAGTGATGGCGGCACTTCTTTGCCATGTTTTGGGCAACTCTGTTCAATCCAATCGACATAGTCATGCCGCGGCGGTAGGGGGTCATTTCCATCATAATATGTCATATTTTTCATGCTCCCTGAAAAATATCATCAACTCAAATCACACAGATTGAAATTAATTAGTAACAAGAAAAATTAAAAACAGCTATAATATACAAACTCTCGCTCTTTTTGGAGTTTCGCCCGAAGTTCAACATCACTCAGGGCACGAAGTGCTAATCCAAGTTTGCTTGCTCTCGTCCCTGCTTCAGGGGTTGGATGTTCTCCTTACAAAGTTCCAACGTATCAGGAGCCATCCTTAACCACTCTGAAACAACACGTTGTTAAACAACGTTCACTACGCACAATCATGCTCGACTGATTTATTTATTACCAAACTTTTGATTCCACACATAATTGCATGATCATATTTATGTGACTCCTACTAGTAACTGTGTTGAAGTGTACATAGATAACACAGAACATACATGATCTAGTCAGTAACAGATATAACCAAAATTATAAAATCAAGAAACTAATACGAAGGCCGCAACGTTAGTACACTACAACTGTTTTGAAAAAAAGAAAGAAAAGTAGAAAAATTTACGAATTAGGTTAATAATGCAGAAGTGCAGTATCTGAGCCTAACAATACAAGCCAAGTATCATAAAATGAGGTCATTTTCATAGCAATGACACCCAAAAATTTATGACCGTCCCTGAAGGGGGAATCAAGTAATTTACACATCGCTACAAACATTAAAGAACTTCAAGCATTCAAATATACTGATTTTTCCAATGATGGTTAAAAATCAATTTTAATACGGGAGCAATCGATGTTTTTAAGGACCTATGTTTGGGACTGCATAATTTCTAAACGAAAACTGTTTTTCCTTAGTTTGAAGACTAAAATTGTTCAAATTTAAGTCTAGTTTACGTGATATAAGTTTGGTATTGATTGAACCAAGCGTAGATACTTTTCAGGCCGTAATTCTAAAAAAATTGTTTCGAAATCACGTTTTTTGAACTATTTATGCTTGTAGAAAAAAAAACTACGTTAGTCATAGAATTTTCGTTAACAGGTTTGAATTCAGCATTACTTTTTCAACAAATTACATGGTTTTGAGGGCCAAATCCTGTCATTATAATGCACAAACGTTGGGTGAATTTCTGAAATTTTGTTCGGATCCTCTCATTCAGTGTAATTGCGGATAGGCTCGAGAAAATCATAACTCTATTATCATTTGAGAAATACAGAACAAGTAAATTGGAGCATTTCAGTAATCAAAAATGGTGTACTAAATTATTTGAGTTTTGTAAGGTGGATCAATGGGATCAAAGCATCCGGTATGTAGACCAAGAGTCTCAAATCAGTGGATAGATTATTCCATTAATTTCTAACGTTCAAACTCACTCTCAATCAACATAATAACATTGAAAGTAGTTAGGTAATCATTATAGTTTAGATCTTCAGTGTCCAACAGATTTATGAATTTTGTTTGGTCTGTTGGTAGTAAGTGACAAAACCACAATGAAGAAAGCTTGGGCAAATTTTGTGAAGAGAGCTGTCCATAATTGTATGACACTAAAAAAAGAAAAAAAAAAGTTTAAAAAAATAATAAAACCAACTTTGAAAATTATCTGCCTATAATACAAACTCTGAAAAGGAAAAAATAACAAAAATGTCGCAACTTCGCGGCAACTACCTGCATGTTATTTCTTGAACATTTAACGCTAAATTCAAATCTTTCAACGAAAATTCTATGACTAACGTAGTTTTTTTTTTTTTTTTTTTTTTTTCTACAACCATATATATTCCAAAAACGTGATTTTGAAACAAATTTTTAAGAAATACGGCCTAAGAAGTATTATTTACTTTTAGTCCAATCAATACCAAACTTTGATTACGTAAACTAGTCTTAAATGTGAACAATTTAGGTTTACAAACTATGAAAAAACAGTTTTCGTTTAGAAGTTATGAGGTCTCATACATAGGTCTATAAAAACATCGATTGCTCCCTCATTATGCCACCTAAAATTGATTTTTTACCATCGTTGGAAAGCTCTTGCTAAGTACTTCCAAGTGCAATAGTGTTCATATTTTTTCTCGACGTGGCTGGGTACTCGAAAAACCTCAAAAAAGTGAAAATCGGCATCACGTTTTTTTTTTACGTTTTCTTCTCTACACGCAATATCAGATTTTTGAACAAAATTGAAGCTAGACACTGCTCTTCGCACGGCACTGGAACTAAACACTAATCGATAGCTTCTTATCGATGAAATAAATCGATGTTTATCTATAGAGTGGAGTAATTGAATCGAACCAGTTAAGTCGATATAGGTTTTTGCCGCTCTTTTATAAAAGATACTACAAAATAGTACGTTGACTCATGCATTTCCAGTTTTCTCAGGCCGCAAGAGATCGAAATTTAATCTCTTGAAGTTCACTGAGAAAACTGGTTAACATGGATTCTTCAGAGAAAACTGACAGTATCTGACAAATTTGTAAATAGAAGTACCTAATGATCAAAGGTGTGGTACATGTTTGTTTTATTTAGAATAAACAAATAATATCATACCGTATCACAAAAAGTCCACGCAGAGATAACAGGGAAGTAAAAACCCGCTAGCACTTTTGCCTAATGACTACACTGCTGTTCGAGTTCAGTGTAAAACGAAAAATTCCATTCAACTTTATGTGGCTAAGGTCATTTCCACCTGCGATGGCAGAGGCTATCTAGGAGCGTTCTACAAAAAACTGCTTGGCGCCTACAAATTTATTGAAACAAAAGAACAGTCATTTATTGGCGATGATGATATTGTTTTGAAGCTATCAAAACCGACTGAGATGAATGGCAAACGATCCAATAATGCGATACGATTCCTAGAGGACCTAACGGATCTCACTATTTACTAATTGTGATTACGATAAGGCATTCTAAGTTTCAATGACCTTATAGTTCCTTTTCTGTTAAATAATATTTTAAAATTATGTACATTCCTGGTTACCAGTTGTCCGGTCTGCTGAAAGCACTTAGCTTTGAGAATAAAAAGATTCATACTGTGAGTTATTATTTTTATATTTTGGAAGAATTAAACATTTTTTCAAATGTTGTATGATGAACTTTTTTCGTCCGCTCTCCTGAGGTGCCCCATTCCATGGGGGTTTTGAGGGGGAGAAAATTCATATTTTCCAGGGTCTTTCAGAAAAATGTGTACGTGGTATCAAATTGTATAGATTTTTGGACGCTGAATCGAATGAGACAATCGCGGGTTCTCGAGTTATCACAGCTTTTGTGTCGAATTTGGGAGATTTTCAGAAACTCGAGAGTTCTTGGAGCTATAAAAATCGTTCTATACTCATTGGAATGGTCGTCAAACACTCTCTCCAACTGTACCGTTTGGCAAAAAATTTAGTTTTCAATTATTAGGGAATTAAGAAAAATAAAATCGATTAAAATTACAATAGTTGCTACGGATTTTTCCCGTCAGTTACCAATCTGTTTTTCGGTGGAAACGTCAAAATTGTTCGGAATAATTACTATCACAAATGGATAGTCTTTCTAAATCAATATTGAAGCGAAGGAATAATTAACCAGTGTACAATCATTTGCAGCGTTTTTATTGGATATTCGGATTCTACATGCCTTGAAACGTAAAACATCAAATTTTGAGGAAGGGTTATAAAAATTTTTTTCTTGGGCGATTACAATGGTTTATTATTGAATATTAAACCAAAACATCAAGGAGCCAATCCAGTTCGCCATAATTGGTGAACTTGACATAAGTTATCAACATTTTAATTTTCTGATTATTAGAATATCCTATAGCTGACACTTGAACGTTCTTACAGTCTTTAATCATAACCTGTGTTGTGGATACGAAAATACAGGAGTCCAGCATGATTTCAACAAAATCTCAAGAATTGTTAGGTACATCGTTTCAAATTGTGTTTGGATATTATGTACTATGAAAAAGTATTTTCGAATCCTCCTACTCAATAGCACAGCAAATCACTTCAACGCATGCCACATGTTGCATTTAGAGACCGACCATGAGATGAGGCGTATGAAAGCAAATAAATAGCAACGTAGTAAACTTACCATAATAGAAGTTCGGACGAAGAATAAAAATAAACACTTGGCGCGAGGTGATACGAGACTGAGCACAGCGGACGTTCGTGCCAGGCGCGAGGAGATACGAGACTGAGGTGAAAGGCCGTACCAGCCGCGAGAGCTCTGCCTTGCCTAGCCTTGAGAAGGTGGGCGGGCCTTATGTCTCGTTCGGGACCGAATGTGAGCGGCAGTCTCAATAATTTTTTCTTAAATTATATTTTACCTTGTATAGTGTAATTATATTTACCTTTATTACCTATATTTTTCTCCCACTCTAACATGATTAAATCGATACCTACATGAACAATGAACTAACTAGTAGCTTTTTGATTTATGAAATAATCAAAAGAAATTATGCCGATCTTCCAATAATTCAATATTGAGTAGTTCATTGATTTTTAAGCTAGAAGAGCATTATTTTAAGGACAAAAATCATATGTGAATTGACCAGCCCTTGGAATGTTTGACTTGGATGGACAGTTCTACGCCCTCTCTCTTGCTCAACATGTTATCTTATCTGTTACTACTGTACTGTGATAATTCATTCTCGAACTTTCGTTTGTCTTCCCGTTAACTATTTTGCTTTTTGCTATATTTCGCTAATAAACTAATTAATATTAGTTTCGTGTTTTCCCAGCGTCGTTTACTCTTCTCAACAGGTTATGGTCATTTGCACGGCGCGCGCTAATTCGTAAATTGTTTTTTACGCGGGTGATTATTTTCGGAAGCCGGTTGCCCTTTGTTTACGTTCGATTTCCTTTTTTCGTTCGGCCGCGTGCGTGATAATTTCG
Organism: Tupiocoris notatus; assembly: GCA_037159825.1. Classification (NCBI taxonomy): domain Eukaryota; kingdom Metazoa; phylum Arthropoda; class Insecta; order Hemiptera; family Miridae; genus Tupiocoris; species Tupiocoris notatus. Next base: position 52,519 of record JASJUZ010000664.1, on the reverse strand, counting down.
CCTCGCCATAAATCAATCGTCAATAATTTACGACTAATTCGACGTTATTACCCGTTCTATTGGGCGTAAATTTCAAGAACTGGCTATTCCGAGTAAAAATGATTCTCGAAGATAAAGGACTCGTCTATGTCTTATCAGACGTGGAGCCCGCTCATCGCGTCAACTTCAGTTCTGCCGACGTTTCTGCTATAAATTTGATTATTCCATTGACCATTTTCTCGTTGTGGACACCATCGTTCGTGAGTTAGAGGATCTCGGATCGAAGTTTGATGAGTCAGATAAAATCTGCCACTTGTTGCTAACCCTTCCTCACGAATATGATACAGTCACAACTGAAATACCTAGTGTTTTGTCAAAGCAAGGTTGTTGGATGAGGAGATAAAGTGTGGTGTTAATTAAAAACTCATTGACAATGAATTTGATTTATTTAAACATACATTGATTGTTTACCACATTTTCTATGTATAAAACTATTGGCACCCAATCGACCTAATATGCTGCCCTAACCAGTCCGAAGGGGTGAAAAATCTTTGCCGAATTAGTGAACCAATAGTGGAAAAAGGCGCTAAGTCATTCTACCCCTCGACCCTATTGATTTAAGAAACCAGTTAAAATAATTTTCAACGGTTTATGTCCTTTTTCAGGCTTTGTTGAGGAAGAAGATACTTTTTCGGTTATGGAAAACGGACGTCAAGATTGAGTCACAGGGTCTCACAGTCAATCTGAAGGTGAATTACAAGTATGTGGCGTATTCATTAATTTGCTTTACAAAACATTCCTCACTTCCATAAAATTACTCGAGTGATTATTATTATATAAAATTATCTAACAACTGGTCAACTCTTCAACATTGTGTATTGGTTTCAGGAGCGATTCGAGCCTACTACCTTCAGTTGTTCACATTACCTGTAGAGTACGGTCTCGGCAGAACATAGACGTGTTCATTTCATTCTCATCGAGCAATATAATTATTACCCTGTTACTTACACCAACCAAGATTTAAAAAAATATAGGTAAACTCTGTACATTGGGCAATAAAAATCCACAAAAAATTAGACATGCTGTCTTATCCCTTTTCAACCTGCATGCAACTTAGAGTGGCCCCAAAAGTTAACAAGACCTTTCAGTTTCAGTCTACTGCACTCTGCTACTAGGAGTTAATTACTGTATTCATTGTTGTGGGTAAGGAAAAAGTGAGACAATGGAAAATATGCATTACACATTTATTTTTGGCAATACATCAGAAAATACCCTTTTTCAGGACATTCATTTTTAAGAAGGTGATAAGTCGATTGAGAGGGGGTGAATATTATTTAGGTAAATATTTCGGCTCTGAATGGGCACCATCAACTGATAACTGGTCGATCAAACAGAATATTTCTCATTCTTCTCCACTATCATCCCCCATTGGTCGTTTTCGTTATTTCTTCATCTCTTCAGCCAGCACAGGTACAGCTTCTTTTATGCACGGGAAGGCTTCTCAAAATCCCAGCTCTGAAAAATGGCAAGTGGACAGCGGATGAATGACAAGGTTTATACTGCAAGAGTTGTATCATTCTTCCAAATTCAAGGAAATAACTGTAGGTAGGTATGTATCAGGTAAATAATGTACGACCTAACTGAAAAAATGGAGTTGTTCATTTAATATAAATAAAACACTGTCAAATTGAAAATTTAGATAGGTGAACATGGACTGCTAGAACAAGCTACCAGCTATAAATGGAGCGCTCAGCTTCAGCTGCTACGCTCGCTATCTTTCTACCTACTGCAAATATAAATTCCCTTTCACAAAAAAATTAAAATAAATAAACAAAAAAATTACCCAACATGCTTTCTAACTCACCCAGTAGGATTTATTTGCTCCGAGCATTTTGCTGCAGAAGATTTCGAACGAGATCTAAAGGTGTATAATTAGGATGAGGTATCTTAACAAGATCAAAGAAGAGGACAATTAAAAAACAAAAACGAAAAAGATTTTCTTCTGACAACAAAACCTCAAAGAAAATGGCAAAAATGATAAATTAATTGTAATTTATTTTTTAATAAAGTTTTTTGTTCTTCAAAAACGTTGTTTTTTAATTGCTACTGTGTTCTTTGATAAATTTGTTGAACTTAAGATTTTGATATGCTCCAAGAATATAATAATATACAACATTCTAAAAATATTCTCCAACAGTTATGAACATAAAACAATAATGAACAAAAAAAAAAGTTGAATGAGTACATTCATGCAAAACTTTACTTTCTATGTACCTGTCATTGTTGCACCAATAGTAGCTACCCTCAACTCCATTGATCACTAAGAAACTAGTATTGATCGCATGCTATTTTCAGAAGGAAAAGATATATGGTTCACATGCCATTGGTGGCGAAACACTGGTTTTCTGGACAATTTTGCTCATCAACATGCTCAATTTTGATGCTATTCAAATGGGATCTATATTATTATGTCGGTGGAAAATACATAAGAAACGACCAATCGTACATCTCAAAAATTCAGTTGATTTTTATCAGACTAGATAAGTATCTAGAAAAAGTTTATTGAAAATAAATGTAGACACAAAAAGTAAAGGACATTGTTAAGCTGAGTCAAATAACACAAAATTTATTGAAATCTGATGTAAAAACGTCAATATCAATCATTTTTCCCACTTTTTTTTCAACGGTGATTTATTTTTTTAACTTCATCAGTGAAGAGCGTTAGAATAATGAAAAAATAGTGTTACGAAATAAAATATCTGAATCTTTACAATTAAGTATTTTAAAAGTCAATTTTTGAATTATTTGAATTTTATCAGATTATTTTTGTTTTCTTTTAGTTGTAAGTATGGTTATAGATAAAAATGTTTTATCGAGAAATAATAATAATTAACAGTAAGTAATGAAATTCCGCTGCCAAAGGTAAGTGAAAAGCTATCTAACTAGTGTTTGTCTTTATACCAGTGACGGCATGCCGTGCGGGTTAGTATCAGATCGAGCCCACCTGGCCTGTGTTCTAGTCACCTTGGCGTTAAGTTAGTGAAACATGGAGGTTAGAACCGATTTTCAACTCCGTCTGTATGGATTTATCTCACTTTTTATTCAGTCATTTTCTTTTAGAACCAAATTGTTGCTATTTTAAAGGTTAGTACCTAGTGATTATGTTGACGGTATTTATTGTTTTCTTCTGTAAATTTATTTAGTTGATTAGTGTGAAATTCTAACTGTGTTGATATTATGCCAGCTATTAGCTAATGCATACCTAGTTTCTCAAAGAGATTTAAAAAGGAAATTGTACAAAGTAAAGTTAATGTAAGAATTATCGTATAATTTATTGTTTGCAGAATGAATAGAAGGTAAAGAATAATAATATTTCTATTAGGTAATTGCAAATAGTGTTTATTCTGGAACTCTGATAGGGCTGCAAGCAAGCAAGCAACGCAAAAGCAAGCATAAATGTACATTAAAATTCATTTCATCAAATGTTTGTCCTTCTCAAACTTCCTTCAGCTCATTCACGAAAATGTTACTAAACGCTACAACAGCAATAGCCATATTTAGAAAAGAATACTTTTTTCTTTTATGGATTCTGCTTTTGGTAAGGAAAAAATGTATTAGGCTAAAATATTGTGGCAGCATATTGGCGAAAATAGAAACTGTACTGAGAAACAAAAACATGTTACGGGTGTTCAAAGAAGTAACTAACTACGAAATTGTAGAGATTTATTGAAGAAGTGGATATTGGTGTCTTTAAATCCACTTAGGGAGGTCTAGAATACTTCCTGTAAAAATACGGAAGAGGCTAGAGCAATAAGCTTTATATCCAAATTAAGGAATATTAAGAAAAGTAAAATGGATTAAAATTACAATAGTTGCTACGGAATTTTCCCTGATAGTTACCAATCTGTTTTTCGGCGGGAACGTCACAAATGTTCGGAATAATTACTATCACAAATGGATAGTCTTCCTAAATTAATATTGAAGCGAAGGAATAATAAACCACTGTACAATCATTTGCAGCGTTTCAAGTTTGTGTGCCATATCAAAGACATAAAAATGTCAAAAATTTGCATGCCAATTCGAGTAACTTCTTCCTAATGAAATCGTTTTGAAAACAACCAAGCTAGGAATCAATAAAAACTAATTAGGGATACTGAGTAGCTATTTAATGTTGATAAAATTACTTACTTGGTAAATGCTGAGAGACTTCTGAATGTTGCCATTTTGAAGCAGGTGATCTGATGATATAGGAATGGTGCCAGGGAGACCTGACGAAGGTCTTTTGCTGCCACCTTTCTTGATACGACCAAGAACTTTTCATTGTCTTTCGGCTGTTTCCATGGACACAGGTTTTTCATCAGAGGTCAGTTGCTCAGTCAACATCCCTCGACCAACACTTGACTGGAACCTTCTATGAGAAAAATACGAGGCGTTCACTCAGATGAGAAAGATTGTACAGATCAAATTTATGAATGCAAGTGACAATGAAACTGGGTAGGCCAATTTAATACAAAAGGAATATTTTTTAATCTCAGTGGCTGACGTCATAGATGTTGTGGTCCATGACTAGAATACAACCCAATAGGACGATATACTATGAATAGGATGGATTTTCATCTCGATTAGAACTAATCCAACATAACAAACGATGACAACATGCCGAAAACTTTTCGTAGAGAATGAAGGAGGTTTTTTCAATCATTACATCGTTTGTAGAACAGTGGAAATTATTCCGTCTGTTAGTTGATTTTTGTATAATTCAACAAGGTTTAGAAAGCAGAAAAAATACAAAACCCACTATACATCGTTAGATAAGAGTAAACTGCCTGAGTAGAGGTGTACCTATTCCTTAGAAATCCTCTGTCAGCTTTATCTGAACGCTTGGCGCTTTTTATATTTTTAAAAAGATTTTATAATTGGTTATACCTGTTACCGACTCAAACATGGAAGTGCTGAGTGATCTAGTAAGTAACCATTCTGGAGGCGACTAAGAGTTGAAAAGGAAGTCGTTCAATCATTTTTGGGAACTGATAGAAATAATTATATTGTTATATTATTAGGGGAGGTGGTCCAATCAATCATGAATAGTAAAGTTGTCCTTAAACTGTGTAGTTAGTGAATGAGTTTCCGTGAAGTTGGGGCATTGTTGTTATTTTTTCCTTTTCAGAGTCTTTTTTTATTGGAAAATAATTTGAAGTCGGTTTTATTTTTATTCATGAAAAAAAAATTATTTTTCTCCTTTTAGCGTAATGCAAACATGGACATCTCTCTTCATTGAATTTGCCTAAGGTTTCTTTATTGTGCTTTTGTCACTCATTACTGACCAACCAAAGAAAATGGTTGGCTTCAATGTTATTATGTTCACTACAAAGTGAGGTTGAACGACTTGAATAATCCATCCCCTGATTTTTAACCCTTGGTCAACATATCGAATGAGTTCTACCACTGATCCACCTTGGAATTGACTATAACTTTAACATCTCCTATAATTTATTTCACCATTGTTGGTTATTGAAATTCTCAAATCTACACGTTCTTGATTTTCTCAAGTGATAATCGAGTTATGATTTTCTCAAGCCTATTCGCTATTACGCTGAATGAGAAAAAAATTAACAAAATTTCAGATATTCACCAAACGCTAGATAGTGACAATCAGTTATTTGGCCGTCAAAATTTTGCTATTTGTTGAACATTTAATGCAGAAGTCAAATCTTTTGACGAAAATGCTTTGGCTTATGATTTTTTCTACATCCATAAATGTTCCTAAAAACGTGATTTTGAAACAATTTTTTTTTTTTCAGGATGAGGGGGAGATTGAGAGTGCGACTTTTGCTCGATATTTTTATTCCTCCAAGAACTCTCAAGTAATTCCCTCATGCCAACTTTGTGCAAATCTCCCAAATTTTACACACAAACTGCGATAGCTCGAGAACCAATAAAGCTACCGACCCTGCAATGGTGTTATCCGATTCAGCGTCCAAAAATCTATAGAAATGGATATCAAACACAACTTTTTCTGAGAAACGTTGGAAAATACGAATATTCTCTCCCTCAAAAATACCCTGAAAATTGAGATAGCGATTTGGCGAAAGAATTGAGCCGTTGTCAGGCCACGATTGATTTTTTGCGAAATTTCAAAAAATGTAACTATAATAGTTTCCTTCAAAAAGTGATGGCGGCGTACGGCAGACGGACAGGATTTTTTCTACTGGATATTCGGATCCTATATGCCTTGAAACGTAAAACGTAAAATGTTGAGGGGGTTAGTAAAATTTGGGAGATTTTCACAAATTGGGCATAAAGGTATAACTCGAGAATCGTTGGCGCTATGAAAATCGTAATCTTGTTGGAATGGTCGTCAAATGGTCTCTTCAACTATAAAGTTAGACATAAAATGTACTTTTTAATTTAATGTTTGAGCAAGTTATGATAGTTTTCCTAAATCATTACCTATTGAATTGAAGGAATAATAAACCACTCATCGCATTTGCAAGGTTTTTGTAAAAGTTATTAGCTTGCAAAGTCAAAAGTTGCTATTTTCGCAAAAATCGCTTTTCCCAGCATTTCTCCGAATCTGGGTCTGTAACTACTGGATGGATTTTGTTTTAATTTGGGACCTACCAGGATAGTATCCTTCTCAAAAATAAGTTTAAAAGTAATCTCATCGACTTACAGGGGCTGAACACCAGCAATACCACACAATTTGTACTAAACACTGACTTCTTTCACCAAATATTTAGCTGCTTGTATCCCAGAAATTTTATTCCCCAATCATGAATCAGTTTATCACTCCACAAACAAAAAATTGCCACCATCTCACGTATTTGATGATTAGGTCGATAAAACGTCTGTCCAGTTTATACTGCTCCACTTCCTTGGATTGCATGATGGTATCTTCAAGAAGCGGTATCAGATTCACTTCTTTGCCATGTTTTGGGCAACTCTGTTCAATCCAATCGACATAGTCATGCCGCGGCGGTAGGGGGTCATTTCCATCATATGTCATATTTTTCATGCTCCCTGAAAAATATCATCAACTCAAATCACACAGATTGAAATTAATTAGTAACAAGAAAAATTAAAAACAGCTATAATATACAAACTCTCGCTCTTTTTGGAGTTTCGCCCGAAGTTCAACATCACTCAGGGCACGAAGTGCTAATCCAAGTTTGCTTGCTCTCGTCCCTGCTTCAGGGGTTGGATGTTCTCCTTACAAAGTTCCAACGTATCAGGAGCCATCCTTAACCACTCTGAAACAACACGTTGTTAAACAACGTTCACTACGCACAATCATGCTCGACTGATTTATTTATTACCAAACTTTTGATTCCACACATAATTGCATGATCATATTTATGTGACTCCTACTAGTAACTGTGTTGAAGTGTACATAGATAACACAGAACATACATGATCTAGTCAGTAACAGATATAACCAAAATTATAAAATCAAGAAACTAATACGAAGGCCGCAACGTTAGTACACTACCTACAACTGTTTTGAAAAAAAAGAAAGAAAAGCAGAAAAACCTACGAATTAGGTTAATAATGCAGAAGTGCAGTATCTGAGCCTAACAACACAAGCCAAGTATCATAAAATGAGGTCATTTTTATAGCAATGACACCCAAAAATTTATGACCGTCCCTGAAGGGGGAATCAAGTAATTTACAAATCGCTTCAAACATTAAAGAACTTCAAGCATTCAAATATAGTGATTTTTCCAATGATGGTTAAAAATCCATTTTAATACGGGAGCAATCGATGTTTTTAAGGACCTATGTTTGGGACTGCATAACTTCTAAACGAAAACTGTTTGTTGTTAGTTTGAAGACTAAAATTGTTCAAACTTAAGTCTAGTTTACGTGATCTAAGTTTGGTATTGATTGAACTGAGCGTAGATACTTTTCTAGCCGTAATTATTATAAAAAATTTGTTTCGAAATCAAGTTTTTTGAACTATTTATGCTTGTAGAAAAAAAAAACTAGGTACGTTAGTCATAGAATTTTCGTTAACAGGTTTGAATTCAGCATTACTTTTTCAACAAAAATTACATGGTTTTGAGGGCCGAATCCTTTCATTAACTTTGATTCACAAACGTTTGGTGAATTTCTGAAATTTTGTTCGGATTCTCTCATTCAGTGTAATTGCGGATAGGCTTGAGAAAATCATAACTCTATTATCATTTGAGAAACACAGAACAAGTAAATTGGAGCATTTCAGTAATAAAAAATGGTGTACTAAATTATTTGATTATTTGAATTATTTGGGCTGTGGTAACCTATGGTTCCACATCGCCCTGAGGATGCCCGAAGGGGCGAAAGTACTCGGCCAGTAAATAAAAAAATCGGAGAACATGTCGCCTGGTTCTTCTCCCCCTCACCAACCCAGTACAAGTAAATTATTTGAGTTTTGTAAGGTGGATCAATGGGATCAAAGCATCTGGTATGTAGACCAAGAGTCTCAAATCAGCGGATAGATTATTCCATTTATTTCTAACGTTCAAACTCACTCTCAATCAACATAATAACATTGAAAGTAGTTAGGTAATCATTATAGTTTAGATCTTCAGTGTCCAACAGATTTATGAATTTTGTTAGGTCTGTTGGTAGTAAGTGACAAAACCACAATAAAGAAAGCTTGGGCAAATTTTGTGAAGAGAGCTGTCCATAATTGTATGACACTAAAAAAAGAAAAAAAAAAAAACTTTAAAAAAATAATAAAACCAACTTCGAAAATTATCTGCCTATAATACAAACTCTGGAAAGGAAAAAAATAACAAAAATGTCGCAACTTCGCGGCAACTACCTGCATGTTATTTCTTGAAAATTTAACGCTGAATTCAAATCTTTCAACGAAAATTCTATGACTAACGTAGTTTTTTTTTTCTACAACCATAAATATTCCAAAACCGTGATTTTGAAACAAATGTTTAAGAAATACGGCCTAAGAAGTATTATTTACTTTTAGTCCAATCAATACCAAACTTTGATTACGTAAACTAGTCTTAAATTTGAACAATTTAGGTTTACAAACTATGAAAAAACAGTTTTCGTTTAGATGAGGTCTCATACATAGGTCTATAAAAACATCGATTGCTCCCTTTTATTATGCCATCTAAAATTGATTTTTTTACCATCGTTGGAAAGCTCTTGCTAAGTACTTCCAAGTGCAGTAGTGTTCATATTTTTCTCTCGACGGCGCTGGGAACGGTAAGTACTCGAAAAACCTCAAAAAAGTGAAAATTTGTTACGTTTTCTTCTCTACGCGCAATATCAGATTTTTGAACAAAATTGGAGCTAGACACTGCTCTTCGAACGGCACTGGAACTAAACACTAATCGATAGCTTCTTATCGAAGAAATAAATCGATGTTTATCTATCGAGTGAAGTAATTTAATCGAACCAGTTGAGTCGATATAGGTTTTTTGCCGCTCTTTTATAAAAGAAACTACAAAATAGTACGTTGACTCATGAATTTCCAGTTTTCTCAGGCCGCAAGAGATCGAAATTTAATCTCTAGAAGTTCACTGAGAAAACTGGTTAACATAGATTCTTCAGAGAGAACTGACAGTAGGTATCTTACAAATTTGTATAAAAGGCAAATAGAAGTAATGATCAAAGGTGTGGTACATGTTTGTTTTATTTAGAATAAACAAATAATATCATACAGTATCACAAAAAGTCCACACAGAGATCTCAGACTTAACAGGGAAGTAAAAACCCGCTAGCACTTTTGCCTAATGACTACACTGCTGTTCGAGTTCAGTGTAAAACGAAAAATCCATTCAACTTTATTACAATGGTTTATTATTGAATATTAAACCAAAACATCAAGGAGCCAATCCAGTTCGCCATAATTGGTGAACTTGTTATTAGACATCAACATTTTAATTTTCTGATTATTAGAATATCCTATAGCTACAATTTCGATTCACAATTCATCATTACAATGCTGACACTTGAACGTTCTTACAGTCATAATCATAACCTGTGTTGTGGATACGAAAATACAGGAGTCCAGCATGCAAATATCATACAGTATCACAAAAAGTCCACACAGAGATCTCAGACTTAACAGGGAAGTAAAAACTTGCTAGCATTTCTGCCTAATGACTACACTGCTGTTCGAGTTCAGTGTAAAGCGAAAAATTCCATTCAACTTTATGTGGCTAAGGTCATTTCCACCTGCGATGGCAGAGGCTATCTAGGAGTGTTCGACAAAAAACTGCTTGGCGACTACAAATTTATTGAAACAAAAGAACAGTCATTTATTGGCGCTGACGATATTGTTTTGAAGCTATCGAAACCGACTGAGATGAATGGCAAAGGATCCATTAATGCAATACGATTCCTAGAGTACCTAACGGATCTCACTATTTACTAATTGTGATTACGATAAGGCATTCTAAGTTTCGATGACCTTATAGTTCCTTTTCTGTTAAATAATATTTTAAAATTAAGTATGTACTTTCCTGGCTACCAGTTGTCTGGTCTGCTGAAAGCACTTAGCTTTGAGAAAAAAAAGATTCATACTGTGAGTTATTATTTTTATATTTTGGAAGAATTAAACATTTTTTCAAATGTTGCATGATGAACTTTTTTGTCGTCCGCTTTCCTGAGGTGCCCCATTCCATGGGGGTTTTGAGGGGGAGAAAATTCATATTTTCCAGGGTCTTTCAGAAAAATGTGTACGTGGTATCAAGTTGGACGCTGAATCGAATGAGACCATCGCGGGTTCTCGAGTTATCACAGCTTTTGTGTCTAATTTGGGAGATTTTCAGAAATTTGACATGAGTGTATAACTCGAGAGTTCTTGGAGCTATAAAAATCGTTCTATACTAATTGGAATGGTCGTCAAACACCCTCTCCAGCTGTACCGCTTGGCAAACAATTTAGTTTTCAATTAGGAAATTAAGAAAAATAAAATTGATTAAAATTACTATAGCTGCTACGGATTTTCCCCCGATAGTTACCAATCTGTTTTTCGGTGGGAACGTCAAAATTGTTCGGAATAATTACTATCACAAATGGATAGTCTTTCTAAATCAATATTGAAGCGAAGGAATAATAAACCAGTGTACAATCATTTGCAGCGTTTGTTATTGGATATTCGGATTCTACATGCCTTGAAACGAAAAACATCAAATATTGAGGAAGGGTTATTCAATTTTTTTTCTTGGGCGATTACAATGGTTTATTATTAATAAACCAAAACATCAAGGAGCCAATCCAGTTCGCCATAATTGGTGAACTTGATATTAGATATCAACATTTTAATTTTCTGATTATTAGAATATATCCTATAGGTTCAATTTCGATTTACAATTCATCATTACAATGCTGACACTTGAACGTTCTTACAGTCATAAACATAACCTGTGTTGTGGATACGAAAATACAGGAGTCCAGCATGAATTCAACAAAATCTCAAGAATTGCTACATCGTTTAAAATTGTGTTTGGATATTACTATGAAAAAGTATTTTCGAATCCTCCTACTCAATAGCACAGCAGATCACTTCAACGCATGCCACATCTTGCATTTAGCGACCGAGCATGAGATGAGGCGTATGAAAGCAAATAAGTAAATAGCAACATAGTAAACTTACCATAATAGAAGTTCGGCGCACAACGATTATGGGAGAGAAAACAAGTATTTTCCGAATAAAAAAAATTAACGACGAGGCAGACAGTATAGGCACGTAACCTCAGGTTTGAATCTCACAATCACACTGAATCCGACCGATTCGAAATCGAAACGGCACTGAGCGGACGGCGCAGGAAGCTTCCCACGTCCGACGATAAAAAGCCTAGCTTTCCAACCAGCTTTTCAGATTTTAAATAGGAAATTAAGAAAAAAAAAAATGATAAAGATTAAAATATTTGCTACGGAATTTTCCCCGATAGTTACCTACCAATCTGTTTTTTGGTGGGAACGTTTACAAAATGCACAGTCTTCTTAAAATCAATATTGAAGCGAAGGAATAACAAACCATTGTACCTACCTAGACAACAATTTGCAGCGTTTTTTTTTTAAATTGGATATTCGGATTCTACATGCCTTGAAACGTAAAACATCAAATTTTGAGGGGTAAGCAATTTTTGTTAACGATTACAATGGTTTATTAGAATAATAAACCAAAAATATGGAAGACGGACGAAGAATAAACACTATTGGCGCGAGCGCTAGGTGATACGAGACTGAGCATCGCGGACGATCGTGCCAGGCGCGAGGAGATACGAGACTGAGGTGAAAGGCCGTACTACAGTGGCTTGATAGATACAGTGCGGTCAAGCGGTGTCCTCTTTTTGATTGGTCGAACGTCCGAGCGCCATGTTTATCCTTAACTCGGCTGATATAGCATTGACTTACATAGGTTCGTCTCACAATAATGCTTATAAAATCGTAATTGATATTCTCAAATACTTAATCATAAACTTTTCAATTGCTCAATGGTATTTTGAACTAAAATAAAATACGAAAATGATTTATTTTGTGTCGTAGAAGGTGTAAATTAATAAATACTGGCTGTGTGCCTAACTCAACTTATTTTCATTGAAAAATATTTTCTTAACAAAAATATTTATTCGATTTTCTTTGGGGAAGTGTGATAAGTTAATTCATATCCCAGGTGACCATTATGTTTTTTATCATTCAAGAGAAAAATAAATTTGACCTTGCAAAATTTTTACAAAAATGCTTATTGAAGGAGAAAAAAACTTGAAAAATTTCTTGTGAGAAGTTATGAGAATACGAAATATTATTTGTCGATTTATTTACATATATTTAGGCAGTCAGCTATTTATATTTATTATCTTCAATAAAGAAACATTGTGATCGTCAGCAGAAATTTTTTTTACACAATTTGACATTTTAGTGTAATATAGAATTAGAAAATCAAAGAAAAAACATCAACCTTACTTCCTTTGTGGCTTTTACCCGAAACCAATAGGCTGGATTTTTATGAAATTTGGCATATGTGTATAAATCAAGGTTTATCCAGAAATGATCTTAGAATTTCGGCATCATAATACACCATTTAGGAAAAAAATGCTGCCCATTAACTGCAATAAACGGAGGAATCCACACGGTAACTAAAAAAAATGGACATAAAAATATTTAGAAAATTTCCGGACTTGGAAAAAATTAGACATTTTTATTTATTTATTTTTTATTTTTTTTTTAAATTTGGAAATTTTTATTAATTTATTTTTTATAGTTTTTTAATAAATATTTTTTGACAATTTTTTGTATTTGAAAAATTTTGAAATTTTTTGGACTAAGAAATAAATTTGAAGATTTTAGACTTTTGTCTATTTATTAAAATAAACATGTGTTAACATTTGCAGCGCTTATTCTCATGGTTAACTAGCATTAAATTTTTTTTGCATTAAAGGTCTTGAAGAACATGAATATTTTTCAAGAATTTAATTTTTTATGAAAATAGGTATGTTGAGCTAGGCACACTCCCGTTATTTATTAATTTACACCTTCTATGACACAAAATAAATTATTTTCGTATTTTATTTTAGTTCAAAATACTATTGAGCAATTGAAAAGTTTTTGATTGAGTATTTGAGAATATAAATTACGATTTTATAAGCATTATTGTGAGACGAACCTATGTAAGTCAATGCTATATCAGCCGAGTTTAGGATAAACATGGCTGCGATTCTCGCTTGACCGCACTGTATCTATCAAGCCACTGTAGCCGTACCAGCCGCGAGAGCTCTCTGTAGGCCGGCCTTGAGTACAGTGGCTTGATAGATTAGCCTTGAGTACAGTGGCTATCAAGCCACTGTAGCCTTGAGAAGGTAGGCGGGCCTTATGTCTCGTTCGGAACCGAATGTGAGCGGCACTCTCAATAATATTTTCTTAAATTATATTTTACCTTGTATAGTGTAATTATATTTACCTTTATTACCTATATTTTTCTCCCACTCCAACAGGATTAAATTGATACCTACATGAACAATGAACTAACAAGTAGCTTTTTAATTTATGAAATAATCAAAAGAAATTATGCCGATCTTCCAATAATTCAATATTGAGTAGTTAAATAATTTTTAAGCTAGAAGAGCATTATTTTAAGGACAAAAATCATATTATGTGAACTGACCAGCTCTTGGAATGTTGGGAAGTTGGTGAATGAAAATAGGGATGGGACATCGACAATAAGATATCGCTAGCTGTATATCGCAAGGTCATTTAGTCACCTTGGGTATATCATTGGCGGATAGTATCAGTGCCTAATATCGATACTCGATATATATCGAGAATTAAATATCGATACTTTCCACTCCCAATGTATCGGTTCAATAATATCGATATTTTTTAGATAGTTTTGTCAACATAGATATTATGTAATAGAATAAATAACTAAATAATGTGGGTTAAAATGATAGAATAAATACATTATTCATAATTTATTAATTTTACAAATTCAGTTTCAAAGATGTAGGAAAAAAATCTACAAAAGAAAAGTTGTTCAGGAACAGTTTGTAAGAATAGTAATTTAGAAATTATCTTACGTTATAAGGAATAAATGAACTAATGAACACGGAAAAGTACCCTGATAAAAAAACGTTAATTACATTCATCCATGTGTTGTTGTTGAAGATTACTTCTTCATCATCAGTTCGCTATTACTCATTTCTCACTGAAGTCGGAAATTTGTAACAGATGCGACCTGCTTATTAAAATTGAGACCTCAACCAAATAAAAATAAATATATCGACCCAAGCTAGTAGAAAACATGACAACTACCATGTTCACACAAAATGTAAATAAAACTAGTTCAGTTTCCGTTTGGTATTCAAACTGCATCTCAATAATTCTAATTTGTAATGTAGCATTACATTAAATATAATACATGATTAGTTTCGAAAAGTAATCACTGCCTATTAATATTATTAATACTGAATCACTACGATATTATATTTATCGGACTGAAAAAATTCGGCAAAAACTATCGTTACTAAACTATCGATAGTCAATATTATATATATATATATATATATAGACCAATGAACTATCGATGGAAAAATATCGATTATCGGCAGGGAAATATCGATATTTCGAGACTATCGATGGCCATCCCTATCTCTGTTACTGTACTGTGATAATTCATTCTCGAACTTCCGTTTGTCTTCCCGTTATAACTATTTTGCTATATTCTCTAAAATAAACTAATTAATATTAGTTTCGTCTTTTTCCCAGCGTCGTTTACTCTTCTTAACAGGTTATGGTCCTTTGCACGGAGCGCGCTAATTCGTAAAAAATTGTTTTTTACGCGAGTGATTATTTTAGGAAGCCGGTTCGGTTGCCCTTTGTTTACGTTCGATTTCCTTTTTTCGTTCGGCCGCGTGCGTGACAATTTCGCCTTGCCATAAATCAATCGTCAATAATTTGCGACTAATTCGACGTTATTACCCGTTCTATTGGGCGTAAATTTCAAGAACTGGCTATTCCGAGTAAAAATGATTCTCGAAGATAGGGATGGGACATCGACAATAAGATATCGATATATCGGTGGCCGATAGTATTAGTGCCTAATATGGATACTCAATATATATATCGGGAATTAAATATCGATACTTTCCACTCCCAATCGTATCGGTTCAATAATATCGATTTTTTCGATAGTTTTGTCAACATAGATATGTAATAGAATAAATAACTAAATAGTGTGGTTTAAAAGGATAGAATAAATACATTATTCATAATTTTTTTTTTACAAATTCAGTTTCAAAGATGTAGGAAAAACATTTTCAGAAGAAAAGTTGTTCAGGAACAGTTTGTAAAAATAGTAAGTTAGAAATTATCTTACGTTATAAGGAATGAAAATGAACAAATGAACACGGAAAAGTACAATGTACACTGATAAAAAAACGTTGATAACATCCATCCATGAAGTTACCACCATGCGTTGTTCGTTGTTGTTGTTGAAGATTACTTCTTCATCATCAGTTCGCAATCACTCATCTCGCATTGAAGTCAGAAATTTGTAACAGAAAGATGCGACCTACTTATTATAATTGAGACCTCAACCTAATAATAAATATATGATTAGTTTCGAAAAGTAATCACTGCCTATTAATATTGTTAATACTGAAACACTACGATATTATATCGGACTGAAAAAAATATCGGCAAAACTATCGTTACTAAACTATCGATAGTCGAAATATATCGACCAATGAACTATCGATGGAAAAATATTGACTATCGGTGGGGAAATATCGATATTGCGATACTATCGACTATCGATGGCCTTTGGCCATCCCTACTCGAAGATAAAGGACTCGTCTAGGGATGCAATATCGGAGGAAAACTATCGATAGGACTGATATAGCGGAGGAAAATTATCGATATATCGGTATATCGGTACTATAAATGAATGTACAATTAAAAACATTTTATTTATGTACTTACGTGAACCAAAAAATGTAATAAAATCTAAAATTGTGGTACCTACTTAGCTCCTCACCTTTTATACTCAGAGGATGGATCAAAATTTTACCCTTCAGTCGGTTCCTATCTTGAGTTAGGATTAACCGTACTACCCGCAGAGAGCTCCTTGTGGTCATAGGTATATAAGGCCAGGAGGATAAAACTTGAAAGAGATACGTGTATCTCTTTCAATCCCCTTGGGCACAGTCAATTTTACAAGTTTAAGAAGACAAAAATTTGAAGAAAAACGACAAATGGTGAAACCGATAATATCGGCTGGAAACTATCGATAATTATCGGTAGAGCTGCGGCCGATATAAATTATCGATAGTCTTGAAATATCGATAATCGGATTGCATCCCTAGACTCGTCTATGTCTTATCAGACGTGGTGCCCGCTCATCGCGTCAACTTCAGTTCTGGGCCTCTCTCATATTGTATTGAAGAAGCCTATAGATTCCGAATTAGTAAGAATATAAATATCATGAGTTTTCACGATTCTTGAACAGAGCAAATCAGCATTTATGAGAACTGATTATTAACAATATCGCTTTGAAGGTGACTACTGACGCCTTTTCCTAAAAACCATTTCAGATTTCTCTAAAAATCTTCACGTCCAGACCCAGACTTATTACCTGGCGCCAACTAATTTATCGTAAATTCATATTTATTTGTAACCATCGGGTAGTCATTTTGCCAGAGAGGCGCCGACTCCAAAAGATGATCAATCTGGAGGCAATTCAGAGGTGAAAGGAAAATCTTTTAATCATTTGGGAAATGAGAAATAGTAGTTTTTATATTATTAGGGAAGGTGATCCAATCAATCAGGAAGTGGTCAGGTCAATACGAGTAGTAAAGTAGTCCTTAAAATGTGTAGTTGGCGAATGAGTTGCTCCGAAGTTGGGACATTTTTGTTATTTTTTCCTTTTCAGAGTGTATTTAATAGACAACGTTTTTGAAGTCGGTTTTATTTTTTTTAAAAAGTTTTTTTATTTTTCTCTTTTTAGTGACTTACAATCATGGACAGCTCTCTTCACAGAATTTTCCCAAGCTTCCATTATTGTGTTCTTGTCACTTACTACACCAACCCTCCAAAATCAATTCATAAGTCAGTTGAACGTTGAAGTTCTAAAGTATAATGATTACCTTACTACCTTCAATGTTATTATATATGTTGATTGAGAGTGAGTTTGAACGTTTGGAATAATCCATCCACTGATTTGGGTCTCTTGGTCAACATACCGGATACCTTGACCCCATTGATCCACCTTACAAAACTCTAATAATTGCCTACACTAGTTACTAGTTACTGAATTGCACCAATTCACTCGTTCTTTATTTCTCTAACGATATTAGAGTGATGATTTCCTGAAGCGTATCCGCATTCACACTGAACTAGAGAATCCGAACCAAATTTCAGAAATTCGCCAAACGTTTGTGCATTAAAATGAAGTTATTTGACCTTCAAAACCATGATATTTATTGAAAATTTAACGCTGAATTCAAATCTTCTAACGAGAATGCTATGACTAAAGTAGTTTTTTTTCTACAAGCATAAATAGTCCAAAAAACGTGATTTTGGAACAATTTTTTTAGAAATACGGCCTAAAATGTATCTAATTTTAGTCCAATCAATACCAAATTTGGATCACGTAAACTAGACTTAAATTTGAACATTGTAAGTTTAAAAACGATGGAAAAACAGTTTTTGTTTGGAAGTTATGAGGTCTCAAACAAAGGTCCATTAAAACATCGATTGCTCCCTTATTATGCCACCTAAACTTGATTTTTTACAATCGTTGGAAAGCTCTTGCTAAAGCCCGTCTCACATGAGTACGGTATGTGCCGGATCCGGTCATACGGAATGGCCTCCCATTGGCTAACCAGCCTCCCACCCCTGGCGGGGCTCTTGCCGTATGACTACTTTTGAAGCGGACTGTATACATTTCTCGAAAGAAATATTTGCCGTACGGCATCCGTGCCGGATATCCCTCTCTCTCTCGGTTCTTCGCTTCATCTCTCTCTATGATTATGTTATCAGCGCTCTCGTCCCAAGGTGACTAGAACACAGGTGGGCTCGATCCCGCACGGCATTTTGTCACTGGTATAGAGACAAACGCTAGTAGATAGCTTTTCACTAACCTTTGGCAGCGGAATTTCATTACTTACTATTAATTATCATTATTTCTCGATAAAAACTTTTTATCTATAACCATACTTAAAATTAAATTATTTAAAAATAATCTGATAGAATTCAAATAATTTAAAAATTGACTTTTAAAATACTTAATCGTAAAGATTCAGATATTTTATTTTCGAAAGACTATTTTTTCATTTCTAACGTTATTCACTGATGAAGTTAAAAAAAAACGCTGTTAAAAAAAAGGGAGAAACAATTTATTATCGATATTGACGTTTTTACATCGGATTTCAATAAGTTTTATGTTATTTGACTCAGCTAACAGTGTCCTTTTATAATAATTTATAATATAATAATTTATCAAAGAACACAGTTGCAATTAAAAAACAACGTTTTTGAAGAACAAAAAACTTTATTAAAAAATCAATTACAATTAATTGATCATTTTTGCTTTTTTTGGAGGTTTTGTTGTCAGAAAAAATTCGTTTTACTAAGTTTTTTTAAATTGTCCTCTTCTTTGATCAGGTACCTCATCCTAATTATACACCTTTAAATCTCGTTCGAAATCTTCTGCAGCAAAATGCTCGGAGCCCACGGCTGCATTGTTTACAGTTGATTCGCAGTTCGATAACAGAGATAGTTGTGATAACATTCCCTATACGGTATTTTATGTTCCGTACTCATGTGAGAGCCTTTCCGGAACCGCCGTACCCCCTCCATGATCATTCGGTACCCCCTCCATGCCCATGCCGTATGACCGTATACCGGATGACCGTACTCATGTGAGACGGGCTTAAGTACTTTCAAATGCAACAGTGTTCATTTTTTTTCTCGACGTGGTTGGGAACGGTGCTCGAAAAACCTCAAAAAAGTGAAAATCGGCTTCACGTTTTTTTGTTACACTTTCTTCTCTACACGGCATCTGAAAATGCCGAACGAAAAATTGGAGCTAGGCCCTTGTAGGCAGATAAATTATGAACAAAATGACACCAGAAACAAAACAATCGAGCAAATATTCTAGAAGTTATAAGCTTACAAAGTCATAACTTTCTTTTTTCGCGAAAATCACGTTTTCCGGCGTTTCTCCGCGTCTGGGGACGTAACTAATGGATGGACTCAATTGAAAAAATTATGGGACCTACCTGGATAGTAACCCTTTCAAACAAAAACAAAAGTAACCCGATCGGACGTACAGGAGCTGAACGCCAGCGGACAACACATACCGAAAAAAAACCCGCATGTCAACTATAGTAACCTCCTCCTCCTTTTTTGAAGTCGGTTAAAAATAACTGAAAATTCGTTTTACGAGGAAGTACTGCAGGGGACCCCAATAATAAAAACGCTGCAAATGATTGAACAGTGGTTTATTATTCCTTCGCTTCAATATTGATTTATGAAGACTATCCATTTGTGAAAGTAACTATTCCGAACATTTGTGATCTCACCACTATTGTTCTCACCGAAAAACAGATGGTAACTATAGAGGAAAAATCCGTAGCAACTATTGTAACCATGAGGTCCACGTCGCCCTGAAGAAGCCCGAATGGGCGAAAGTGCTCGGCCAGCCATTAAAAATCTGGAGAATAAGTCGCCTGGTTTTTCTCCCCCTCACAACCCCTCTACTACAATAAATGCGACGACAACCAAGCGAAGATCGATTAATTGTAATTTATTTTTCAATAAATTTTTTTGTTCTTCAAAAACGTTGTTTTTAATTGCACTGTGTTCTTTGATAAATTTGTTTAACTTAAAGATGTTGATATGCTCCAAGAATATATACACTCTTCTAAAAATAGTTTCCAACAGTAATGAACATAAAACAATAATGAACAAAAAAGTTGAATGAGTACATTCATGCTAAACTTTACTTTCTATGTACCTGTCATTTTTGTACCAATAGCAGCCTCAACGTCACTGATCATTAAGAAACTAGTGTTGATCGCATGCTATTTTCAGAAGGAAAAGATTATGGTTCACATGCCATTGGTGGCGAAACACTGGTTTCTGGACAATTTTGCTCAACAACTTGCTCAATTTTGATGCTATTCAAATGGGATCTATTTGTCGGTGTAAGAAAAACATACATACAACACATACATAGAAATACATGAGAAACGACCAATCGAACATCTCAAAAATTCAAACAAAGTTTATTGAAAATAAATGTAGACACAAAAAGTAAAGGACATTGTTAGCCAAGTCAAATAACATACAATTTATTGAAATCTGATGAAAAAACGTTAATATAATCATTTTTTCCCACTTTTTTTCAACAGTGATTTTTTTTTTAACTCCATCAGTGAAGAACGTTAGAAATGAAAAAATAGTGTTTCGAAAATAAAATATCTGAATCTTTACGATTATGTATTTTAAAAGTCAATTTTTAAATGATTTGAATTCCATCAGATTATTTTTGTTTATTTTAATTTGAAGTATGGTTATAGGCAAAAAATTTTTATCGAGAAATAATGATAATTAATAGTAAGTAATGAAATTCCGCTGCCAAAGGTTAGTGATAAGCTATCTAACTAGTGTTTGTCTTTATACCAGTGACGTCATGCCCACCTGTGTTCTAGTCACCTTGCGTGTTTACTTCCTTCGAATTTTGCCTACCTTTGCGTCCACAAGCAGTGTCCACAAGCGAGCGTTCAAGTACATAAACCAGTGGTAACCTATGGTTCCACATCGCCCTGAGGATGCCCGAAGGGGCGAAAGTACTCGGCCAGTGTGAAGGCACCAGTGTTTGACACCTTAAGGAAATATTTTACTTTGGCACTTCATTAAAAGCATTTTCTTCCCGTTTAGATTGTTTTCTTTAATCGTTTTGGTAGCACCAGAATCTGATTGATCAAATCAAAATTTAAATTGGCCAAAAAATCCAAGATTTTAGCTACAAAACCAGTTTTAAAAAATAGAATTTTGCACCAGTGTTTGACAGCAAAATTTTGAAAATCGCCAGTAATTGACAGGAGTTTGGATCAGTGTTTGACAAATACCATTTTAGGTTTGGTCTTCGTAAAATTTGGTGTATTTATGAAAATAACAATGTTTTACAGTCTCAATGACAAGAATAAATTAAGATCAAACTTAGAATCACATAAATAGTCCAAAAAACGTGATTTTGAAACAACTTTTTCAGAAATACGGCCTAAAAAGTACCTATCTAATTTTAGTCCAATCAATACCAAATTTGGATCACGTAAACTAGACTCAAATTTAAACAATTTAAGTTTAAAAACTATGAAAAACCGTTTTCGTTTGGAAGTTAAGAGGTCTCAAACACAGGTCCATTAAAACATCGATTGCTCCGTTATTATGCCACCTAAACTTGATTTTTTACCATCGTTAGAAAGCTCTAGCTAAGTGCTTTCAAGTGCAATAGTGTTCATATTTTTTTTTCGACGTGGTTGGGAACGGTGCTCGAAAAACCTCAAAAAAGTGAAAATCGGCATCACGTTTTTGTTACACTTTCTTCTCTACACGCTATATTAGAATGCCGAACGAAAAATTGAAGCTAGGCCCTTGTAGGCAGATAAATTATAAACAAAATGACACCAGAAACAAAACAATCGAGCAAGTATTCCAGAAGTTATAAGCTTGCAAAGTCAAAACTTCTTTTTTTCGCGAAAATCAAGTTTGCCGGCGTTTCTCCGCGTCTGGGGACGTAACTACTGGATGGACTCAATTGAAAAAATTATGGGACCTACCTGGATAGTAACCCTTTCAAACAAAAAAAAAAAAGTAACTCGATCGGACGTACAGGAGCTGAACGCCAGCGGACAACACATACCGTGCTGTCAATTACTGGTGAATTGCTTGATCTTGGATGAGTGATTGACAATTATGGTTTTATCCATTCAATATGATTAAAAATTAAAAAGTAACGTCAGAAATGGATTAAGCAAGAAAAACTGAAGGGAGAAAGACGCTTGAAAGTTAAAACCATGATATCAACAAGAAGAAAAACGAAAAAAATTGAGACTCACTTCCTTAGCACGTTCATCTAGCTCAGGACGTCCAAGACACACGAGCTCAAGGTGCTGCTGATAACCGTCACTTTTACATTCTTAGAAAAGGCCTAAACTACCCTTTTTCACAATTCCACCACACTAGATGGCTTTCTGCTCCGTTCCACATCATCATTTCCGCTAGGGACCGCTTTTGGACCTTATTAATTCACTATGAAATTGAAAAGTCAATTACTGGGTCCAAGTCAATTACTGGTGACTTCACCCTAAATAAAAAATCGGAGAACATGTCGCCTGGTTCTTCTCCCCCTCACCAACCCAGCACAATGAGAGATGCGACGACTCAACCAAGATAAACAGGTTTTGTGAACGAGGTCTATTTTGGTCATATTTAAACAAAGAAACCCACAAATTACGAATAAAATAACTGGAAATGCGTTTTGCGAGGAAGTACGGCATGTGACACCAATAATAAGAATCAAGCGATATTCAGCTGTCATATAGAAACATTTTAAGTCCCCAGCGTTCAAATATATTCATTTTTGCGGTCTAAAAAAATCAAAATGTAGCCAATATGCAAATAACGCGGAAGTAATGTCTGTGACCCACTTGATAAAAATCAGGCATCATCCAATCGCAGACCCCAACATTATTAGACCTTGAACGTTCAAATACATTGAGTTTTACGGCATGTAAAAATCAAAATGCAAAACATGCACTAGTGAAATCGTGAGAAAGGCTCATAACATGGTGTGAACCAATATACAAAAAATCTGGTGATTTCTGCTTGCCATAACCGACATTTCAAGCCCTCAGACGTAGAAAAAGATTGACTCCCTATCACCTCTCAATGGCCTCCAGAATGGTCAGTTTTTGGAGTCAGCGCCTCTCCGGCAAAATGACTACCGGGTGACTACACTGAGGTGATGTTAAATATAAATTGGAATTTCCAATAAATTAGTCTGTGCCTTAGTAATACATTAGATGGAACAATATTATACGTAGGTAGGTCAAAAAGTGTAAATAGTCATCAACATTTTTGTTTCCTTAAAATTCTACTCTCATAAATGCGGGCATGCTCTGTTCAAGTAACACGAAAATTAATCTTTTCCGCGTCGAGAAAAACTAGGCTGTGGACCCTATGGCTCCACGTCGCCCTGAAGATGCCCAAATGAGCGAAAGTGCTCGGCCAGCCAATAAAGAATCGGAGAACGAGTCGCCTGGGTTTTCTGCCCGTCACAAACCCCCGATTAAAATTCATGATTATTGCAAATTAAGATTCGATTGGCATCTTTCAGACATTTAAGAGAAGCGCCGACTCTAAAAAGTAATCATTCTCGAGGCCATTGAAAGGTGAAGAGCAAAGTCGTTTAATCATTGGGGAATTTTTTAAAATTTTATTATTATAATTATTATTATTATTAGGGAAGGTGGGGAAGGGAACCAATCAAGAAGTGGTCATGTCAATGCGAGTAGTAAAGTTGACCTTAAAATGTGTAGTTGGTGATTGAGTTGCTATGAAGTTGGGACATTTTTGTTATGTTCTTCCTTTTCGGAGTTTTTATTTTATATAGGCTAATAATATTGAAGTCAATTTTATTATTTTTTAAACGTTTTTTGGCATATCCCGTCGAGTGCTGAAGAGCGAATCAATCAGCCCAATTGATTCAACCTCTTGAATCGATGAGCCGAACATCGATTGTACAGTCGATAGCTGGTTGATGATTGGTGTAATATGGTTTTGGAGATGAACAACTTCAAAAGGAAAGGGGTCTGGTCGTGCGTACGCCGATCGATCCTTCGATGCCGTCCCCGGGGTCGGGGCCGCACTCAAACGACAGTGCTGCTATCTGTATGGTGGTACGGGGGCGGGAAGACCCTCGCCCCCGTAAGGAGTTGCCGTTATTGGGCGGAGTATCGAGTGAAGTGTCGTAGTGTGTGGGCTCCCACGGATGAGCGGATAGTGGCCAAGAGTGGGCTCTCCACATCATCGAGCCGGTGCGAATATTTCAATAATTATTTCCCTCACCCCTCTACTATTATATTTTCTGTTTTCAAAAAATCACTGCAAATTTTTTTTCCTACAAATTATGCCGAATTTTCGACCCATTTTTCACCTAAGATAATTTTCAGCTTTCCGCTCACAATTTGTTGAAATGAGAACGGTAGCAAAAGAATCGCTTGATATTGCTATTTGATTTGCAAAGCGCAAGGCTAACGCTTAGAGATAAAGCCGAGTTGTAAATGACTCCTCTTTCATTGCTAATCGACCTTCTGCCCTAGTTCATTGCTCGACTAATCAATCGAACATCAAACACGCCTAAATTTAACTTTTCATTCGGTTTTCATCCTTGTACCAAGTATTGCCTCTTTGACGTTCGCAAGATTGACAAATAAATTACGAAACAGTCGCTCCTCATTGGGGAGTATGTATAACTACAGAGAAAATTTTTTCAATCGAATTCAGTGTCATCTTTTCCTCGAAGTTTCCATATTGATTTTCTATTGAACGTTTTTCGATTCTTAGAAATGCTGCTTTGCGCGTGGATTTTCCAAAACATTGTGCTCTTCCATAGTTTTATTGTTGATTTTTTTTTTCGATAGTATCGGAGAAACTTTTTTAACAGGTTTGCGCAGGTTAAAAAACCCCGTTCACGTTACCTCAGGGTATTTGATGCGTTCCGCGACCCTCCTAATTTTCACAAACTGCTAACGATATCTATTGCCAATCTTACTGCTGGATAAATCATTTGAAACTGGAGTTACCATCAAATGCTCATGCTAATTTGGCTGCTTCGTCTTTGTAAAATAAAAGTGTTAACGATTTAGAACAGGTAAAAATTATACAAAAAATAAAATAAAATAAATAAACAACATACGATAGTTATTAGGTAATCAAGACAAAAATCGCCACAAGAAACCTCCAAAGAGAAAAATATAAAAAAATTTAGTTTTTGTTCAGCTCAAATTCAACCTAAATGTATAAATCTTTTATTCATGTATCAACTGATTTTTGGATAGTACCGGTGACTATTTCCTACTAATAGAACTCATAATTTAAAAACGCACAAGAATTACTCGGAACCATCCAAACAGGAAAAATCAGGCTTCATCCACACGTCATAACGAACATTACAAGACCGCGAACGATCATCATTGCATTTTAATGTTTGTTGAGATCGAAGTGGAACTTGCATCAGAAAAAAACTTCCCACAAATAAATCATAATATCCACCGATAGTTCATGCGTATATTTTATAAACGAGAAAAATATTTATATTTACAACTAGGTATGACAAAGGTGAAAAAAATTACTGGATACCTACGTCATTTGAAAAATTACAATTGAATAAAAATCAGGCCGTAATTAAAGGAGATTTTTCTTGTCATGCAGAACGAGGAAAAATCCAATTTTCGCTTGAAGTTCTTGGATAACAACTTTTTAAAACTTTTTTCCATCATTTCACAATAAAACGTCATTGAATAGAACTACAAGGAGAAAGGGAAGACAATAAACCATTAAAAGACAAAATGTAACTTGGAGCACGTTTAAAATGTCTGCTTTACGGTCAAGTGGGGACAATATTGATTTACAATTCAAGACGCCGAAGTGCATTATGATCATCCCGAGGACACGAACAGTGAGTATAGAAGTTACTATACTTCTATACTGTATAGAAGTTACTATACTTCTATACTGTATAGAAGTTACTATACTTCTATACTGTATAGAAGTTACTATACTTCTATACTGTATAGAAGTTACTATACTTCTATACTGTATAGAAGTTACTATACTTCTATACTGTATAGAAGTTACTATACTTCTATACTGTATAGAAGTTACTATACTTCTATACTGTATAGAAGTTACTATACTTCTATACTGTATAGAAGTTACTATACTTCTATACTGTATAGAAGTTACTATACTTCTATACTCACTGGACACGAAATGCATTTGATCACCTCCCGCTAGTACTTTTCGGATGTGATAACAGAGCACCCCATGGGGGAAGAAGAGGTGCTAGGGCAATGGGACCCGTTACACTACAGTGGCTTGATAGATACAGTGCGGCCAAGCGGTGTCCTCTTTTTGATTGGTCGAACGTCCGAGCGCCGTGTTCATCCTTATATTTCTCATATATATCATTATATATCATTATTAACTCGGCTGATATAGCATTGACTTGCATAGGTTCGTCTCACAATAATGCGTATAAAATCGTAATTTATATTTTCAAATACTTAATCATAAACTTTTCAATTGCTCAATGGTATTTTGAACTAAAATAAAATACGAAAATAATTTATTTTGTGTCGTAGAAGGTGTAAATTAATAAATACCGGGTGTGTGCCTAGCTAAACTTATTTTCATTGAAAAATATTTTCTTAACAAATATTCATGTTCTATAAAAACTTTAATGCAAGGAACTTTCTCAAAAATAATAAATAATTCAATGCTATATTTAACTATGAGAATAAACACTGCGAATGTTAAACATGACTTTATTATTTTCACTAGATAGGCGAAAATAAAAAAATCGTCAAATTCATTTCTAAGTCAGTCTTAGTGTTCACTTTATATTTTTCATCATTTATTCATTAATTTTCTTTTCATTTTGTTTTTCTTGTGAGCACATTTAATGTGGGACTGGTTATTTCAAAGCTGTAATTTAGAACTGAACTTAAGTCAAATGTTAATAAAGAATTTCAAGACTAGTGAATGAAATATTTATAACTATTTTTTCCATTCTGTTCTAAAAATTATTCTAGACATTCGATGTCCTGTAAGAAGCATTTTACGTGAACGCAATTTGTGATTTTTTTTTTGGGAGAAATGAATTTTTAACATTTTGGAAGGAGATTTAATTTTCAAATTTGTTTAAGTACAAATATTTTGACGTATATTCGATTTTCTTTGGGGAAGTGTGATAAGTTAATTCATATCCCAGGTGACCATTATTTTTTTTATCATTCAAGAGAAAAATAAATTTGACCTTGCAAAATTTTTACAAACATGCTAATTGAAGGAGAAAAAAACTTGAAAAATTTCTTGTGAGAAGTTATGAGAATACGAAATATTATTTGTCGATTTATTTACATATATTTAGGCATTCAGAAATTTATATTTATTATCTTCAATAAGGAAACATTGTGATCGTCAGCAGAAAATATTTTTTACACAATTTGACATTTTACATTCTAGTGTAATGAACTTTTTAAAAAAAAAATAAAACCGACTTCAAAAAGTTTGTCTATAAAATACACTCTGAAAAGGAAAAAATAACAAAAATGTCCCAACTTCGCAGCAACTCATTCGCCAACTACACATTTTAAGGACTACTTTACTACTCGTATTGACCTGACCACTTCCTGATTGATTGGATCACCTTCCCTAATAATATAAAAATTACTATTTCTCATTTCCCAAATGGTTAAAGATTTTCCTTTCACCTCTGAATTGCCTTCAGATTTATCATCTTTTGGAGTCGGCGCCTCTCTTATATTGTATTGGAGAAGCCTATAGATTCCGAATTACCAGTAGTATGAATATAAATATCATGAGTTTTCACGATTCTTGAACAGAGCAAATCAGCATTTATGAGAACTGATTATTAACAATATCGCTTTGAAGGTGACTACTGACGCCTTTTCCTAAAAACCATTTCAGATTTCTCTAAAAATCTTCACGTCCAGACCCAGACTTATTACCTGGCACCAACTAATTTATCGTAAATTCATATTTATTTGTAACCATCGGTTATTTTGCCAGAGAGGCGCCGACTCCAAAAGATGATAAATCTGAAGGCAATTCAGAGGTGAAAGGAAAATCTTTTAATCATTTGGGAAATGAGAAATAGTAATTTTTATATTATTAGGGAAGGTGATCCAATCAATCAGGAAGTGGTCAGGTCAATACGAGTAGTAAAGTAGTCCTTAAAATGTGTAGTTGGCGAATGAGTTGCTGCGAAGTTGGGACATTTTTGTTATTTTTTCCTTTTCAGAGTGTATTTTATAGACAAACTTTTTGAAGTCGGTTTTATTTTTTTTTAAAAAAGTTTTTTTTTATTTTTCTCTTTTTAGTGACTTACAATTATGGACAGCTCTCTTTACAGAATTTTCCCAAGCTTTCATTATTGTGTTCTTGTCACTTACTACTAACCGTCCAAACTCAATTCATAAGTCCGTTGAACATTGAAGTTCTAAACTATAATGATTACCTAACTATTTTCAATGTTATTATGTTGATTGAGAGTGAGTTTGAACGTTTGGAATAATCCATCCACTGATTTGGGTCTCTTGGTCAACATACCGGATACTTTGATCCCATTGATACACCTTACAAAACTCAAATAATTGTCTACACCATTGCTGGTTACTAAATTGCACCAATTCACTCTTTCTTTATTTCTCTAACGATAATAGAGTGATGATTTCCTGAAGCCTATCCGCATTCACACTGAATGAGACAATCCGAACCAAATTTCAGAAATTCGCCAATCGTTTGTGCATTAAAATGAAGTTATTTGGCCTTCAAAACCATGTTATTTATTGAAAATTTAACGCTGAATTCAAATCTTTTAACGAGAATGCTATGACTAACGTAGTTTTTTTTATACAAGCATAAATAGTCCAAAAAACGTGATTTTGAAACAACTTTTTTAGAAATACGGCCTAAAAAGTATCTACTTTTAGTCCAATCAATACCAAATTTTGAACAGTTTAAGTTTAAAAACGATGGAAAAACAGTTTTGGTTTGGAAGTTATGAGGTCTGAAACACAGGTCCATTAAAACATTGATTGCTCCCTTATTATGCCACTTAAACTTGATTTTTTACCATCTTTAGAAAGCTCTAGCTAAGTGCTTTCAAGTGCAATAGTGTTCATATTTTTTTTCTCGACGTGGTTGGGAACGGTGCTCGAAAAACCTCAAAAAAGTGAAAATCGGCATCACGTTTTTTGTTACACTTTCTTCTCTACACGCTATATTAGAATGCCGAACGAAAAATTGAAGCTGGACCCTTGTAGGCAGATAAATTATGAACAAAATGACACCAGAAACAAAACAATCGAGCAAGTATTCTAGAAGTTATAAGCTTGCAAAGTCAAAACTTTCTTTTTTCGCGAAAATCACGTTTTCCGGCGTTTCTCCGCGTCTGGAGACGTAACTACTGGATGGACTCAATTGAAAAAATTATGGGACCTACCTGGATAGTAACCCTTTCCAACAAAAAAAAAAGTAACCCGATCGGACGTACAGGAGCTGAACGCCGGTGGACAACACATACCGGAAAAAAAAAAAAAAAATCCCGCTAGACGACCATAGTATTCTCCTCCTTGTTTGAAGTCGGTTAAAAACATCACCCTTACGTCCTTTGTAGCTTGTACCCGAAACCAATAGGCTGGATTTTTATGAAATTTGGCATAGGATAAATCCAGGTGTATCCAGAAATGATCTTAGAATTTCGGCATCATAATACACCATTTTGGAAAAAAATGCTGCCCATTAACTGCAATGAGCGGAGGAATCCACAAGGAAACTAAAAAAGATGGACATAAAAATATTTAGAAATACCCAGACTTGGAAAAAATTTGGAAATTTTTATTTATCTTTTATTATTTTTTAATAAATAAGTATTTTTGACGATTTTCGTATTCAAAAAATTTGGAAATTTTTATTTATTTATTTTTTAGAATTTTTTAATAAATATTTTTTGATAATTTTTTGTATTTGAAAAATTTCGAAATTTTTTGGACTAAGAAATACATTTGAAGATTTTTTAGACTTTTGTTTATTTAGTAAAATAAACATGTGTTAACATTTGCAGCGATTATTCTCATGGTTAACTAGCATTAAATTTTTTTTGCATTAAAGGTCTTGAAGGACATGAATATTTTTCAAGAATTCAATTTTTTATGAAAATAAGTTGAGCTAGGCACACTCCCGTTATTTATTAATTTACACCTTCTATGACACAAAATAAATTATTTTCGTATTTTATTTTAGTTCAAAATACTATTGAGCAACTGAAAAGTTTTTGATTGATTATTTGAGGATATAAATTACGATTTTATAAGCATTATTATGAGACGAACCTATGTAAGTCAATGCTATATTTATCAGCCGAGTTTAGGATAAACATGGCTGCGATTCTCGCTTGGCCGCACTGTATCTATCAAGCCACTGTACGTTACACTACGGACCAGCGCACTCTTTCATCACCGAAAGGGCACTGACACAACAGGCGTTTTAAATGAAGCCGCTTATGAAGGACGAATCACTCTAAAGATTGGATATAGTTGACTCAAGACCAGTAAAGGGCAAACTAATAGGGGCAAATATATTCTCAATCTAAAAAAAAAAACTTAAAAAAAAAAATAAAACCGACTTCAAAAACTTTGTCTATAAAATACACTCTGAAAAGGAAAAAATAACAAAAATGTCCCAACTTCGCAGCAACTCATTCGCCAACTACACATTTTAAGGACTACTTTACTACTCGTATTGACCTGACCACTTCCTGATTGATTGGATCACCTTCCCTAATAATATAAAAATTACTATTTCTCATTTCCCAAATGATTAAAAGATTTTCCTTTCACCTCTGAATTGCCTTCAGATTTATCATCTTTTGGAGTCGGCGCCTCTCTTATATTGTATTGGAGAAGCCTATAGATTCCGAATTAGTAAGAATATAAATATCATGAGTTTTCACGATTCTTGAACAGAGCACATCAGCATTTATGAGAACTGATTATTAACAATATCGATTTGAAGGTGACTATTCACGCCTTTTCCTAAAAACCATTTCAGATTTCTCTAAGAATCTTTACGTCCAGACCCAGACTTATTACCTGGCACCTACTAATTTATCGTAAATTCATATTTATTTGTAACCATCGGGTAGTCATTTTGTCAGAGAGGCGCCGACTCCAAAAGATGATCAATCTGGAGGCAATTCAGAGGTGAAAGGAAAATCTTTTAATCATTTGGGAAATGAGAAATAGTAATTTTTATATTATTAGGGAAGGTGATCCAATCAATCAGGAAGTGGTCAGGTCAATACGAGTAGTAAAAAGTAGTCCTTAAAATGTGTAGTTGGCGAATGAGTTGCTGCGAGGTTGGGACATTTTTGTTATTTTTTCCTTTTCAGAGTGTATTTTATAGACAAAGTTTTTGAAGTCGGTTTTATTTTGTTTTTAAAGTTTTTTTTTATTTTTCTCTTTTTTTTTTTTCCACTGGCGCTACAGGCCGATGTGGCCCTTGGCCTCCTTGACCACAGCTCTCCAACGCGTCCGATCAGCAGCCACCTCTCTCCAGTTCCGGACCCCAATCCGTCGGATATCCTGCGAAACTTCGTCTCTCCATCTGCTTCGTGGACGACCTCTCCTTCGGGGCCCGTCGATTCTTTCGTCCAAAATCGATTTCTGAATTCTTCCTGCGGCCATTCTTTCTACATGCCCTATCCACCTCAATCTGCCTGCTTTTATGTGCCGTACTATGTCTTCTTGCTGCAGGATGCTAGCAATTTCAGCGTTGGTCCGGATTTTCCATTCTCCTTCCTCAAACTTGGCGCCGTATATCTTTCGAATGACCTTACGCTCAAAAACTCTTAACTTTTCTTGATCCGTCTTCGTGAGAACCCAGGTTTCAGCTCCATAGCACACTACTGGCCTTACTAATACCTTGTAGAGTAGCATTTTCGTAGATCTCGACAGAATGCGTGACGAGAAGAGTTTTATGTTAGCGAAATACGCTCTGTTGCCCGCTAGTATCCGCCTATCTATCTCACTTGATACACTATTATCAGCAGTAATTGAGGATCCAAGGTAGACGAAGTGCTGCACAGCTTCAAACTTATAATCACCGATCGTAAGGTTGGCATTGGTGCCTCCTCTACGGGATGTGGATGCAGACAGAACCATGTATTTGGTTTTATTTTCATTAATTTTCAGCCCCATTCTGCTCCCTTCTGCCTCAATTATGTCGAAAGCCTCTCTTAGCGTGGGCTGACTTCTTGCCAAAATAACGATGTCATCAGCATAAGCACAGCTCTGCCACGACTTATTCAGTACACTGCCTTTCTTCAGAGCTTTCTTGAGTGCTTCATTTAGCGCCAGGTTGAAAAGCACTGCCGACAGAGAGTCTCCTTGTTTGACCCCGACGTTAATATCAAAGAGGTTGCCTCTTTTATTGCCAATAGCAACTTGAGCTTTTGCACCATCGAGTGTCATTCGAACCAGCCTTATTAATTTACTTGGGACTCCGCCGGCACTCAATGCAGCCAAGAGGGACTTTCTGTCAATGCGGTCGAACGCCTGCTGGAAGTCTATGAAAAGTGCGTGGACTTCTCTCCCATATTCATAGCTTTTCTCAAAGACCTGCCGCAAAACGAATATTTGATCAACCGTGCCTCGTGATTCCCTGAATCCACATTGATACCCGTCTAGCAGCCTTTCTGAGTGCTCTTTCAAACGGTCCAGGATTATCATTGACAAAATCTTATAGGCAACGTTGAGCAATGTTATTCCGCGATAGTTGGCGCATTCCGTTTTATCTCCTTTTCTCTTATATATAGGGCAAATCACTCCCGCACTCCAAGACTTAGGCATCTTTTCATACTTCCAAATCCACATGACAGTTTGGAATAAAGTTTCCGTAAGCTTCTGACCACCGTGCTTAAGGAGTTCTGCTGTGATGTCGTCATTTCCGGGTGCTTTGTTGTTTTTGAGCCTTCGAGTAGCTGTACGAACTTCGTCAAGCGTCGGCGTCAGTTGGGGTACTTCAATGATGGCCGGCTCCGAACTGTTGTGACCCTGAGTCATTTCTGTTTCAGCCTCTCCACCCAACAAATTCTGGAAATGCTTTGTCCATCTTCCTAATACTTCCCTCTCAGTTTCCAACATCTTTCCATTTTCATCTCTACAACCATTCAATTTTGGTTGGAACCCTTTCCTAAACCAATTGACCTCCATGTAAAAGCGCCTGCTGTCTCCACCGACTCGCAGCCCTTCCACAGACTCCAACTTACCCTTGGTCATGCTTCTCTTCTTTTTCCTGAGGATGGATTTAGATTCGAGTCTACATCTGCGATAGTTCTCCACGTTACTTCGAGTTGCTCTTTGGAGCATGCGTTGCCTTGCTTCATTTTTCTTTCTAATTACATCTTTGCATATATAATCAAACCATTCCTTATTTCTCCCGTCTTGAATTTCTCCTATAGTGCTTCTAGCAGCCTCCTTAATTTCATTAACAACAGCCCCCCACTTCTCTTCTAACTCTTCAACTGCCGGGTTATCCATATCCACTGTCCAATTCTCCAGTTTGCGATTCAGCACATTCTGGAACCGTTGTTCTTCGTCCGGGTTTTTAAGTTTATTTGTGTCCCATTTAATTTTCTTCACACCCGGAAGCTTCTGTACGTTGGCTAATCTCTTTCTCAACTTGAACCTTACAAGATAGTGATCTGAGTCACAATTTGGGCCACGTAAGGTTCTCACATCTGTTATTGATGTTGCATGTCGGGACGCTACCAGAATGTGGTCTATTTGGTTGACGATTGAACTGCCAGGCATTTTCCATGTGCCTTTGTGTATGCTTTTATGTGGAAAACAGGTGCTTGCGATTCTCAAATCGTTCATCTCCGAGAACTGAACCAGGTAAAACCCATTTTCACTAGTTTCCTCATGAAGGGAGTGAGAACCAGCAACTCGCATCACCATACGCTCTCTTCCGATTTTTGCATTATAGTCACCAGCAACTGCTACCAGATCATATCTGGGAACTTCGTCGAGGCACTTTGTGAGGGTATCATAAAATGAATCCTTTTCGAGATCGTCAGCATCCTCCGTGGGGGCATGGACAGAGAAGATGGTTGTATTCCTGAATTTTCCTTTCAGCCGTATCAGAGAGATCCTTTCTGTTTTCCCTTCGAAGCTAAGAACGTTCTTCTTAATCTTCTTACTAACGTAGAATCCACAGCAAAAACGGCCAGTCCTCACCTCGGGCCCACAGTAGTATATTGAAAAGTCTTTCTTGTCTATTTGACCTTTTCCAGACCAGCGAATCTCCTGCAAAGCAGCCAGCTCTATCCCGTACTTGAAGAGTTCTCCTGCAACTTCTTGCATCTTCCCTGGCTGTAGCATGGTCCTAACGTTCCAAGTTGCCAATACCAAATCCGTTTTCCGTGTTCCAGTCCTTTTGACGTTCCGAGGTCGTGTGCCGCAAGATCCATCCGGGTTATCTTCTGTGGTTGTCGGTTTCGTAACAATGGTTTTTTTACAAGATGGGGTCGTTAGCCCCATGCTAAACCCCCAACCTGGAGGACCAGGAGTTTTATATCAGGCTACTCCTGCCTTAGAGCAACTGCCTTCACTGCGGCTGTACAGAGATTGCTCCTCCCCGGCTGGTTTTGGTCCACCCCGGGTATTTTATTTCCCCGATACCCACCATATCTGGTGAGCGTTCCCCTATCCGCCACCTGGGGAGGCGCCTGATGGGAGACCAGCCGAACTCCTCACAGGCATTTTTTTTATTTTTATTTTTATTTTTAGTTTTTTTTATTTTTCTCTTTTTAGTGACTTACAATTATGGACAGCTCTCTTTACAGAATTTTCCCAAGCTTTCATTATTGTGTTCTTGTCACTTACTACTAACCGTCCAAACTCAATTCATAAGTCAGTTGAACGTTGAAGTTCTAAAGTATAATGATTACCTAACTATTTTCAAAGTTATTATGTTGATGGAGAGTGAGTTTGAACGTTTGGAATAATCCATCCACTGATTTGGGTCTCTTGGTCAACATACCGGATACTTTGATCCCATTGATACACCTTACAAAACTCAAATAATTGTCTACACCATTGCTGGTTACTAAATTGCACCAATTCACTCGTTCTTTATTTCTCTAACGATAATAGAGTGATGATTTCCTGAAGCGTATCCGCATTCACACTAAATGAGAGAATCCGAACCAAATTTCAGAAGTTCGCCAAACGTTTGTGCATTAAAATGAAGTTATTTGACCTTCAAAACCATGATATTTATTGAAAATTTAACGCTGAATTCAAATCTTCTAACGAGAATGCTATGACTAACGTAGTTTTTTTTCTACAAGCATAAATAGTCCAAGAAACGTGATTTTGAAACAATTTTTTTAGTAATAAGGCCTAAAAAGTATCTAATTTTAGCCGAATCAATACCAAATTTGGATCACGTAAACTAGACTTAAATTTGAACAATTTAAGTTTAAAAACTATGGAAAAACAGTTTTTGTTTGGTTGTTGTGAGGTCTCAAACACAGGTCTATTAAAACATCGATTGCTCCCTTATTATGCCAACTAAACTTGATTTTTTACCATCGTTAGAAAGCTCCAGCTAAGCGTTTTCCAGTGCAATAGTGTTCATATTTTTTTTCTCGACGTGGTTGGGGACGGTGCTCGAAAAACCTCAAAAAAGTGAAAATTGGCATCACGTTTTTTGTTACACTTTCTTCTCTACACGCTATATTGGAATGCTGAACGAAAAATTGAAGCTAGGCCCTTGTAGGCAGATAAATTATGAACAAAATGACACCAGAAACAAAACAATCGAGCAAGTATTCTAGAAGTTATAAGCTTTCAAAGTCAAAACTTCCTTTTTTCGCGAAAATCACGTTTTCCGGCGTTTCTCCGCGTCTGGAGACGTAACTACTGGATGGACTCAATTGAAAAAATTATGGGACCTACCTGGATAGTAACCCTTTCAAACAAAAAAAAAAGTAACCCGATCGGACGTACAGGAGCTGAACGCCGGTGGACAACACATACCGAAAAAAAAATCCCGCAAGACAACCATAGTAACCTCCTCCTTGTTTGAAGTCGGTTAATAAAAATACCTTATCGCTCCCACCTGTTGGAGATTTCTCGATCCTCCCCGCCAACCAAATAATATGATTCAACCTGAGGAAAATCATGATTCACACTACATGTGAATGGAACGATTCCAGAACCAGCCGCATGTTTACCGCCGAGAGAAAAGCGAAATGGATTGACGGCGATTTAAATGCACGGTCAGATCTATTATTAATTATTTTTCCCAACGAATAAAACAGGTGAAAAATTGCAACACCTCGAAACAAGTTTGGGACACCCTACAAGCGATTTATCAAAGCTAAGGACCAGCTCGTAAAGCACATCTTCTTAAACAATTGGTTTTACAATACAGTGGTGTGCATAGATCACACAGTACTTCCATGTTGTGAGTCGGTAACAGGTTATAACCAACTATAAAATTTATTAAGAAAATCGTACGAAGGCCGCAACGTTAATTTACAACAACTGTTATTGAAAAACGAGCCAGGAGACCCAGTCTCACTCTGATACGAGTTCGGTTGATAATGCTTCCGCAGTTTAAAAAAAAGTGTCATTCGTAAGTCTCATTCAATCATCTTTACAACATTCAAAAACCTCCAGCGTCCAAATATATTGATTTTTGAAGCCAGTAGAAGATACCCACTAAAAGCTTATAACATGGAACTACTAGGATATGGCAATATCTGTCACTCAGACCATTCATAGACAGATGGACGCGAGCAAATACGGGCACTCTGACAAACAAACAAATGGACGCACAGACACTTGTTCAGAAAGTGAGCGGAGTGCCCTAGGTGCAGGCGCGCGAAATGTTGAGCTACTAAGCCGACAGAGGATTTCTAAGGAATACATAAATATCTCTATTCAGGCAGTTTCCTCTTATCTAACGCTGTTAAAGGGGTTTCTATTTTTTCTGCTTTCTGAACCTTGTTGAACTAAACAAAAATCAACTAACAGACGAAATAATTTCCACTGTTCTACAATCGATGTAATGATTGAAAAATCCAACTTCATTCTCTACAAAACGTTTTTGGCATGTTGTCATAGTTTATTATGTTGGATTAGTTCGAATCGAGCTTAAAACCCATCGTATTCATAGTATATTATCATTTCTGAATATCAATGCAAGTTTTTATGAAATCAGTTTTAAGTTATCATCTTAGTTTTATGAAATCAAGCGTGATGCCCTGCCATTAACAAACAATCCTAGACCTTGAGTGTCAAACAATTTTTGGGGCCAAAAAGCACTCTAGATGCAAACAATATTTTAATAACGCGGAATTACGTTATGTGAATTTAACGATAAAAATCTATTGTCATTAACCCGCCAAAGAAAACTTTTCATGACCATTTGAACGTTCAACTATATTTACTTTAGGGCAATGTGAATATTTCTGATCCGAAAAACTACCTACTGGATCTTACGGATGTACGGCGTGTGAGCCTAGTGGTGAAGATCAGCCGTCATTCACTCTCCATTACAAAAATATTAAAGACCTCCACGGCATGGAGCGGAAGTACGGTTGGACACTGAAGATCTAAACTATAATGATTACCTAAACACTTTCAATGTTATTATGTTGATTGAGAGTGAGTTTGAACGTTAAGGAATTAATGGAATATTCTATCCACTGATTTGGGACTCTTGGTCAACTTACCGGATGCTTGGATCCCATTGATCCACGTTACAAAACGCAATTAATTTACTACAAAATTGTTGGTTACTGAAATAAAACAATTTACTACTCGTTCTTTATTTCTCAAATGATTTTCCAAGTAAAGATTTCCTCAAGCCTTTTCGCAATTTCACTGAATCAGAGAATCCGAACAAAATGTCAGAAATTCGCCAAACGTTTGTGCATTATGATGAAGTGATTTGGCCCTCAAAACCATGTTATTTCTTGAAAATTTAACGCTGAATTCAAATCATTTAACTAACTAAATTCTATAACTAACGTAGTTTTTTCCTGCAACCATAAATATTCTGAAAAAAGTGATTTTGAAAAAACTTCTTAGAAATATGGCCTAAAAAGTACCTATCTAAATTTTGTCCAATCAATACCAAAGAAACTTTGATTACGTAAACTAGAGGTTACGTTTAGAAGTTATGAGGACTCAAACATAGGTCCATAAAAACATCGATTGCTCCCTTGTTGTGCCACCTAAAATTGATTTTTTAACCGACTTCAAAAAAGGAGGAGGTTACTATATTTGACTTGCGGGTTTTTTTTTTCTTGGTATGTGTTGTCCGCTGGCGTTCAGCTCCTGTACGTCCGATCGGGTTACTTTTTTTTGTTTGGAAGGGTTACTTACCAGGTAGGTCCCATAATTTTTTCAATTGAGTCCATCCAGAAGTTACGTCCCCAGACGCGGAGAAACGCCGGAAAACGTGATTTTCGCGAAAAAAGGAAGTTTTGACTTTGCAAGCTTATAACTTCTAGACTAGAATACTTGCTCGATTATTTTTTTTTCTGGTGTGATTTTGTTCATAATTTATCTTCCTACAAGGGCCTAGCTCCAATTTTTCGTTCGGCATTTTCATATGGCGTGTAGAGAAGAAAGTGTAACAAAAAACGTGAAGCCGATTTTCACTTTTTTGAGGTTTTTCGAGCACCATTCCCAACCACGTCGAGAAAAAAAAAAAAATGAACACTGTTGCATTTGAAA
This sequence comes from Tupiocoris notatus, assembly GCA_037159825.1. NCBI lineage: Eukaryota > Metazoa > Arthropoda > Insecta > Hemiptera > Miridae > Tupiocoris > Tupiocoris notatus. The sequence continues at coordinate 13,457 of JASJUZ010000664.1, read as the reverse complement.
GTACTTAGCAAGAGCTTTCCAACGATTGTAAAAAATCAAGTTTAGGTGGCATAATAAGGGAGCAATCGATGTTTTAATGGACCTTTGTTTGAGACCTCATAACTTCCAAACAAAAACTGTTTTTCCATCGTTTTTAAAATGTTCAAAATTCAGTCTAGTTTACGTGATCCAAATTTGGTATTGATTGGACTAAAATTAGATACATTTTAGGCCGTATTTCTAAAAAAATTGTTCCAAAATCACGTTTTTTGGACTATTTATGCTTGTAGAAAAAAAACTACGTTAGTCATAGCATTCTCGTTAGAAGATTTGAATTTGGCGTTAAATTTTCAATAAATAACATGGTTTTGAAGGTCAAATAACTTCATTTTAATGCACAAACGTTTGGCGAATTTCCGAAATTTGGTTCGGATTCTCTCATTCAGTGTGAATGCGGATACGCTTCAGGTAATCATCACTCTACTATAGTTAGAGAAATAAAGAACGAGTGAATTAGTGCAATTCAGTAACCAGCAATGGTGTAGACAATTATTTGAGTTTTGTAAGGTGGATCAATGGGATCAAAGTATCCGGTATGTTGACCAAGAGACCCAAATCAGTGGATGGATTATTCCAAACGTTCAAACTCACTCTCCATCAACATAATAACATTGAAAGTAGTTAGGTAATCATTATACTTTAGAACTTCAACGTTCAACTGACATATGAATTGAGTTTGGACGGTTGGTAGTAAGTGACAAGAACACAATAATGAAAGCATGGGAAAATTCTGTGAAGAGAGCTGTCCATAATTGTAAGTCACTAAAAAGAGAAAAATAAAAAACCTTAAAAAAAAACCGGCTTCAAAAACTTTGTCTATAAAATACACTCTGAAAAGGAAACCAGTGGTGTGCATAGATCACACAGTACTTCCATGTTTGAGTCGGTAAATAGTATAACCAATTATAAAATCGAGAAGATCGTAAGAAGGCCGAAACGTTAAATTACAACAGCTGTTATTGAAAAACTAGCCAGGAGACCCAAAAATAGCGGAAATATGGTATACGGCGACTTTAATGATAAAAATCGATCGTCATTCACCCGCCATAGATAACATTTCACGTCCTTTCAAACGTTCAACTATATTGACTTTTGGCTAATGTGAATATTTCTGATCGAAAAAACTACTGGATAGCATGGATGTACGGCGTGTGACCATAGCGGTAAAGATCAGGCGTCATTCACTCGCCATTACAAATATTTAATACCTATAGCGTCAAATATATTGATTTTTGCACCCTGTAGAAAGCTCAACAGCGATAAACGGCGTACGGCGAAAGTACGGTATGTGATCAAAACAAAACAAAACATGGTCGTTGTTGGTCATATTTAAAGCAAAGAGACCCGAAAGTTACAAAAGCGCTAGAATGAAATAACTGAAATTGCGTGTAACGAGGAAGTACTGCATGTGACCCCGATAATAAAAATCAAGCAAAATTCAACTGTCATAAAGAAAAATTTAAAGTCTAAAGTATATTCACTCTTGTGGTCTATAAAAATCTCTAATGCAAAAAAACGGCATACGGCGGAAGTACTGTGTGTTATCCAAGCTATACAAAACAAGTTCTGTCAACGTGGTCAGAGTTGGTCAAATATATAGCAAAGAGCCCCAAAAAGTACAATAACTGAAAATGCGTTTTACGAGGAAGTACTGCATGTGATACCAATGATAAAAATCAAGCGATATTCAGCTGTCATATAGAAAGATTCAAAGTCTAAAGTATATTCACTCTTGTGGTCTATCCCAAAAGCTTAAAAACGGCGTACGGCGGAAGTACTGTGTGTTACCCAAACCATACAAAACAAGTTTTGTGAAAGAGGTCAAAGTTGTTCATATTTATAGCAAAGAGACCCTAAAAGTACAATAACACTTAATAAAATAACTGAAAATTCGTTTTACGAAGAGGTACTGCAGGTGACCCCAATAATAAAAATCAAGCAATATTCAGCTGTCATATAGAAAATTTAAAGTCTAATGTATGTTCACTTTTGCGGTCTATTAAATCTCAAAAGTTAAAAAATGGCATATTGCGGAAGTACTGGGTGTTATCCAAACTATGCAAAACAAGTTTTGTGAACAAGGTCAAAGTTGGTCACATTTAAAGCAAAGAGACCCAAAAAATACAATTAAGATAACTGAAAATGTGTTTTACGAGGAGGTACTGCATGTGACCCCAATAATAAAAATCAAGCGATATTCAACTGTCATATAGAAACATTTTAAGTCCTCCAGCGTTCAAATATATTCATTTTTGTGGTCTATAAAAATCAAAATGTAGCAAATGTGCAAATAACGCGGAAGTACTGCATGTGACCAATTTGATAAAAATCAGGCATCATTCAATCGCCGACCCCATCATTTTGGGACCTTGCACGTTCAAATACATTGAGTTTTGCGGCCTGTAAAAATCAAAATACAAAACATGCACTAGTGAAATCGTGAAAAACGCTCATAACGTGGAGGCATTGTATGTGACCCACTATACAAAAAATCTCGTGTTTTCTGCTTGCCATTACCGACATTTCAAGCCCTCAAACGTAGAAAAATATTGACTCTCATAGCCTGTAAAAATCGAAACAGAAAAAACTTTGAACGCTTATATCTCGGAAGTACTGTGTGTAATTCAAAATCCGGAAAAACCTAATTTTGCACAATCACTGGGAAAACGTTCCCTTAAAATTTCATAGGGTTTCATCCATTTTTCAGGGAGATATGGCGATTTATGTCAGTTTGTGACCACAGACAGACGGACAGACGGACAGACGGACACACAGACACACAGACACTTTTTTTTAATTTTTAATTTTTTAATTTTTATTTCCATTAATTTAACAAGATAACAAAATAAATATCAACGCTACCATACAGACTGTACACCAGATCAGAAAATGCATAAATAAAAGAATATTGGAAATTAATTCTCCATATGGGCGCAGCCCGTGTTGGAGAATGAGCAAGTGAGCGAAAACACACACACAAAAAAAAAAAAAAATAATAATAATAATCTGATTATTACAAATTACGAGGCTCTTAATTACATTCCATTCCATTACATTCCATTAAAATCGTCATATTTTAATAATTTCTTCGATAATATAATTTTAATAAGCCCTTTACTTCGCTAAATTTACAAACAGTCCTCTCAATCAACGCAGATCTCATCGCCGGCGGAAAACCATTAAATGCTAGCACTCCTTTATAGGGGAAAAAGTTCTGTGCTGCAGTATTTCTAACTTTAGGCAACACGAGATGGTTCTCCGAGGAAAATCGAGTGTGAAACACATGAGTTGGGGCGGAAAATTCCTTGCTTTTTAGTAATTGATGCACAGCACCTTTCTCATACAGAGCGTCCAATTTCAGTAAACCGAGTTGTTTAAACAAAGGTGCGGTATGAGCCCCGTAATTGGCTTTACACATGATTCTAATAAAATACTTTTGTAGAACTTTTAATCTGTGTACTGTCGAAGCGTATGCTCCACCCCATATTGGTATACAATACAGCAAAAGTGATTGCACCAGACCACAATAAATTTGCCTCAGCAGACTCTGTTTCACAGTGTTGCGCAAAAATGAAAACACGTACATACATTTTCTTAGTTTTGCGGACAGGGCGCCTATATGAACATCCCATTTAAGCTTGTTGTCTATTACCACCCCCAAATATTTAGCCTGGGACGAACGGTTCAATGCAGGACATGTGCAGGCAATCTGGTTATTACACTCCATCTTGTGAATCTTGACGGCCATCTCCTCAGGAGGCAAGCTTCTCTCAGACCATGCAAAAGGCATATATACTGTCTTGCCTACGCTTAAAGTTAATTTATTTTCTATCAACCACTTGCTAACTTCACTCATTCCCCGTTCCGCTTTTTCATACGAACTGCGCCACGTATCACCGGAATAAATGAGTGCAGTGTCATCAGCAAACATGATTACTTCACCACCGTTGATTGCATTGGATTTAAAAAGGCTATTGGCATAAAGTATATAAAGCAGTGGTCCGAGAACCGTCTCCTGAGGAATTGCATATCCTTCAGCTCGTAAGGGTTGACTCAGGACACCATTTACTCTAACCTGCTGCTCCCTACTCTCCAGATAACTTTGGAACCAACTAAGGGCTAAGCCCTCAATACCTACTTCCCTCATCTTGTCAAAGAGGATATCGTGAGAAATCGAGTCGAAACATTTGGCCAAATCAAGAAAGACTGCAACTGGTTTCTTCCCCGACTCCAACAAGTGGGTTATCCTTGTCGTCAAGCAGGCAACCGCGTCCTGTGTACTGTTTCCTGCGCGAAACCCAAATTGTCTTTGGTCAAGTATCCGATTACTTTCAATGTAATCAACCAGTTGCCTCTTGACACACTTTTCGATAATTTTCGCAACTACGCTTAGCAGCGATATCGGGCGATAGTTGCTGACGTCCCTGGAGTCCCCGCCCTTGAATAGAGGAAAAACAATAGCTAACTTCAATTGCTTCGGGAAAACTCCCGTGGACATACTTAAATTTATCAACCTCGCCAAGGGAAGCGCTATTTCATTCCTCAATATTTTTATTGTGTCCGTCTGCAATTCATCAAACCCAGGGCTCGATCCTCCTTTCGTCGATTCTATTGCCCTCAGCACATCCTCCTCCGTTACAAGCTGAAAAGCAAATTTAATATCCAGAAATCTCCCCGAAGCATAAGGAATTTGTGGGAGTGCGTCCGCTAAATTTTTGCCAACGTTTATAAAATGATTGTTCAAACCTTAAGCCCATGTGGTAGAATCAATATACTTTATTCCATCTACAGTTAGTTCTTTAATTTCCGAATCGGCGATTTTTCTTCCAATAATTTCGTTCGTAATTTTCCACGTTTTTCTTAGACACCCTTCAGCACTGTCAAACCTCTTTTTGTAATAGTTTTCCTTTGCTTTTCTAATACTAAAATTACTTGTTCTGAAAGTGTTTCTGAGTATACTACTATGAAAATTTCTTCCACCAGGACCTCGGTTCCGAATTCGACTTTTCAGACGATCTCAATACTTCCATTTGCTACGTAAACATGGAAGTAAAAATAACAAAAATGTCCCAAGTTCGGAGCAACCCATTCGCCAACTACACATTTTAAGGACTAATTTACTACTCGTATTGACCTGACCACTTCCTGATTGATTGGATCACCTTCCCTAATAATATAAAAATTACTATTTCTCATTTCCCAAATGATTAAAGATTTTCCTTTCACCTCTGAATCGCCTCCAGATTGATCATCTTTTGGAGTCGGCGCCTCTCTGGCAAAATAACTACCCGATGGTTACAAATAAATATGAATTTACGACGAATTAGTAGGTGCCAGGTAATAAGTCTGGGTCTGGACGTGAGCCTAGTACGCACAGTGAGTATAGAAGTAACTCCTATACTCACTGAGATTCTTTGTTCGGACTCTTTGTCGCGGAGCTGCGTCTCGGATTCGTTTTAGTATTTTTTGAATCCCATCCAGAATGGGATTCTTTATACAATATCGCGCGACATTAAGTCAGTGCGTACCTGAATCTCGAACAGAGTGGGCCTCTCGCCGTTTCGTTTGAGCTTATCTGTTATTTGTTTTCGAAATACTCGGTCCAACAATTTTCAGGAGACATTCGAAATCGACTGGACTCATCCGAACGAAATTACGAAAGCCCATTCCATCCTCCAATCATGGAGTGTCAAGAAGATCGTGCCCATGGTTATTCCGACCTTTGAATAAATCACTCATCCACCAACGCGGTTGTTTTTTTTTTTTTTTTTTTTTTTTTTTTTTTTTTTGGTTTATTATTCAATAATAAACCATTGTAATCGCCCAAGAAAAAAAAATTTCTAACCCCCTCAAAATTTGATGTTTTACGTTTCAAGGCATGTAGAATCCGAATATCCTATATAAAAAATTCTGTCCGTCCGCCGTACGCCGTTAGCAGTTTTCCGGCAAAACTGTAAGAGCAAAAAATTTGAAATTTTCACCAAGAATTAATCTCGGTCCTACGACGGCCCAATTCTTGAACCAACTTGCTATCTCAATTTTAAGGGTATTTTGGGGGGGTTTTGAGGGGGAGAAAATTCATATTTTCCAAAGTTTTTCAGAAAGATTTGTACGTGGTATCAAAAATGATATAGATTTTTGGACGCTGAATCGAATGAGACCATCGCGGGGTCGATAGCTTTATTGGTTCTCGAGTTATCGCAGCTTTTGTGCCGAATGTGGGAGATTTTCAGAAATTTGACATGAGGGTATAACTCGAGAGTTCATGGAGCTATAAAAATCGTTCTATACTCATTGGAATGGTCGTCAAACACTCTCTCCAGCTGTATCGTTAGGCAATAAGTTTAGCTAGAAAAAGTGTCTGTGTGTCTGTGTGTCCGTCTGTCCGTCTGTCCGTCTGTCTGTGGTCACAAACTGACATAAATCGCCATATCTCCCTGAAAAATTGATGAAACCCTATGAAATTTTAAGGGAATGTTCTCCCAATGATTGTGCAAAATTAGGGTTTTCCGGATTTTGAATTACACACAGTACTTCCGAGATATAAGCGTTCAAAGTTTTTTCTGTGTCGATTTTTACAGGCTATGAAAGTCAATATTTTTCTACGTTTGAGGGCTTGAAATGTCGGTTATGGCTAGCAGAAAACACTAGATTTTTTGTATAGTGGGTCACATACAATGCCTCCACGTTATGAGCGTTTTTCACGATTTCACAAGTGCATGTTTTGTATTTTGATTTTTACAGGCCGCACAACTCAATGTATTTGAATGTTTGAGGTCTTAAAATGTTGGGGTTGACGATTGAATGATGCCTGATTTTTATGAAGTGGGTCACATGCAGTACATCCGCGTTATTTGCACATTTGCTACATTTTGATTTTTATAGACCACAAAAATGAATATATTTGAACGCTGGAGGACTTAAAATTTTTCTATATGACAGTTGAATATCGCTTGATTTTTATTATAGGGGTCACATGCAGTACCTCCTCGTAAAACGCATTTCAGTTGTTTAATTTGTATTTTTTGGGTTTCTTTGCTTTAAATATGACCAACTTTGACCTCGTTCACAAAACTTGTTTTGCATAGTTTGGATAACACACAGTACTTCCGCATTATGCCTCTTTTTTACTTTTGAGATTAACAGACCGCAAGAGTGAATATACATTAGACTTTGAATTTTCTACATGACAGCTGAATATTGCTTGATTTTTTTTATGGGGGTCACCTGCAGTACTTCCTCGTAAAACCATTTTCAGTTATTTTATTAAGCGTTATTGTACTTTTAGGGTCTCTTTGCTATAAATATGACCAACTTTGACCTCGTTCGCAAAACTTTTTTCGTATGGTTTGGGTAACACACAGTACTTCCGCTTTATGCCATTTTTTAACTTTTGAGATTTTAATAGACCGCAAGAGTGAATATACATTAGACTTTAAAGTTTCTATATGACAGCTGAATATTGCTTGTTTTTTAACCGACTTCAAACAAGGAGGAGGTTACTATGGTCGTCTAGCGGGATTTTTTTTTTTTTTTTTTTTTTTCGGTATGTGTTGTCCACCGGCGTTCAGCTCCTGTACGTCCGATCGGGTTACTTTTTTTTTTGTTTGAAAGGGTTACTATCCAGGTAGGTCCCATAATTTTTTCAATTGAGTCCATCCAGTAGTTACGTCTCCAGACGCGGAGAAACGCCGGAAAACGTGATTTTCGCGAAAAAAGGAAGTTTTGACTTTGCAAGCTTATAACTTCTAGAATACTTGCTCGATTGTTTTGTTTCTGGTGTCATTTTGTTCATAATTTATCTGCCTACAAGGGCCTAGCTCCAATTTTTCGTTCGGCATTCTAATATAGCGTGTAGAGAAGAAAGTGTAACAAAAAACGTGATGCCAATTTTCACTTTTTTGAGGTTTTTCGAGCACCGTTCCCAACCACGTCGAGAAAAAAAATATGAACACTATTGCACTTGAAAGCACTTAGCTAGAGCTTTCTAACGATGGTAAAAAATCAAGTTTAGGTGGCATAATAAGGGAGCAATCGATGTTTTAACGGACCTGTGTTTGAGACCTCATAACTTCCAAACCAAAACTGTTTTTCCATCGTTTTTAAACTTAAACTGTTCAAATTTGAGTCTAGTTTACGTGATTTAAATTTGGTATTGATTGGACTAAAAGTAGATACTTTTTAGGCCGTATTTCTAAAAAATTTGTTTCAAAATCACGTTTTTTGGACTATTTATGCTTGTAGAAAAAAAACTACGTTAGTCATAGCATTCTCGTTAGAAGATTTGAATTCAGCGTTAAATTTTCAATAAATAACATGGTTTTGAAGGCCAAATAACTTCATTTTAATGCACAAACGATTGGCGAATTTCTGAAAGTTGGTTCGGATTCTCTCATTCAGTGTGAATGCGGATACGCTTCAGGAAATCATCACTCTATTATCGTTAGAGAAATAAAGAAAGAGTGAATTGGTGCAATTTCGTAACCAGCAATGGTGTAGACAATTATTTGAGTTTTCTAAGGTGTATCAATGGGATCAAAGTATCCGGTATGTTGACCAAGAGACCCAAATCAGTGGATGGATTATTCCAAACGTTCAAACTCACTCTCAATCAACATAATAACATTGAAAATAGTTAGGTAATCATTATACTTTAGAACTTCAACGTTCAACGGACTTGAGAATTGAGTTTGGACGGTTAGTCGTAAGTGACAAGAACACAATAATGAAAGCTTGGGAAAATTCTGTAAAGAGAGCTGTCCTTAATTGTAAGTCACTAAAAAGAGAAAAATAAAAAAAAACTTTTTAAAAAAAAATAAAACCGACTTCAAAAAGTTTGTCTACAAAATACACTCTGAAAAGGAAAAAATAACAAAAATGTCCCAACTTCGCAGCAACTCATTCGCCAACTACACATTTTAAGGACTACTTTACTACTCGTATTGACCTGACTACTTCCTGATTGATTGGATCACCTTCCCTAATAATATAAAAATTACTATTTCTCATTTCCCAAATGATTAAAAGATTTTCCTTTCACCTCTGAATTGCCTCCAGATTGATCATCTTTTGGAGTCGGCGCCTCTCTGGCAAAATGACTACCTGATGGTTACAAATAAATATGAATTTACGATATATTAGTAGGTGCCAGGTAATAAGTCTGGGTCTGGACGTAAAGATTCTTAGAGAAATCTGAAATGGTTTTTAGGAAAAGGAGTGAATAGTCACCTTCAAATCGATATTGTTAATAATCAGTTCTCATAAATGCTGATTTGCTCTGTTCAAGAATCGTGAAAACTCATGATATTTATATTCATACTACTGGTAATTCGGAATCTATAGGCTTCTCCAATACAATATAAGAGAGGCGCCGACTCCAAAAGATGATCAATCTGGAGGCAATTCAGAGGTGAAAGGAAAATCTTTTAATCATTTGGGAAATGAGAAATAGTAATTTTTATATTATTAGGGAAGGTGATCCAATCAATCAGGAAGTGGTCAGGTCAATACGAGTAGTAAAGTAGTCCTTATAAAAAAAACTTTTTAAAAAAAAATAAAACCGACTTCAAAAACTTTGTCTATAAATACAATCTGAAAAGGAAAAAATAACAAAAATGTCCCAACTTCGCAGCAACTCATTCGCCAACTACACATTTTAAGGACTACTTTACTACTCGTATTGACCTGACCACTTCCTGATTGATTGGATCACCTTCCCTAATAATATAAAAATTACTATTTCTCATTTCCCAAATTAATGATTACAAGATTTTCCTTTCACCTCTGAATTGCCTCCAGATTGATCATCTTTTGGAGTCGGCGCCTCTCTTATATTGTATTGGAGAAGCCTATAGATTCCGAATTACCAGTAGTATGAGTATAAATATCATGAGTTTTCACGATTCTTGAACAGAGCAAATCAGCATTTATGAGAACTGATTATTAACAATATCGATTTGAAGGTTGGGGGGGGGGGGATTCACGCCTTTTCCTAAAAACCATTTCAGATTTCTCTAAGAATCCTCACGTCCAGACCCAGACTTATTACCTGGCACCTACTAATTTATCGTAAATTCATATTTATTTGTAACCATCGGGTAGTCATTTTGCCAGAGAGGCGCCGACTCCAAAAGATGATCAATCTGCAGGCAATTCAGAGGTGAAAGGAAAATCTTGTAATCATTTGGGAAATGAGAAATAGTAATTTTTATATTATTAGGGAAGGTGATCCAATCAATCAGGAAGTGGCCAGGTCAATACGAGTAGTAAAGTATTCCTTAAAATGTGTAGTTGGCGAATGAGTTGCTGCGAAGTTGGGACATTTTTGTTATTTTTTCCTTTTCAGATTGTATTTATAGACAAAGTTTTTGAAGTCGGTTTTATTTTTTTTTTTAAAAAGTTTTTTTTATTTTTCTCTTTTTAGTGACTTACAATTATGGACAGCTCTCTTTACAGAATTTTCCCAAGCTTTCATTATTGTGTTCTTGTCACTTACTACTAACCGTCCAAACTCAATTCATAAGTCAGTTGAACGTTGAAGTTCTAAAGTATAATGATTACCTAACTATTTTCAATGTTATTATGTTGATTGAGAGTGAGTTTGAACGTTTGGAATAATCCATCCACTGATTAGGGTCTCTTGGTCAACATACCGGATACTTTGATCCCTTTGATACACCTTCCAAAACTCAAATAATTGTCTACACCATTGCTGGTTACTGAATTGCACCAATTCACTCGTTCTTTATTTCTCTAACGATAATAGTGATGATTTCTTGAAGCGTATCCGCATTCACACTGAATGAGAGAATCCGGACCAAATTTCAGAAATTCGCCAAACGTTTGTGCATTAAAATGGAGTTATTTGGCCTTTAAAACAATGTCATGTATTGAAAATTTAACGCTGAATTCAAATCTTCTAACGACAATGCTATGACTAACGTAGTTTTTTTTCTACAAACATAAATAGTCCAAAAAACGTGATTTTGAAACAATTTTTTTAGAAATACGGCCTAAAAAGTATCTAATTTTAGTCCAATCAATACCAAATTTGGATCACATAAACTAGACTCAAATTTGAACAATTTAAGTTTAAAAACTATGGAAAAACAGTTTTCGTTTGGAAGTTATGAGGTCTCAAACATAGGTCCATTAAAACATCGATTGCTCCCTTATTATGCCACCTAAACTTGATTTTTTACCATCGTTCGAAAGCTCTAGCTAAGTGCTTTCAAGTGCAGTAGTGTTCATATTTTTTTTCTCGACGTGGTTGGGAACGGTGCTCGAAAAACCTCAAAAAAGTGAAAATCGGCATCACGTTTTTTCTTACACTTTCTTCTCTACACGCCATATGAGAATGCCGAACGAAAAATTGGAGCTAGGCCCTTGTAGGCAGTTAAATTATGAACAAAATGACACCAGAAACAAAACAATCGAGGTAGTATTCTAGAAGTTATAAGCTTGCATAGTCAAAACTTTCTCTTTTCGCGAAAATCACGTTTTCCGCCATTTCTCCGCTTCTGGGGACGTAACTACTGGATGGAATCAATTGAAAAAATTATGGGACCTACCTGGATAGTAACCCTTTCAAACTAAAAAAAAAGTAACCCGATCGGACGTACAGGAGCTGAACGCCAACGGACAACACATACCGAAAAAAAAAAAAAAACCCGCATGACGACCATAGTAACCTCCTCCTTTTTGAAGTCGGTTAAAAATGTGTAGTTGGCGAATGAGTTGCTGCGAAGTTGGGACATTTTTGTTATTTTTTCCTTTTCAGAGTGTATTTTGTAGACAAACTTTTTGAAGTCGGTTTTATTTTTTTTTAAAAAGTTTTTTTTATTATTGGGGTCACCTGCAGTACTTCCTCGCAAAACGCATTTTCAGTTACTGTACTTTTTGGGGCTCTTTGCTATATATTTTACCAACTCTGACCACGTTCACAGAACTTGTTTTGTATAGTTTGGATAACACACAGTACTTCCGCCTTATGCCGTTTTTTTGCATTAGAGATTTTTATAGACCACAAGAGTGAATATACTTTAGACTTTAAATTTTTCTTTATGACAGTTGAATGTTGCTTGATTTTTATTATCGGGGTCACCTGCAGTACTTTCTCGTTAAACGCAATTTCAGTTATTTCACTTAGCGCTTTTGTAACTTTCGGGTCTCTTTGCTTTAAATGTGACCTCCAACGACCATGTTTTGTTTTGTTTTGATCACATACCGTACTTCCGCCCTACGCCGTTTATCGCTGTTGAGCTTTTTACAGGGTACAAAAATCAATACATTTGACGCTAGAGGTATTAAATATTTGTAATGGCGAGTGAATGACGCCTGATCTTTACCGCTAGGGTCACGTTTCGGCCTTCGTACGATTTTCTCGATTTTATAATAAATTGGTTATACCAGTTACCGACTCAAACATGGAAGTACTGTGTGATCTATGCACACCACTGGTTTTATTTCGTAGAGCTATGTAAAGTGCTACTGCAATTCCCGAAAGCGTGACCTCGTCCGACATGGCTCACAATCAAACTAGATGCGTACACGATTTACAGAGCGACAATGTTGCAGGGGAAAGAGTCAGCGACATGAATTCGAGCATCTGCGACAAAGAGTCCGAACAAAGAATCCCAGTGCGTACTAGCCTTAGAGAAATCTGAAATGGTTTTTAGGTAAAGGCGTGAATACTCATCTTCAAATCGATATTGTTAATAATCGGTTCTCATAAAAATGCTGATTTGCTCTGTTCAAGAATCGTGAAAACTCATGATTTTTATATTCTTACTAATTCGGAATCTATAGGCTTCTCCAATACAATATAAGAGAGGCGCCGACTCCAAAAGATGATCAATCTGGAGGCATGTACGTTGTTAATTGAAGCTCTTAAAGATAGTGCGGAGTTCAGTTACGTGACCCATCTCGACAAGGTTACCGCTACAATTAAGAGAGCCAAACAACTGAAGAACGCGGCCTTGGAACAACGTCAAAGTTATCTAACCAGTAGGATGGAAGAGGAGAATCCCAGACTGGCACGGATCCAGGATCGAGTGAAAGGAAACTCACAGTGGCTCACTGTCCTACCTTCCTCAGCAGATGGATTCGACCTCGACCCCATCCAATTCCGGGATGCCCTCGCCATGCGTTATGGCTCAACCTCCCAAGCTCATGCGACGGTTGTGGAGCAGCATTCAACTTGAATCATGCCCTCAACTGCAAGAAGGGAGGCCAGGTGAAAAAAGGGCATGACAACGTTAGAGATGACTGCTTAGAGATGGCCAAACTTGCTTGGGGAGGGGCAGGTCGCGAGCCAGTTTTGAGACACGGTGAAGACGGGAACCCCGAGCTTGTAGCGGACATGAAGCTGCAGAGTGAGGCCGGCGTTTTTTGATCATCGCATAATTAATGCTGACGCC
>JASJUZ010000663.1:0-18526 GCA_037159825.1 Tupiocoris notatus | reverse complement strand
ACAGTGATCTACTTATGTACACCACTGGTTTTTATATGGCTTCGAATTATATTTAAGGCGAGCTTAAATGTGTAAGCAGATTTTTTCAATACTCCCAGACAGCGTGTGATTGACGTCGGATGGCGTGTGAATCAATTCGCTGTCCTAGGTCAAATGGCACTTAACGAACAGGAATTCCCATTGCCGGGTGGCGTCGCCCTAGCTCTGTCATTTGTGACCCCTCCGATCGGCAAGTCTGACTCACGGCTTTTAACGCGACATACACATCCTTCCATTACAGTTACAAGTTGCTTGAAGAATCCAAGGACAGACGGCGGGCGAATAAAGGCGACGAGCTCAAAGCTCGGGTTCATTTGAATATAATTCTTGCTTGAGAAATAAGGCGAACGGATTTACAAGGATTTTTCCTCTCTTTTAAAATCAATTGATTGATTTTTTAATATATATAATTCCAAATTTTAATGGATTTTAACTTGTAAACATTATGAACGAATTTTTAATATATAATTCAAAGTTTTAACGGATTTTAACTGGTAAAAATTACTGGTTTTTTTTTTCAGGAAATTTTTCCAAGAAGTGACAACTGGGGACAGATTAAAAAATTCGCGTAGGGGACCGCACAAGAAAATAACCACAAAAAACTCCTTAATAAAGTTCTTTTTTTTTTTTTTTAACCGAAGAATCTTTAATAAAGGAAAACAAAAATGGACTCGCTGAACAATCGCGATTAATGGAGTGAAATATAATCCGCTGTAACTTTTTGATTTTGTAAGCTACTCTTGCTACCATAACTAATTGGTGTCAGCATGTGCAATACATTAGAGATCATTTTGGCTTATATACGTTGAGAACGGCGCATCCAGAGCTACGAAAGCCGATGTGATGCTCTGAAATTCGATATACCTCTGCATCATATTGATATAATAGCACAAGAAGGCAAAAGCGCTCGAAAAATATTCAAGAGATAAGGTCGCATCTTACCACCATCCTCACACTCAGGAGATCTCGAATTTCAGATCGTAATTTAGTCATACTTAACAGTGTTATTCTCTATTTTCTAAATTAAATCCAAGCATATACATAATTATAGACTAAATTATTTTGTCGCCTCCCATTTTAGGCTTTCACGACAATTTTTTGAAACGTTTTTCCTTCCTTTCCACATTTTTCCTTCATCTTTCAGTTCTCAGGTCTGTATTCAACAAATTCAAGCGCTTTCGCCGCAATGGGCCTCTTCGGGATATTCACGTGGAATAATAATTTCTATCCCCCTGCCGTATTTGGTTGTTTGCGATCCCAAAATAGCTAACGCTCGACAAAGAGGATATTTTTGGTTTATTTTCAATAATAAACCATTGTGGCCACTGACGAAAAAATTGCTGTCCCTCTAAGTTTCAAGGCATATCTAATATGCCTTGCAATCTGAATATCTAACAATAAATTTTTGGTCCGTGCGCCCTTAACAATTTTCTGATGCAACTATAACGGGTAAATTCTTGAAATTGTCACCAAAAATCATTATTTCCCTGACAATGACTCAGATCCTTACTCCAACCGCTATTTTTTATTTTTAGGGTATTGTTGAGGGGTTTCAAAGGTGAGGGATTCGCATTCTCAAAGGTTTCCGAAACACGAGCGTGTTATATTGAGTTTTTTTTTTCACTGAATCGAATGAGAACATAACGGAGTCGATAGCTTCAATGATCCTTGAGTTATCGAAGCTTTTATCAGAAAAAAAATCGACACTTTGAGATATCTGGCCAGGCAAGAATTTGTAGAGCTATAAAAACTATTGTCCACTCGTTGGGATGTTCGTTAACACTTCAAGCTGTATGGTTAGGCATTTTTTTAAACTCAAATTAAGTAATAAAGAAAAATAAAAAAATTTTCAATGACAATATTTGCTATAGGTTTTTCGATATAGTGGCCAATCTTCCGTTAGGTGAACGCTCGCAAACGTTAGGGGTAGTTACTACTAGACGTGTATTCCCCTGAATCATAATTTATTAAAGCTAAGGAATAATAAACCAAGGTACAATCGTTTGTAGTTTTTTTCCTATTATTAAGAATTTATTTAAGAACCTTTTATTTATTTAAGAATTTTATTTAGGAACCCAGCGGCTCAAAGTTCTACCTCACGATGACGGGACGTTCAGAACCTGCGACGAAACCGAACCCCATATCGGGGTGACGAGTGAGGTTGACATGGCGTGGTTGAGGGGGCTCTTCGCCCCAATCCAGCACCGGCTCCTCGTAGGTCGTCGTTTTGTTGATATGGCTTTAAAAAAAAAAACAATAACGAAAAATGCGTTAATTTCAATTTTAGAGACTTAAAACGTAAACAAGGTAAAAACGAGAGGAAAATCTCTTTTGCTGTAGCTGGGTTTATATTATAGTTTATTTTTTTATTTGTCAATAAAAATTTACAAAAGGTGGTTTCCTCTTGAACGTGTCTGAACCCTTGAAAAATATGTAATTAATGGTATACAATTTGTATACGTTTTTAATAGCTCTTTTTCAGTACAAAACCTCTTGATTCAAAAATTACTAGGGAAAACAGAAGATTCTTTAAATTTTATTAACTTCAAATTTCATAACCTCGCCGATCAAAGGGCTATAAAAAATGGGATTTTCTTAACGATGAATTCATCCCTCTTCGACTTATATGGGTCGAAATTTTGCTCAAATTATCCCAGTTCCTCAATCAATACAAAATCATGGACTTCCTCTTCAAGCTTCGCCAAAAACTCGTCGGATTTCTCATTCCTGCACATTTCGTTCAAAGGATTTGATAATCTACAGTATGCTGTAGTAAAATTTTCACGTCTCGAGGGAATTTTTCGAGTAAAATGTACAAAAAACTGCGAAAAAAGGGATACGAAAAAATTCGGACTAAAACCCACACCCAACTAAAATCAATAGACCAAAGTAGAAGTTGACTATTATTATATCATAATTTATTTATTTACGGAAGACGGAGTTTCTCTAATAATTCTTCACCTCGATTCCGTTCAAACCATTGCTAAAAATCTATCTATAAAAAAGAAAAACGCGATAAATCGATTCAGCATGGGAGAAATAATTTTCCTAGGACGTGGAAATCTAAATACTGCTGACGTTCGGAATCGAGCGGGCGAAAGAAAGCCGGGGATCAAATACGGCGAAAACACTTACTTGATGAAATAAGTTTTCCCATTTGGGTCGAGGGCCTCTTCCCATCCGTAGGGAAGGCTTCTGCCGACTTCCTTGTTCCAGACTTCGACCGGAGGAATCCACGAGCACGTTCCCGTCGATTCACTGCAACATAGCGAAAAAAAGCCTTTACATGACCTGTGCTAGGAATTTAGATACAAACAGTAGACACAGTTTTGTATAAAACGTTTTAATTGCTCGAGAAAAATGCTGCAAATGATTGTACAATGGATTTCTTATCTTCAATTATCATAAAGAAAACCATCCGCTTGAAATAGTAACAATTCTGACAATTCGAGAATATTTCTACTCAACAATATATTGATAACTAGACAGGCAAACTCCTTGGTGAAAATCGTAGCTTTAAGTATGTATATTTTAATTAATTATAATTATAATTTAATTTTATTAAATTCGAATTATCACCTAACGATATAGATAAGAGTGTTTGTGGAGCATTGAAACGAGTATAGAACTATTTTACAGCTCCACAAACATTTAGCATTTTGCCGAATATCACAAAATGTCAAAAATATATCACAAAAAAAATTGTGAGGAATTTTAGAGATTTTGCGGTATTTGGCAGAATGCTAAATTTTCTTCATTCGTGGTGCCGTTGGTGCAAAAAATGAAAAAAATTTATAAACGACCTATAAGCGCGTAATTGAAGGAATCAATTTTTATCTTACGTCAATATTAACTCTTGCCAAATTCTTCATCCTCACTTTTTAACCATTTAGGTACAGTTGTGAGATGAAAAGGGACAAAAATAACAACTCGTTCTTCATGAATATTCGTATACTACGCGCTTTCGCCACTTATCGGTACGAATCTATTAAAAAATATTTTTTCATAAATTAATTCAACAACTTTGAACGTTTTTCCAAATCAATGCTCCTCTAAAGCCACGTGATTGTAACTTGCATGAAAAAATGATAATAAAAAATGATTCACTCATATAGAATACTTTATTCGGCGTTGAATACACTTAGAGAGAAAATAAATTTACAAAGCTAAAGACTCATGTTCGAAAAACTCTGGAAAATTGATGGTTTTCCATATAAACGTACGATTCGGGAGGCTTCATAAATATTCATCAACTCATCCCGCATATATTTTATGGTCAACTCAGATTTGGAGTTGATAGAAACGGTCGTTTCATCCTACGCGATTACCGTAGGAGGAAGACACAGTCAACAGAGGAACTCGTAACGAGTTTTTTGATCAGAGGTTTTCAACAGCGTACGTTCTGAAATTCGATGGAATATTCGTAAAAAAAATAAAACGCAATGTTTCAAATAGTCCTTACTTCGAAGACGATTCAGGGTCGTTTATAGATAAATTCGAGATAAATACTAGAGCCAGCGTGACCAAATAGTTACTGGATACTCACAAGAAAACTGCTTGATAGCAGGCCCGGATTAGCAACTATTTACGCCCTAGGCCAGAGTTCTACATTACGCCCCCTCCAGCAGACGTTCGGGCGGGTATATATTATATAGTATAGGTATAGGTAGGTAGTAGTAGTAGTTAATTATTTGTGCTATGGAGAGTGGGAATCTATAGGTATTTTTATAGTAGGTAGTACTTAGTATTAGTTGCTATAATTTGGTATGTAGTTGGTGGTGTTTGAATGTACTTTGTCTCAGTATTGGGTTTTTCAACTGGAGCAAAGTTGTAGCAGAATTAGATGTAACAACTTCAAGTTTTCCAAGATGTGTAACTTGCACAGTGGATAACTCAGACAAAAAGTCGTCAATTCAGATGTTTGAATATACCAAAAGATAGGTAATTTAACTGTCCACATTTTCCCAATGTAATGTACCAACCCATTTTTCAACCGTTTTTGCGTTATTCTACAATAATAGTGGACTATACACGAAAAAATCACTTTTTTCAACTTTAAACGTTATTTTCATCTATTTAGTGCGAAAGAAACAAAGAATGAACCATACATTATTGATGTACACATCATCAACTATCATTATGATGGATGTGAGCGAAATCCATTTCAAAAAAATTTTCGCAAAAAATCCAAGGGGTACCCCTGCGATTTTTTTCAACCGATCATTTAACGAATTTTTACTCGTCTTTCAATACAGATAAAAATCTGAAATTTTCAGGAAAGTTGTGTCTTACCAAGATGTATTTTTGTGATTTTTTTTATTTCTCGGAAAAATCTGCACGAGGTCCAAAAAAATCAGTTTTTGAAAGATCGAAAATTCAACTTTAACCGCAATTTTCGGCGTCAAAATAAATGCGAACCAATTGTTTTATTATGCAGGAGGCTTCATTTGAACGCCCGACACACGTACATAGCAAAAGATTTGGTGAAAAAATGTTTAACAGCCCCACAGAAATTATTTTCCGTAAATCGAGCTCCGCTGGCATCGGTAATAGTGAAAAATTAAATTTATTATCGTTGGCCTTATGGGTAATCCGGCCTGCTTGATAGCACTCTATCTCGGATTTATCTGCGATTGACGAAAGTAAGAATCGCAGATAAATAAACGAATAAATTTAATTAAATTTATTATCCTAATAATGACTATAAATCGATGGTCATTCTGATAAAACAATGATAGTAATTATGAATAAATTATAAATGCTTGCAAAAGATATATATGACCGAGAGAAAGTAAAAATTGCAGTACGAAGAATGAAAATCGTTTTGATAAAGGTAGTTTCAAGATTTTGACAAAAATTTGGAACGCGAGCACGTTTTTTCTCAATAGGACCTATTTTTTTTTTTTTTTTTTTTTTTTTTTTTTTTTTTAAATTTAATATAAGACCGTTTTCTAAGGATTATCGTCTACTTCGATTTCCCCCAGAATGGATACCTTTGTGAAACTAGTAGTTTCTAATTTCAAGCAATTCAGAGAAAAACGTTTTTTCGAAATATATGAAGCGTTATTTAGCAATTTTTGTCTGATTTTTTACTCGGATCAGGGGGCAAACCTCGAATTTGAATTCAACACCACAAAACACGTTTTCAGAGCGAAAAGGATACATTTTGGTTTTTCAAAAAACCCAATTTCAATAGTTGAATTTTCCTCAGTTTACAATTTCTTTGGCTGAAAGCTTAATGGCACATGAAAATTCATGAGAATGGGAAGTTACTAAAAAATGTTCCGCGCCATGTGAACCCGGCACTAGGAAGATAATTTTGCATCAAATTCACAGATTGTGGTAACAAATAATAATAATTTTTGTAGGTTGAGGGGGAGAAAAACGAGGCGACCTCTTCTCCATTCTTTTTTATTATCCAGCCGAGTACTTTCGCCCGTTCGGGCTTCTTCAACCTTCTGCAACCTACAAAAAGAAGTAATGCGACCACCTGGAGAAAAAAAATAATAATAATAAAAAAAAGATTATTGAAATTTTTAGAGTCTCAACTATTTATGGTCGCAGGGAAAATTGATTTTTGACGGAAATATTAACACTAAACTTTTTCTGCCTTCCGCTGGACATTTAGAACAGATATCCATCAGCTCAGATTTAAGTATATTACTCTAGAGAGACCTACATTTCACAACTAACGTCGTGATGTCTTCGGAATAGAGATTTTCTCTTCCTTTTCCCTATTATCCGCCTCGTCGCGTAGTATAATACTAAATTAATCTATTACCGGAGCGGTCTCTTGCCGAGATCGGTTACAGTTAGTCCGTTCGGGGATTCGGCATTAGCCAGGCTTTCCTCCAAGAGCCTTGAGATTCCCGAATAAGCAGCTCTGCGACCAGTTGTTCTCATTTACGCGATTTATTACGCCCCGATAAAGTTCGTTATGAGTTTGGCTTGATAAAGGTGAATAGTTAGTTCGAGTTGTTGCGAGTTTATAAGACGAGCCGTTTTTAAAAGTTGGCCAAAGTTGTAAATTTCATTGTAATGAAAACCGTTTAATTGGCGAAAGTTACGTGTAGCTATTATGTTTTTTCACCTCAGGTAATGGATTTATGATAGTTTTACGACAATACGCCTTCCGAGATGCAGTTAAAAGTCGTCGCAAATAGTACGGATGAACTTCACCGCATTTTATACCGTTATTCTCGAGTCGTATCGCCAGATTTGTCAGATTGTCCGGAATTTGCAGTAAAAGGCGCGATAAATCGAGATGCCTTTCACCTAGGTTTCATTCCGTTCGGAATTTTAAGGGCTGAACGCTTCCAATTTTCCGAGTGTATAATTACACTTTTTGGTTTGTTATTCAATAATAAACCATTGTAATCGCCCAAGAAAAAAAAATTTCTAACCCCCCCTCAAAATTTGATGTTTTACGTTTCAAGGCCTGTAGAATCCGAATATCCAATAAAAAAAAATTCTGTCCGTCGCCGTACGCCGTTAGCATTTTTCCGGCCAAACTGTAAGAGCTAAAAATTTGAAATTTTCACCAAAAATCAATCTCGGTCCTACGACGGCCCAATTCGTGAACCAACTTGCTAGCTTAATTTTAAGGGTATTTTTGGGGGTTTTGAGGGGGAGAAAATTCATATTTTCCAAGGTTTTTCAGAAAAATGCGTACGTGGTATCGACTTATATAGATTTTTGGACGCTGAATCGAATGAGACCATCGCCGGGTCGATAGCTTTATTGGTTCTCGAGTTATCGCAGCTTTTGTGCCAAATTTGGGAGATTTTTAGAAATTTGACATGAGGGTATAACTCGAGAGTTCTTGGAGCTATAAAAATCGTTCTATACTCATTGGAATGGTCGTCAAACACTCTCTCCAGCTGTATCGTTAGACAATAAGTTTAGCCTGAATTAGGAAATTAAGAAAAATAAAAATGATTAAAATTACAATAGTTGCTACGGAGTTTTCCCCTATCGTTACCATCTGTGTTTGGGTGGGATTGTTCAGAAATGTTCGAAATAATTACTATCACAAATGGATCGTCTTCCTAAATTATTATTGAAGCGAAGGAATAATGAACCACTGTACAATAATTTGCAGCGTTTTTGGTTTGGTTTGATCGGGATTCGGCCAGTAAAACAACGAAGTCCTCCTTAGTAATTCATCCTTTTAATTTGCGACGTTTCGAAAACCACTGTTTCCCTCATCAGGCCTTAAACTATAAAAATTACAAACTTAAGCCTCCAGCGAATTTGTTACAATTTCGTCGTCTCAGCAAACATCAGCTTCGTCAGGTACTAAAAATTTAAAACGATAATAACATCCAGATCTTAAACACTAAAATAAATAACACAAATTTAACATAAAAACTGCAAAAATAATTCTCTGGACAAATACAATCAGACTGGTCAGAAGATGTTTGCTGAGACGACGAAATTGTGACAAATCCGCTGGAGGCTTTAGTTTGTAATTTTTATAGTTTAATGCCTGTAATTTTTATGAGGGAAACAGTGGTTTCCGAAACGTCGCAAATTAAAAGGATGAATTACTAAGGAGGACTTCGTTGTTTTACTCCCGATCAAACCAAACCAAAAACTACATCTACGGCCGACTATCTAACATAAAAATAATTACACTTTCCAAGTTGGAATTTCGAGTACATAAAACGCTGCAAATGATTGTACAGTGGTTTATTATTATTTCGCTTCAATATTGATTTAGGAAGACAATCCATTTGTCATTTTAAATATTCCGAACATTTGTGAACGTTCCCACCGAAAAACAGATGGTAACTATAGGGGAAAACTCCGTAGCAACTATTGTAATTTTAATCATTTTTATTTTTCTTAATTTCCTAATTAAAATCTGAATTTTTCACCTAACGATACAGCTAGAGTGTTTTACGACCATTCCAATGAGTATAGAACGATTTTTATAGCTCCAAGAACAATCGAGTTATACCCTCATGTCAAATTTCTAAAAATCTCCCAAATTCGGCACAAAAGCTGCGATAACTCGAGAACCAATAAAGCTATCGCCCCGGCGATGGTCTCATTCGATTCAGCGTCCAAAAATCTATATAATTTGATACCACGTACACATTTTTCTGAAAAACCTTGGAAAATATTAATTTTCTCCCCCTCAAACCCCCCAAAAATACCATTAAAATTGAGCTAGCAAGTTGGTACAATAATTGGGCCGTCGTAGGACCGAGATTGATTTTGGTGAAAATTTCACATTTTTAGCTCTTACAGTTTGGCCGGAAAACTGCTAACGGCGTACGGCGGACGGACAGAATTTTTTTTATTGGATATTCGGATTCTACATGCCTTGAAACGTAAAACATCAAATTTTGAGGGGGGTTATAATTTTTTTTTTTTTTTCTTGGGCGATTACAATGGTTTATTATTGAATAAGACATTTCGACCGACTCGTCCCTGCCGGTAGTTTATGCCATAGTTATAAACAGTATCATAAGTAAGTTCCCCCAGGCTACTGGTAAATTTATCGGCGTAACCGTACAACGAGCTGCAGTCCACCGAGGGATGATATATCGGCTTGCGATGACGTTCAACAGCGCTTCGCAGGACGCTCGACGCGGTCAATTTGCCGTTTAATTGCTTTAGCTGCTTCGCAGGCCGGACAAACGAGGAGGACGCCTCTGCACGTCATAACCGGAGTATCTACGCGGTAAGAGCCGATTAGCGACTGAGCCGTGTCACGTGTCAACGAGATGCCATCAATAGAGTGCGATGTAGTTATCGGCGATTTTAACACTCGAAACTCACCGCGGTATAAAATCTCGGACAAAAAATTGATCGGCGAATAACGAGCGAGTTTTCGAAGAGATCGAGGAAAATGAAGGATATTAGAACGAATATAGACCAATTTATAGCCTCAAAATGCTAGTGATATCGGGAGTATCTATTGTGGTTAGGGGGAGAAAAAATCAGGCAATTTGTTCTCCATATTTCCTCTCCACGTCCATTTTTGGTTTATTATAATAAATCATTGTGATCGCTCAAGTAAAACCCTGCAAATGATTGTACAGTGGTTTATTATTCCTTCGCTTCGATAATAATTTCAGAATACTATCCATTAATGATAGTAATTATTCAGAACATGTGTAAACGTTTCAACCGAAAAACAGATCGGTAACTATCGGGGAAAATTCAGTAGCAACTATTGTAATTTTAATCAATTTTATTTTTCTTAATTTCCTAATTAAAAACTAAATTTTTTGCCTAACGGTACAGCTGGAGAGAGTGTTTGACGACCATTCCAATGAGTATAGAACGATTTTTACAGCTCCAAGAACTCTCGAGTTATACCATCATGTCAAATTCCTGAAAATCTCCCAAATTCGATACAAAAGCTGTGATAACTCGAGAACCAATGGAGCTATCGACCCCGCAATGGTCTCATTCGATTCAGCGTCCAAAAATCAATATAATTGGATACCACGTACACATTTTTCTGAAAAACCGTGGAAAATACGAATTTTTTCCCCCTCAAAACCCCCAAAAATACCCTTAAAATTGAACTAACAAGTTGGTTCAAGAATTGGGCCGTCGTAGGACCGAGATTGATTTTTGGTGAACATTTCAAGAATTTACCTATTACGGTTTGGCCGGAAAAGTGTTGACGGCGTACGGCGGACGGACAGAATTTTTTTTATTGGATATTCGGATTCTACATGCCTTGAAACGTAAAACATCAAATTTTGAGGGGGGTTAGAAATTTTTTTTCTTGGGCGATTACAATGGTTTATTATTGAATGATAAACCAAAAATTTCCTAACCCCCTTCAAAATTTAATGTTTACGTTTCAATGCATGTAAAATCCGAATATCCAATAGAAAAATTTCTGTCCGTCCGCTGTCAACGCTTTTCCGACCAAACGATAGCAGCAACATTTTTGAAATTTTCATCAAAAATCAATCTCGGCCTCACAACGGCCCAATTCTTGAATCACGACGCGAGAGGTATACGATTAATTAAGGAGATGGTTGGAAGGATTTGGATGAAAAAAAGAGTATGCTTAAAATTTAAGGTCATCGGCTGAAAAAATCGCCGAATTTCGATCTCGAAAATTTTTAAAAAATTCGAAATGTATGAAAAAACGATGTTTTGGCGAAGTTTTAAGATCGCGGAATTTTTTCTATCGGGAGCTCTAGCGGTTTAAATATTTATTTTCGTAACACCATGTGCATTACAGATATGTCGTGCGGGAAATTCTAAACATTTTCGTCATTGGGATCGATCGGATCGGACTCACCTCCGCGAAGCTATAGCGATTCAAAGTCGGAACTTGGAAAATTCGTTTTAAAAAAACTCTCACGGATGGAGCAAAATTGCGAACGATAAAATTTTTTTGATACTATATTCGTCAATTAAATTGAAACTCCTGACCCCATTTGTTTCCTTTTTTTATTTTCGAATTAGATTTCTCTTGAGGAACGTTTATGTAAAATTTTGACGTTTTCTGAAACCACGTTTTTCCGCAGTTGATCGCGATTTTCTCGAAAAATTCATGGTTTCATGGTTAAATTCTTTAAACGGAAAAGTACAAGAATTTGTTCGTAGGTTGATTTTAGTCGGAACTAGAGCGGCTCGAAGCGAAAGTTGAAAAACGTACAAGTGATATAATACTAAAAATATGAAAAAACTAAAAGTTGTAGTCGAATTTCCGCCGTTTTGACGTCAAATTCAGATTCAGCGTTAAATTTCCTATAAGAATACCTTTCAAATTCGCCTGAAAACGAAAATTTAATTTTTCACTCTTACCGCTGCCAGCGGAGCTCGACACACTCGATTTACGGAAAATAATTTCTCTGGCTCTGTTTAAAATTTTTTCACCAATCTTTTTGCTATGTACGTGTGTAAGGCATCCAAATGAACACTCCTGCATAATAAAACAATTGATTCAGATGAATTTTAACCCCGAAAATCACAGTTAAAGTCCAATTTTCGAGCTTTTAAAAACTGATTTTTTTTAACCACTTGCTGATTTTTCCGAGAATCGAAAAAAATCACAAAAATACATCTTGGTAAGATCTAACTTTCCTGAAAATTTCAGATTTTTACACCCATTGAGAGAGGAGTAAAAAATCGTTAACTGATCGATTTAAAAAAATCGCAGGGGGTAGCCCTTGGATTTTTCACAAAAACTTTTTTGCAATCGATTTTGCTCAAATTCAGCATAATGATAGTTGATGATGTGTATATCAATAATATATGCTTCATTCTTAGTTTATTTTGCACTAAATGGACGAAAAGAATGTTTGAAGTTGAAAAATGTGATCTTTTTGTGTATAGTTTACTAATATTGTTGAATAACGCATAAACGGTTGAAAAATGGATAGGTACATTACATGGGGAAAATGTGGACAGTTAAATTACCTATCTTTTGGTATATTCAAACATCTGAATAGACGACTTTTTGTTCGAGTTATCCATAGAATTTGATATAAAATAAACCTGTGTTAAAAAAATAAAAATAAAATCAGAATTGTCCCCCTCAAACCCCCTCTAGAATATCTCTATGAGTAGCGATTTAATTATTAAAATTATTCTGATAAAAATGTATTTCTATTCATATTCCGAAAAAAAAGGAATTTTTTGGAGCGTATCGTGCGACCAATATTCGTATAGTTGTGACGTTTTCCATTTCGAAGCTTCCATAGATCATTTTTTTTGTCTTAATGAAAAACTTTCCTGCGGAATTCATCGCTTTTACAATTTTTCCAGTTTTTGACGATTTTCTTGATTTTTGGCGAAATTAATTAATAGTCTACGCATTTTTTTCACGTTTCTTTTCCATTGCGGTTTTTATGAGCCCAAGGCAACTAAAATTCAACAATTGAGAAGGAATTTCCATAAATCGATCGCAATTATTCGAAAAAGGCGGTACATCTCAAAGTAATCGGTTCAATCGGCCTCTTCGCAACAGTATTCGCCACTTCACCGACGAGAATGCTCGTTAAGATTATTTTCCGGCCCCCGCGGGGAAAAAGCCGGGCAGACGTTGAAATTTCTCCGTTAAAAGCGAATTAGGTCATTCGAACGGCCGTCGTATCTTTCATTTATTAGCAAAAGGGCGATCCCTTCGTCCTCACTTTTCTGTCTTCCGATTGGGTGGCGTTTCGTTTGGTCTAATAAGGGACCAAAGGACGGTGTATCGATTGGGTACGAAAACTCATAGTGAGGTTACTTCATCTTACGATTCGTGAAGTTTCTCGTCATTCAATCATGAAGGTGGACGATCAATCGGAAATAAGAATTTTTCATGAGCCAAGCCCGAACGTCGTTGTCGAATTCGTGAGACGCCTGAGTCATTTTTTTCGCTTTTTATTCAGCAATATACTTTTTGTAGTATCGTGAAAAAATCAAATATCTAAATCTCTCTATTAAATCACTAAATTGAACGTCCTTAAATCTAAATCGTCGAACCAGGTCCCCATTTTTCCAAGCAGTGCTCAAAACTCGGCAATTTTTTTTCGCCGATTAATTGCCAGCGATATCGGCAATATTTTGGTTTTTCGAAAACCGACAATAATTGCTAGAAATTAATTGCCGATAATTATCACCCTGGACTGCTTCTTTTCTTTTAAATAAAAATTGTTTTCTTCAGGCTTCAGCTAGAAGGTAGAAGAAGAAAGGTAAGAAATCAGTTCCGATTTCTACTTTCAATCCACAACTACTCCAATGCCAGCATTCAATTGACCGAAAAGTTGAATAATTAAACCGAAAAATAATTTATAGACAAAAAAAAATGAAATTTTCGGTTCAGGAAGGTATTTCACTCACAATTATCGGTATTCTATGATTTTTGTAAGTTTCCTTAAATGTGTTGGAAGTTTGAAAATTGGCTCCTTGGCAAAGAACAATTTCAAAATAAAAACCGCTAGGAAATTTAATGTATCAAAAATATCTCACGGATTAAGACGTCCGCGGATTTATTCTAATTTTAGAAGTCCTCTGGCCAAGCGTAAAAAAACATTTTTTGAAACGCGAATAATATAATTAACTGACAATTTGTCGATTCTTCAAATTGATTTTTTAAATTTATTTATTGTTTTTTAAATATTTAAATATGCATTTTCATTAATCTAGTTTTTCATTTTTTATTGTTTTTATATTGATTTATTCATTATTCCATCGGTAAAAAACATAAATACAGTTGTTAATATATTTCTTATAATTTGTTTAGTTTTACTAATTATTTGTATTTTTTTTTTAATTATTCATTACATCAATCTTTTTTATTGTTCCCCGATTA
This sequence comes from Tupiocoris notatus, assembly GCA_037159825.1. Taxonomy (NCBI): domain Eukaryota; kingdom Metazoa; phylum Arthropoda; class Insecta; order Hemiptera; family Miridae; genus Tupiocoris; species Tupiocoris notatus. The sequence continues at coordinate 4,206 of JASJUZ010000663.1, read as the reverse complement.
TATAATTTGATACATCGATATTTTCCCCACGATGCCCTATCGCAGAAGATTGTCGAAGACAAGCTTTTAAAACCAATTATCTGTTAAAATGGCTCGAAAAATCATTGGCAATTCAGCTTCACTCAAAGCAATAATAAATTGAGGTGATCAAAATTTTTTTTTTTTTTTTGAGGAAATAATTTCCCAAGCATGGACATGATGTTTGGTCGATTTTTATTTTATGATACGTGAATTCTCTGTCCCAGCAATAATATCCCTGAATAATTGCTCATCTAGATGGGGCTTAAATCCAAAACAAAGGAGGGAGGAAAATTTTTGGAAACTTGCAAGACTCAATTCGTCGCACGAACTGATCACTGAGCGAAAGTATAAATCGAATTAATCAACGCTCGTACTGCAAATCTCGCAGTTCGGTGAAACTTAAGAAAATACGAACTTACGTCCGAGTCGTTCGTAAATACGGATATAGCGAACTATTTAACCGGCGAGTACCATATTGACACGAAACTTGCGAAGCGAGGTGAACTTTACACCGAAAAGTTGTCTCAGGTGGGAAAGTTTTTCTGAGATATTACAAGTTCGAATAAAGTTGTAAGTGAGAGTTGGGAGTGCAAAAAGAAAATCGACCTCTAGAAACAGGCGGAGAAAAGTTGCAAGTCTATATCGCACAGTTGTTGATGTTTTGAGCGTTCACGAAAACCTCACCTTAAGCTCAAGTAGAAAGGAACGTTTTGAAAACGACGAAAAACCGGAGTCTATTCTTATTCTCTTCCGAATCTTCGGTACAATATTCGATGATAAATCATCAGCTTCAAAAATAATTTAACGTTAAGATAATAGGTGTATTTTTGGTTATACTTGTCCGAGAATCATATTTTATTACTGCGTGGTTTAAAATGAACGAAACTCAATTAAATTTTCAGAGAAATTGCCCGAAATTGTGCAAAATCAGCCGTTTCCGGATTTCGGATAACACAAAGTACTTCCGAGATAGTACCGTTCAAAGTTTTTTCTTTTTCGAATTTTCAAGGCTATAAGAGTGAATATTTTTAAACGATTGTGGTTTTAAAATGTTCATTATGGCGAGCAGACGATGCTTTATTTTCAGTATATTGGGTCACACACCGTACCTCCACGTTGTAAATTTTTTCACGATTTCGCTCGTGCGTATTTTGTATTTTGATTTTTACAAGCCGCAAAACTCAATATATTTGAAAGTTTGAGGTCTTAAAATATTTGGGACGGCGATTGAATGAAGTTTGATTCTAATCACGTAGGTCCTTAGTAACTAGTAAGTCCAATAACTTATGAACGGTTGTGAATCAGGAAGGTCGCCTGAAAAAAGTAAATCTATCGAAAACGAATCTTTAGATGTAATCGAAAATATATAATGATGGTTCGTTTACGAAATATTCGCGTTTCCAAAAATACAAACACACTTTCGATTTCGATATCAAACAATATTTAGAAAACGAGACGAATTCAGCGGGATTTCAATTTTTCAACAGATTGTTGGGTTAATTTCCAAGAGAACGTTTTCGGGTCGAAATTCGATGGACGATTTTGTCGGAACCAGCCAAAATGAAATCATTTTCGGCGAAAATTGGTTAAACACATCCGTTGCATTATTCAGCCGTTGATGTTACGAAAACGAGCGAAATCCGTGCGGTCAAGACAGGCAGAAGGCTAAAATAATTTTAAATATTGCCCCAATATTAAATATTGATCGCAGCGTTCATTTTTTCGAAACATTATGCGGTTTCCCATTCATGAAAATGAAGCTTCGGTTCATCCCGAATCGAAAGGTCACGCGGAATAATAGTCGTGAAGCTTCAAGGACGGTATCGTCTATAGAAAGCCGGTTGATTAATTGGAGATGGGACGAATTATTATTGGAACGGTGCCCACCGTTCTCTTGTATTGCGTTTGACAAACGGTTTAATTAGTGAGGTCGGTGGCTACTGGTTGAATGGATGTTGAGCTTTGGTGGCCTCGAGATTAGAGACGAACAGAACGGAGGACAAGGGCGCAGTTGTGACGCCATAGGTGCCTTTGCGATTGACGCGGCGGCGATAAATTGCTGAACGGGAATAAAACGGAGACGGTGTCGTTGGCCGCACGTTAGGTATATTTATCGTCGTTGGTTTATTTACACTCAATAAACCAACAAGGGGTTGAGGCAAAATTAGGTAAAGCTTATTGAAATCGAAGCGATCGACGATTATGTTTGCGGTGAAGTTGCAAATTTTTGATTAATTATTCATTAACCAACGATTGAAATCACCCAAAAAAAAGTTTTTCTTACCCTCCTCAAAATTTGATTTTTTTACGTTTCAAGGTAAACCGATTATCGAAAAAATGTTGAATAATATTTTTCCCAGGGGGCAACATTGTTTCTCACAACAGCAATAATTATCCACCAAGAATAGAATCATCATAAAAATAAAATAATTTCTACAAGATTATTATTGTGTTCATTAAAAAATACCTAGCCGTTAAGTCGGCTTTGCGATATTATACGCTAAATTTTGCAGGGTGGTTTTATTATAAATGACAATGTCCTCCGATCGAAAAATTGCGAATAAATTCGCGCAAACTCGAGCTCAAGAATAGCCAAATTAAAATTATTCAACCGACGAATTTACTCGGCAAATTTCCCTCTTTCCTCCTAATTTATCCGCGTACGATGTAAACACGGATAAAACCGAGCTGCTTGTTATTTCTTGTATTCGCCGAGCCGAGGAGAATGCGTTAAGGCGAGTAGCAGCTCGGCTCAGTGCAGGAAGGATGGAAGACGTGACTGCCATGTCAAACGATATTACAGCGTCTATTGAGGCTCTCGGATGAGGTTCCGTCGTCGAGGGAGTTCAAATCGTGCACTGTACGTCAATCACGCCCGAGACGAAACTTAGTAACTTCGTATTTCCATTGGAATTATAAACGTAGAGAAAATACAGCCGCGATCAAAATTCATATGAAATTCGAAAATATTTTGAAAAAAAAAAATTATCGCAAAAATCGAGTAATTTTGTGCTTGGGAAAGACCGAAAACTCTTAATTTTATTGCACACGAATAGAGAAAACCAGCGGTGTGCTTAGATCATACAGTAATCCATGATTGAGTCTGTAATAAGTGTTAGCTATAATTAAATTATAGCTTATTATTAATTATAGCTAATTTCAAGACCTTGAACGTTCAAATATATTGATTTTTGCGGCCTATAAAAATCAAAATACAAAATACGCACCAGTGAAAAAGTGAAAAAAAAAACTGATAACGTGGGCCAATAGATCACAAATCAAGGGCCATCTGCTCACCATTTTAAGGCCTCTGGCGTTAAAAAAAAATTAATATAATAGCCTGTAAAAAATCGAAACAAACACGTTGAACAGTTATATATTCAATACATAGTTCATTATCCAAATTCAATAAAAGCTAAATGTGGACACTCACTAGGAGAACATTTCCTTAAAATTTCATTGAGTTCCGTTCATTTTCACGGTGAAATGACGGTTGATTCAAATTTTTTACCACAGACAGACACTTGTTTAGAAAATGTTTCTGAGTATAGTATTATGGAAATTTCTTTCTAATTCACCACCGTTCCGAATTCGACGTTTCAGACGATAAAAAGGCTGCAAATGACTGTACAGTGGTTTATTATTCCTTCGCCTCAGAAATGTTCCAAGAAAACTTTGAATTTGCGAAGGTAATTATTTCTAACATTTGTGAACGTTCCCACCGAAAAAAAAGATAGGTAAGAATAGGGGGAAACTCCGTAGCAACTATTGTCATTTTAATCATTTTTATTTTTCTTATTTTCCGAATTAAAAGCTAAATTTCCCTTACGGTATAGTTGGAGGGAGTGTAAAGAACGATTTTTACAGCTCCAAGAACTCTCGAGCCTTAATGCCAAATTTCTGAAAATCTCAAAAATTCGACACAAAAGCTACGATGACTCGAGAACCAATAAAACTATTGTCTCATTCGATTCAGCGTCCTAAAATCAATAGAAATTAATACCAGATACATTTTTTTTTTTAAACCTTGGACAATACGAATTTTCTCCCCCTCAAAACCCCCCAGACATTGTCCCAAAATTTAGGTAGCAATTTGGTTAAAGAATTGAACCATGGTCAGACCACGATTGATTTTTAGTGAACATTTCAAGAATTTAGCTTTTATAGATTCGTCAGAAAAGTGTT
>JASJUZ010000662.1:0-58828 GCA_037159825.1 Tupiocoris notatus | reverse complement strand
GATGCAGCAATAAGCCGTCGGAACAGCAAAATAGCCTCAGCGGTCGTAGCGAATGACACGTGGAGTCGAACTGGAATTAATTTTCACGTGGTGATTTTCGAGCTGCTGAGAATTATATTGCGATGAAAATGACGAATAGCAAGAGTCAGTACTTACAGTACGCAGAACGGAGATATGGTGAAAAACTGACATTAATTTGAATTGAATTAGGTATCGATTTCATCGAGGAAAGATCAGGATCGAAGAATAGCAGTAGTTAACCTCGTCCAAGCACGGAAGAGAATGAAAAATGGCGTTGTGCAGAGCTGGGAGATTCGGAGGGGAAGTCAGTCAATGAGGGGGGGGGTCGTCGAGAGGGGATGAGAGGGATGACGAGAACTGATATTGGAACAAGTCTGTGCAAATCTTAGCTATGAGCTGACAACAATACTGTGAAAAATTTCTTCGAAACTCACCTCCGTTCCGAATTCGACTTTTCAGACGATCGCGATACTTCCATTTACTAAACGTGGAAGTAAAAGAAGAAAAATCTGATTGTTTGGAAAAAATGTAGGAAATTTTCGTCGCAAATTACACGTAGTTGAATTAATGCTACTGTGTACACACTGTAGACGATTGTTGTGGCTATTTTTCAGGTTGAAGGAGAACAGAATCTTGATGAGCAGCGATGGCCCGTATAGGAACGTGCTCAAACTCAAACCACCTATGGTGTTTAACAAAGAAGATGCAGAATTTTTCGCGTCTACCCTCGACGCGATTTTGGCCGAAGTCGAAGAGTAAAGCATTGGATTGATCTGCGAAGCAATATTGTTGCTGCCCCGGTGCCAATATTCGTTTTTGGAATTTAAATTTGTTATGCAAAATTTACATATTGATATCGCTTCATACCTTAAATATCAAAGGGAGCAGGGATATAATTAGTGTTATAAAATATTATTTTCTCAGAGTTTCGTCTTTTTTTGCACCGATGTGCACCGGCTCATACATGGAAATATTGGAGAGTTTTAGTGCATTTCGCATTTTTCACTGAAACGTAGAAAAAATATTGGTTTCTTTATTAAATCAAACGTTTCTTATGGTTACGATTTTTATAGCTCCAAGAACTTTCGAGTTATACCCTCATGTCAAATTTCTGAAAATCTCCTAAATTCGACACAAAAGCTCCCGTAACTCGAGAACCAATGAAGCTATCGACCCCGCGATGGTCTCATTCGATTCAGCGTCCGAAAATCCATAGTAATTGATATCAAATACACATTTTTCTGAAAAACCTTGAAAAATATTAATTTTCTCCTCCTAAAAAACCCCCCAAAAATACCCTTAAAATTGAGGTAGCAATCTGGTTCAAAAATTGGGCCGTCGTAGGACTAAGATTGATATTTGATGAAAATTTCAACAATTTAGCTCTTATTGTTTCGTCAGAAAAGTGTTGACGGCGTACGGCGGACAGACAGAATTTTTTTTAATTTTTTTTTTATTGGATATTCGGATTCTACATGTCTTGAAACGTAAAACATCAAATTTTGAGGGGTGGTTAGAAAAAAATTTTCTTGGGCGATTAAAACGGTTTATTATTTAATAATAAACCAAAAACTTACAGATTCGACCGTCTTTCTAACGCAAGTTGCATTCAAAATAATCTAACTTTAACCACTGCGATACTATGGTCTGGATAGTGAAATGAAGACACATTATAAACACAGTTTTTATATTCATTTTAAAAACGTTGAATGAACCTACGTTGTTTCACAATCTTCCATAATGGAGAATTTAAAGTATCGGAATGTTTCACCGCGTTAGCGCAAACAAAAATCCATTGCTTAGGAAAAGGGAATTGAAAAGAGTTAGCTGATATTTGGTATTACATTTATAGAAACCGATTCTAATCGATAGGGAAACAGCGATTTTAATGTAGGATTTAGAGAGTAATTAAAAGTTATGTAGCGCTGTGGAGTTTCAAATAAGACTAATATATTACTTCAAATAGCGATTTTGAGGGAGAATCGAATATATCCGTTTTATCGACGGTGTTTTTCAAACTATCAGATTTTATATTCGGCTGAACGATTTATATGAGAGAATATAATTATACTGGAAGATGATAATGAAGAATTTTAAAGCTAAAAGGGAGTTTATGTTCACCATGGAACAAATTCCATGGACACGCATCAAGAGTCCAAAGGTCACTGGCTCCGTGTAAGCTCGCCACGTTGAAAGGAGTCTCTCTTATATAGATATTTGGGCTGGATATGATTTCAAAACTATTTTTCATAATTTAGATACACATCCAACCAAGCATCACAAGGTCAATCACTCAGCTGTAAGGTGAAAATCGAGAACTCTCTCATGGATAAAAATGGCGTCGTAATGGCGACCGTTGGACTCATGTTTACCAACCTGACCGCAAAAAATACTCTCCAATGACGATTCGTAATTGTCAAATGAAATTTATTGTCGTCGGATTTTCGCTGATGTGATTTCGATATGATTTCGGATAGTGAATATAAAACCTACTGTGATTTCTAACTACACACAAAATGGACAACTACAGGGAGCTAAATTGCTTAGGTAAAGCCTGCTGATCCAATTCGGAAACAGTTTCTATATTATGATAAATATATTGATCGTTTATTACCATCGTTTGATTAAATAATTTAAAATTCTTCGCGTGCATCGAGCTCTTATCTTAAATCCGATAGGATCAACAGCTTGAACTGAATAACGCTTTATCTAGCTGGTTTCAAACAATCGTTCTATTGCCATCGACACGTATTTAATTATCCAGAGCGCTAATATTAATAAAATGGGCGCGCCTAATTAATTAGTAATATTTTGTACTGTATCGTTTACAATATTAATAGGGCGTTCGGTTTTGATATGAGCCGTTTCGGATAGTTGTACGAATAATGTGAAATCAGGTGAGCAAATTCGTGTTACACTCATGATCGAAAAATATCAAAAAATGTTCGAATTAGCGCATCAATTGAAAGCGAGACATTTCAGTTGACATTTACTTACTAGGGTAATGCAAATCATACAGCGAAAACACAATTAGGTAACTTCAGATGTGAATATACAGCAAGAAATTTACATATATATAGAACGTCCATTTAAAATTGATTATTCCGAAAGGTTAGGTAATTTTTAATTGAAAATAGAAGATATATAATAATATAGTCATTGAAATGGAGCGTAAGGGGAATTTCTACTTTTTTTCATTTACAATATTGACAAATCGGGATTTTTAATTCGCATTCAAATTTTTTGGGGCATATATTTATTAATTAATTTGTTTATTTATTTTTTATTTTTAGAAAAATTTATATTGGCTTGTAAACTGCAATTTGGTCTCCGGTTTCGTTATAAACATCCTCAACACCATTTCAATGAATTTTAATTATAATCCGGTGTCATTATATCATTTTACAATAAGAAATAATTTTACATCTGTATCAAGTAATTTTTATACAATTTGGTTATGCAGTTAGGCTGTTGAAAAAAAAAAGTTAGTTTTATTCGATTTAAAAGCAGAGAATAAAATATATTCCAGCAAAAAATTGCTTTTCACTCGAGTGCAACAGTTGAAACTGTGTATATTATATACAGAAATAAATCGTATCATAATAAGCAGTGCTTGACATTTTTTTTATATAGATTCTACTTTCGCCCGTCGGGGTCGTTCAAAATTGCACTACTTTCCTTACCCCGGACGATTCGTTTCTGCTCCGTATATCAGCTGGTGAGAATAGAGCTTCAATACGAGGGATATCGAAGCATTTTTTAAATATTTATTTCTTACATATTTTCACCTACGCATTTTCTCTCTGTTTGAGTGACTTGTTGAAAATTTACTTCCAAACTAATATTCAGGGTAAGAGAAGTGGAAAATCGTTTTGTACGATCCGAAAAAAAAACGACAATAATAAGTGAGAAAATTCGTAGGATTATTTCACGTTTAATGCAGTTTACTGCACGACAGTTGTTCAATTTAATTTACACATTTTTTTTAATGTAACTAATTCAGAAGTAATTGGCCTTGGGCTGGGATACCACCTAGAAGATATAGAGAGCTTCATTTATTACTTTATGAAACCAAAATCTCAACTAAACATTTTATTTTTTGCCGCGTTTTTCAAACCATTTAGTCGCAAGTGAAAAATTTAATTTTTTTTTTTTTTTGTTATTATATTGAAGGAAATTCAAAGATGTACAAAAAAAGTCCAAATGGGTTTGTCGAAAAACTTCGAAGTCACAACTTGGAGGTCGTAGTGACACAATGGAAGCCTAACTCCCCACAGAACCCTCAAACAAACAAAAAAATGTTTTGTCAGTGAATGGTTTTTTAAGTACAAATTAGAAGAGTTTAAAAAAATGTCAACGTCAAATGAACTAGCGAAAAAAACGGCATCCCTATTCTTACAAGCCATTTTGGAGAATAAATATTAAAAAATCGAAAACAATTTCAGCGTCAGTTTTTTTCAAATGACGAAAATTCGGTTGAAAACAAAACGATGAGAACATTTTACAGCTAAGGTAGCGAATAATTGCATTGCCTATACAGAAATCTACAATACGATAATTTTACACTGTATTTATATTCGTGATATGTGTCATTGATATGTGTAGTTTCGACTAATACGCCTTACGTGCTATATTAAACCTAGTGATATGTATTCTGATATGTTTCGTTCTTGGTCACGTTCACCACAAGCGAACGTTAATCCAATTTGAACAAAAAAAAAAAAGAAAAATTTTTACGTCTCACAATTTTTTCAAAATAAATAAATTTTCAACGATGTATCGGCATAAATAAATCCGTTTGACGGACCGGAGCTCTTCGTAACTTTACATTAAAATTTTCTCAATATTAACATCGCAAATAATGTAAAATATTTTTAATTTTTAGAAAACGATCAACAAGTATGGTAACTTCGATAATACGTTGTGGTAACGAGAATCACAGTGATAAACGATAAACAGTAGTTTTCAAATAGTACATCGATTTTGACAGGGTGAAGATCAGTTCTTTTTAAAGAAACGACTATACGAGGCGTCGAATTAATTATATGATGTTGTATTTTTGATGTTGGTTAAATTTTATTGGATGTTTCGCAAGGCTCGATACAAATTTTGAGATTGTCTTTCCCTTCTTCGCATTTACTTACAGCAATCTGCGATGCTCACATCTATGGCTGAAGAGATTGGAGCATTTCGAAAGGAAAGCACCTCAAAAAATGGCCAATGGGGAAGACGACTATTTTTTATTTTCGTTCCTAATGGCCTGAATTCTGCTATTTGGTGTCAGCCGAAGAGGGAATGACCAATTTTTCATGAAAATTGTGAGTTTCCGCGGAGAAAATCGCTAAGGAAAATCAGCGGTTTGAATAAACCCGGAGATGTAACTCCAACCGATTGAAGTGACTCCCTAGAGCGCTCTGCAGTCGGCTGATAGACAGACAACAACAACAAGACGGTCTAAAGACTTGAGTCATGCTAAATCGAGTAAGTGACGCTAACGTCACTGCTACTTGTTATGTTTTTTAATTGTGGAGTTAGTACCGCCCGAAATGCCTCGTAAAGCAAATAAATTGCTGAGGGGGGTTTGGTAATCTCACAGCAACCTCAAATCATTGCTCCCAATGTTAGTTTATTCTCCGAAGATACAAGCGCTAGTATCGAAATTCACGTTCAACGGACTAGTTATGACGTAATAACTATTCATTTTTCGTACCGGGTTGGTGAGGGGGAGAAGAACCAGGCGACGTGTTCTCCGATTTTTTATTTACTGGCCGAGCACTTTCGCCCCTTCGGGCATCCTCAGGGCGATGTCACTGGACAGCCTATGGCTGTGGTAACCTATGGTTCCACATCGCCCTGAGGATGCCCGAAGGGGCGAAAGTGCTCGGCCAGTAAATAAAAAATCGGAGAACATGTCGCCTGGTTCTTCTCCCCCTCACCAACCCGGTACGATGAGAGATGCGACGACTCAACCAAGAAGTATTCATTTTTCGTTCAAAATCATTGGTTTTCATTAGCGATTTTCTCCGCGGAAACTCACAATTTTCATGAAAAATTTGTCATTCCGTCTTCAGCTGACACCAAATAACAGAATTCAGGCCATTAGGAACGAAAATAAAAAATAGGCGTCTTCCCCGTTCTTAACGAACCATCTGAATCTAACAGTGACTTTGAAAACATGGAGTGATCCAAATGGATTCAGGCTTATGGTGATTTCAACTCAGTTTCAGGAGGTGAATAACCGAAAAGAAACATTTTGATGCAGGACGTTGGATTAAAGGCAAAACGTTTGGGATCAGGGACGAGAGCAGATGAAATGACGAGGTGTCCATCCAACCATGGTTCTTCATTGAGGAATATCTAGTGAGGCCACAATGATTCACTTCCAGGAACCAAAGGAGGCATTATCAAGCTGAAGTTTATAAAAAGTAATTTTGAGCAGAGCAACTCCTGCACATTGCTGATATGAAACGAGACATTTTTGCCTTGATAGGAAACATTCATGATTCATCTTTGTTATACGGGTGCAGTTTTCCTCCTCCAACTTTTGCCTCATAGCGTTAAACGCAGCAATGAATCTGACCATAAAAAATCAACGTCTTGCAACTTGGTCCTGATAACTTCCCTTCTCCCATGGATATGTTGAGCACGTTTAAGAATTCTTTCGGCGCCTCGTTTTTCACAGCTATGAACAACGATTAAACTGAAACATCAATTAGATTACGACTTAGGGCGGAGGCCTAGACTGGTGTAGCGTTTGCATTGAGGACAGAGCCTCTTCCAATGATTGGGCAAACCTTGGCGAGCTGGTCATTTGCGAGGAATAGAAGGCCGAGATACAGAAGATGACGTGGTCGCCGAAAATGTTGTAAGAGGCGCCGTATCCGTCAGGTACGACAGGACCGTATCCCATGAAGCCGGATTTGGTGGCAACCTGAAACAAGATGATGATTCAATGAGGCTACAGCGTTGAACTGGTTGGGTTCTGAATTCAATTTGCAAAGTCCGACGTTCTTTTTGGTCGTCAACATTTTTTTTTATCTAATTAATTTTTTTATCCAATTAAATTTTATCTAATTCGCAGGGAACGAGCTGGCATAAAATAAATGGATGAAGACAAAAAATACAATTCATGTAACCTAAGGATTAAAATTATTCACTTCTTAGGTTCTTTTAGGTCAGGCATTTGTAGAGTCATTCTATGCCAATTTTTTTTTTTAGTTATTAATATGAATATTATTCTGAAAGAGTGCAGCTTACAAGGAAGCTGTGTAAGTCTGGTTAAATCTGGTTATGCCGGTTATGCCAATTATGCCAATTTTTTTTTTAGTTATTAATATGAATATTATTCTGAAAGAGTGCAACTTACAAGGAAGCTGTGTAAGTCTGGTTAAATCTGGTTATGCCGGTTATGCCAATTATGCCAATTTTTTTTTTTTTTTTGTTATTAATATGAATATTATTCTGAAAGAGTGCAACTTACAAGGAAGCTGTGTAAGTCTGGTTAAATCTGGTTATGCCGGTTAGGCTAGTTAGGGCTGGTGAGAACTGGTGAGAGCCGGTTAGGTCTGGTTAGGGTCGGTTAACTAACCTAAAGTGGGGCCAGTAAGGGCTGGTGCCCGTTAGGGATGGGAGAACTGACACGGAATATGCGGAATATATATGGAATATGTGCTTACCAGTAAGAGAAAAAGGGGGTTAAATTTCTGCCTAGGAAATCTGGACTGAAATAATTACCTTGAGATTCAATACTGTGATGCCACTATTCTCAAGGCTCTACATCTTTCTCGCTTTAATTAATTACCTGGCTCGTCGACAGGGAGAAATGGTTGATTTTTCTGAACGACTCGTCGTTGAAAAGCGTCATCGGCAATTCCATTTCTTTGCTCTGCTCTTTCAAACCGAGCAAATGTACGTCGATGCCTTGGCCCAATATATTGTCGACCATGATGTCAGTCTGTTTTTTCATAGCAGCATCGAAAAGTGCCAGTTTTTCCGAATTCTGAAAGGAAGAATTTTCATATTTGAATCGTAGGCGAGAGCGAGAAATAAAAATTCAAGTGGCGTTTATTCGTATTTTTTTTTTTTTTTTTAATGCTCTATAATTTTTACTGATAATTGAAATGAAGGTGCGACTATTTTTTCTTTTTAGAGTCGTTGAAGTTTTTGTAGGGTCATCAAAATAATAAACAGCTCAGCTATTAAGTGCGTACCTTTTGCGGTTAATTAAAACCTAAAATACAATCTATTCATGATATCCAATCAAATCACCAACGAAAGTACATTTCTTTAACACGACAAAATTGTTCGCATAGCGAAACGTATGAAAACCCTACAAAAATTTATATTAAACTTTTGTAATTAATATTTAAAATTCTGAATCGGTCTGGAGTTTGAAAAATAACTGAGAATTGATGATTTTTCATGCTAAGGGGTCGTGAGAAGTTGCAAACTTTCGAAAATTTCAATTGCGAAAATTTAATTATTAACAAAATAGTCGGGGATAATTGGGCAAAAAACCTTAAAGAACACTAACTTAAAGTGTTAGCTTCGTTTAGGGGCTGTACAATCAATAATGAGACTAGGAATAGCAGCCTAAGAAAAAAGGGTTTTTGCGAAGAGAGGATTTATAACTGTGCAATAAAAATACATTTGTATAATTAATATCTAACGTTCCTTTAAACAGATTGAAAACTTTGAAAATGATGTATTTTTTATCTACTAAAAACTTTTTTTTTTAAACTTATAAACACGAAATTTTTTATGAGAAAAATATAAATGCTTGGTTGGCAAAATTGAATTAAAATTTTTCGACCGACTTCAAGATTTTATTGAGGGTTTTTTTTCATAAGGAAGTAAATTAACAATTTTTTTTCAATAATAAAGCTACAGTAACACAGCTATTATTTACAGCATCCACACCCAAAGTTTACGTTTCATACCATAGAAGAACTATGTTTCCTCATCGTCAGTATAAAATTCTATTTTTATGAAAACGTAGCGTTCACAAAACATAGCAACTTGACGAAGCAGGCAGTAAGAAATTACAAAATCCACCTCCCGAAAATTGGGAGAAGTGAGACACACCATTCCGTCACCGAACGAGCAGGAAACGACAGGCATCGGGCGGAGACAGTTCACACTTGAACACACTTAGGTACCTCGAGTCGAAACAGTCCGAAAATGGTAAGTTGACATGACAATAGGAAAAACTCGGAAAAATATGAATAAATTAATTATCTTATTTCCTACCCGTTCAACTGAACTTTTAAAATATGGATTACCCTGCATACATTTTAGAAAATGGTGAGCGAAAAGGTTTTTCTCAATATATCAAATCTTCGGAAAATTATTTGAACAAAAAAAGAGTCGGCGGTAACATAGATTTCTTTTTTGTATGAAATAAGAAAGCGAAAATGAACTCTTTTTTGCGATAGGAAATTTGAAATCTGTGATTAGTTGAAAAATTATTTGTCAGCTAATTTTTTTTTTTTTTTTTTTTGTTAGAAACTATTTATTATTTTGAAGTTTTTGAATTCAGAAAAGAAGACAACATATGAAAACATTTTGAAAACGTACTTTTATTCCTTAGATAAGTTTAATACTCAATTAGCACATCTTTCCTAATTGGTTAGATGTTCGATTTATCAGCGTTAATAAACCAGATCATTATAATTTTTATTGCCAGACTATTTTATTCATTAATAACACCTGACTAATTGAATAAAATCCTTAGCGTCAATTCGCCTGACGATTAATTTGGTCAATTCTGTTTTATCAACTCAACTATAATTGATTCTCAACGCGGTCATTTTTTTTCTTTTTTGACCAATTTATTGTCATCGACCGCGCAATTGAAAATTTCATTAATACCTACCTCGTGTTTTTTCGAACAATCGTCGTCCGGGAAGGAAGCAGGAAAGCCTCGGCGTGAGCAGTGGACTTACACAGAAGGCGCAAAGGAAGTACACACACTGCGCTAAAGTCTCTACTGGCTACCACTTTTTGAAGACTACGCATCACGACTTGTACAATACGAAGAGTTTTTTCTGGGTTTTTTGTTTTGTTGAATGGTAATTTTAATACATACGGCAATGAGGCTAAACGTAACTCTTTTAGTCGGGTTTAACGGGTCACCGTCGGATTGGGCCATGGCTGACACCCATTGGAGCGTTTCCCAGGTAGCAGAGCGGATGCAGTCGACACGGCCCAGATGGAACCTACGCGTCGAAGCGCTTTCGTACGTGGCAGTGAGTTTTCCGTACAACCTGAAATCGGACATGATTCAAAGATTAAAATTAGGAAGAAAAGGACGAAATAAAAAAGAGGAGGACGAAGAGGAAGAGGGAGACGTGGAGGAGGAGGGATAGCAGGATGAGATAGCGGAGAAGGAGGATGAGGAGGAGGAAGAGGGAAAGCAGGATGCGATAGCGAAGTTGGAGGAGGAGGGATAGCAGGATGAGATAGCGGAGAAGGAGGAGGAGGAATAGCAGGATGAGATAGCGAAGAAGGAGGAGGAGGAGGAATAGCAAGATGAGATAGCGAAGTAGGAGGAGGAGGAGGAATAGCAAGATGAGATAGCGAAGTAGGAGGAGGAGGGATAGCAGGATGAGACAGCGGAGGAGGAGGAGTGTTAGCAGGATGAAATAGTGGAGAAGGAGGAAGAGGAGGAGTAATAAGAATACGAAGATGAAGAAGAAGACGAGGAGAGGAGGAGGAGGAAGAAATGGAGATAAAGGAGGGAGATTGATTGATTGAAGTGTTTTTTTTTTTTTTTTTTTTTAGGACATAAATACCACCGACTTCAGTTCTACGCTTATATTTTCCTCCAATAATCGATTTCGACCCGTCTCAGGCCATCATCAGGTCCATCCACGTCACATGATATTCATATGCTTGCAGAATAGTGACATCACATAAATATCACAGTCAACCTACATTACTAAAAATTATTACTTGTAAAATCAATACGAATAGGAACCATAACTAACATGTAAATAGGAACAAAAACTGGTAGGCCACGTAGGAAATTTGTAGGACACGTGAGAGAAGTCAGGTACCTCTCACGTTACATAGCTTATTAAATTAAAATTAGACGAACGACGATTTCACGTAGAACTGTCACCTAATTGGATGACTGAAATTGTACGAAATTTGGTAACATTAGTGTCGGAAAAATCATGCGAGTATCTCACTTGTAATAGGCCAATTGGAGAGCCATCTGAATATATGCGTCGGGGCTGCAGTTGCAAGATTTGATGAAATTCTTCCCGTAGCCGTCGAACCGGTAAACGTAAAAGTCCAGATCGTCGATCAAACTGGGAAAAGCGACGAACCGATCAGAAATTGGGATGGACGAAAATTTTTATAGCTAGCCAATATTGTCATGAATCGATCGATGAAGAAAATGTATTACAGACCAAACGTTTGCGAGACGGTTTGAATTTGGAGACAATTGTATACAATAAACCGTAGTTGTTTTTTTTTTTTTTTTTTTTTTTTTTAATATATACTATACAGCAACATTTTTTTAAATTAGATAACAATCTTTAATAATGAGTCAAAATTTACGTTAGATTATTTTCCAGTCAATGAACGATTTTGTACAAACAACAAAAACTGATTCAAATCTCGAGAGAATACGTATTTATTTATTTTTTCTCTGCAACCATTCTTATGGAGATTTCTTAGTGCTAGAACAAGAAAGGACCATAATAAAAATTGACGGGTCATTTTCAAATACAGGAAAATTCGGCCAATTTATCTTAATTCGATTTTTTTTACGATATTCAGCAGCTTCTAATGAACAATTTTCAGAGCTATGTACAACCAATCGTTCGAAATCTAGCGTGTTTGCATTAAAAAATCGAAATTTTTTTCGAAATCAAAAAATCAATTTTTTTTTTTTCCAACGAAAAATCTAATTCTCCCCAACAGAAAATCCGCGAGTTTATCATCTGAAAATCGGACAACTTTGAACCGCAAATAGAAAATTTTAATACCCGATTCAAATATTTCTATTGGGATTCCATACCTACGTATTCTATTTTGAGTCCGTTCATCTTCAACAATTCGCGCTCCTCTCGTTTTCCATTCGAACTCGTTTTGCGCGATCGGAATGGAAAACGAACCGTCGGCAATATATTGAACTCACTTGTCAATGAAACGGGCCGCTTCGTTAATAATTCGGTTCAGCTGAGGCGGCTCTGTCCATTTGAGCTCTACGAGAGCCGAATCGATGGCGGTTAGAGGCGAATCGTTGGTATCTAGAGTTGCACAGGATTCGAGGATGTTCTCTATTACAGCTAGGACTGCTACAGCTTCCGAAGGCGAATGTTCGTAACAAAGGCCGCTCACTCCGTCGCTTCCGATGATTATCTGAAATTACCGACGATTATTCGAATTGACAAGCACGTCGGTTGTGGAGCGCTTTCGCTTAGCTGGGCTTCTTCAGGCGTTATTCGAGTGCGTTGATGGTATAGTTTGAGATATAGTTTGCGATGTGTGGAATTTTTTACATTTAATGATACAGTAAAAGAGTCCGTCAAAATGTTTGTAGGGTTAATTTAAAAGAAAAAAAAAAATAAGAAAAAAAAACAAGAAAAAAAAACGAATAAAACTGCTTGAGCGCGTTTTTTTTTTTTTTTTTTTTAACACTCGGTTTCCTCAATTATTGACGACTTAAATTTTTTCGCATTATTCGATAAAATTGGGGTTCGAAATTTACGTAATTTTCAGCGCAGAATCAATATTCAGAGAAATTCTCGTCAGCAAAAAAATTGAGTTTTCCATCTCTTCGTCGAGTTTACAACGCGCCGAAGTCGAATTCCTTCATTATATCACCCAAAAAGCTAGATTTTCCAAGAGAGCTCTACGTTTTTCGAAGCGAATTGTGATTCTCGCCATTGAACTCGATAGTAAACTATTTTCTGGCTTGACCTTTAAAACGCCGAGCGTATCTTACAGCAGAGAAGAAAAACAATCAAACTTGAGAGATTTGTTATTTGTCTTTTCCATTGTATTCTTCTATTTCAACTGTAAAAAAAAAATAATAATAATAAAAAAAAATTTAAAAAAAAATGCAATTTTACACATGGATGGATTTAACGCTTTTTCCGATGATATAATTACATCTGAAGTTACTCTCGTTTTTTTTAAGCTGAAGTTGGAAACAGAAAAATTCCAAAAGAAAAGTCAATAGGTAATAAAAAATAAAAAAAATAAAAAAAAAATGTTAAGGGCCACTTTGCTTGGAAATTAGCCGTAGAATACATAGCTAGACTGTGTCATAAATTTTCCCATTGTATATCACGCTCTCATCTACTTAGGCTCTTTGCAGGGCCATATTCTCAAATCGATACTGAAACCTTATGAAAGTGATTCACTCTTAGAAAATACAATGTTATATCGTTGTTCACCTGAATTGTCTTGTCGAACCAACGGTTGGGAGTGTTGAGGACGGATCCGCCTCCGTGGAGCATTTGGTGGGCCATATTCGTCTCATCTCTGTTACCTGCAGTCATCCCTTTAGCGCCTCGAGCCGCCCCTCGTCGTTGGAATGCGTCACCTAGCGGCTTCTGGTCCAAGCATAACAATCCTATCGAACCTTCTATCATTTTCATACACTCTCGGTTAGCCTCGACTGTAAAGAAAAGGCCAAAAAAATATCAACCACTTGATGTGTATAAAAGTTGAATTATATTCTGAATAAAATCGTTATTACATTTGAGAAGCGTTTCGCGGTTTTCGGCCCACACGTTTCTAGGTTGAGCTGTAAGGAGACCGATAGCTGGGACCAATTGTTCCGTTTTGCTTTCGAGAATGTGCAAAATGTGACTGGCGATATCATCTTCGCTAAGCACGGTCCCGTTTCGCTTTAAATGCAGAGCGTAAAACTGCAACACGAATCGTTATGACAGACAAATGACATTATAATGAAATGAAGTAGAGTGAGACCAATTTTACCGTCAACGACTAAAAAAACGACAATTTTTTTTTTTTATTTCATTCTAAAAGATCGTATATGATATTGCAGAGATGATTGATAATGAAAGATAATGTGAGATAAGATAAGGTAAATTAAGATAAGATAAGGTATTTTAAATGAGGTAAGATATGATAAGATAAGATAAGAAATACAAGGTAATTTCAGATAACATGGAATATGGTCGGAGAAGGAAGCTGAGATAAGAATGTAAGATAAGGAAAGATAATGTAAGATAAGGAAAGATAATGTAAGTTACTATATGGGTCATTCTCCCGTTTCATCGGAAATCGTGTTTTGAGCGGACTGTGGCTTCCTAGAAAAAATTCTTGAAATTTTTTTTAAGTGAGTGGCTTCAGGACACTTTTATCTAGCTTTTCAGTCAAATTTGGGATGGATTGTACTTTTAATTCACACCCGAAAATTGGTTCAAAATGTCAAAACCTAATTCCCTCACCTGTCCATCGACCAAAATTGTCATCTTTGCAAGTGAATAAAACCTATACTAAAGCTCAAACTGTTTTGATTTTTTTTTAGTGGTGTACTCATGTTCTCGAGTAGAGTGTATGATATGAAAGAAAAGGTAAGAAGAGATAAGTTAAGATAATGCATGCTAAAATCAGATAAATAAGTCAAGATAAGATAAAGGTAGGATAAGGAAGAGAAGGAAAGATGAGATATCGAAATTTTCTTCCACAGCACCTAATCTGTTCCATTTCGGGAACTTGACGAGAAAAAATCCCAAAGTTGAAACTTCAAAAGTATGAAAATCGAAAAAAATCCGAAAAATATTATTAATCGTTCGATTTTGTTTGTTTTCACTTTAAATTCGAATTCTACGTCTAATTTCCTGTAGGAATCATTAATTAAACAAATTTGAACAGTACACTAAGTATTTGCAACGGATTTTCAAAGTTAAAAAACGTAGGAGTGGCGTAGTATTAAACCTGGAAAAACTGATAGTTGTCGTTGAATGGCCTCCGTTTTGACGTCATATTCGGATTCAGAATTAAATTTCCTATAAGAATTGCTTTCAAAATCGCTTTAAAACGAAAATTTAATTTTTCACTCTTACCGATGCCAGCGGAGCTCGGAAATTCGGCGGGCGATTTACGGAAAATAATTTCTCTGGCTCTATTTAAATTTTTTTCACCAAATTTTTTGCCATGTACGTGTGTAGGGCGTTCGAATGAAGACTCCTGCATAATAAAACAATTGATTCGCATTTATTTTGACCCCGAAAATCACCGTTAAAGTCCAATTTTTGAGCTTTCAAAAACCGATTTTTTTGGACCACTTGCAGATTTTTCCGAGAAATAAAAAAAACCACAAAAATACATCATGGTAAGACACAACTTTCCTAAAAATTTCAGATTTTTATCTGTATTGAAAGACGAGTAAAAAATCGTTAACTGTTCGGTTGAAAAAAATCGCAGGGGTACCCCTTGGATTTTTCGTGAAAATTTTTTTGCAATGGATTTCGCTCAAATTCAGCATAATGATAGTTGATGATGTGCATTTCAATAATATATGGTTCATTCTTTGTTTCTTTCGCACTAAATAGATGAAAAGAACGTTTAAAGTTGAAAAATGTCATTTTTTCGTGTATAGTCTACTAATATTGTTGAATAACGCAAAAACAGTTGAAAAATTGATAGGTACATTACATTAGGAAAATGTGGACAATTAAATTACCTATCTTTTGGTATATTCAAACATCTGAATTGACGACTTTTTGTTTGAGTTATCCACTGTGCAAGTTAAAAAAAAAAGTATTGGAATATACCCCAAACCAAGAACAAAGTCCAAGTTGCAAATCTTGGAAAACTTACAGTTGTTATGTCTAATTTTGCTCCTACTTTGCTCCAGTTGAAAAACACAATACTTTATGATACTAAGTACAATACAAAACCCACCAACTACACACCAAATTATAGCAACTACTACTAAGTACTACCTACTATAAAAATACCTATAGATTCCCACTCTCCATACACAAATAATAAATTACTACTACCTACCTATACCTATATACCATATACTATACAATATACTATATATACAATATAGTACTATATATTACAGTAGTGACAAGGACAACAACCCCACAAAACGATATGTAAGGGCCGAGAGGAGGGGCGTAGCCCCTCCGACGGGCCGACCGTGCGCGATAGCTGAGGGGGGCGAAGCCCCCCTCTGAAGGGGTTGAAGGGGCGCTCAGCCCCTAGTTTCAAGATAAATCCAATTTTTTTTTACTTTATTTCGACAGGCGACGATGACGTGTCGGTCGGCGAGAGGTCCCTCGGGCTCAGTGTTGATAAGCGTGTCACCGTCAGTACCCGGTACTCGATATGACGTCATCAGTCTGTAATACTGTGCCATACATAGCGGCTGTCCTTTTTCACGACTAGTCGCCCTTTCCTGCGGTATTTCTCTCCTTGGAAAAAATCCAATCGTTTTAATTATATTTAGTATTTTTCAAGGTTTGATTTGTATCTGTATTTCTCAAAATTACCTGTCAAGTTTGTCTTTGTATTGGGAAAGTCCGCTGATGATCCTAGCTCCGTACCTGGCGATGTCAGTGAATCCTCTTAGTTGCCTTGGCGGGAAGACCATGCCTTGATGGAATTAAGCATTATATTTCAGCAGAAGTAGAACATCAAACATGGTACAGTATATTTTTTCAGATAGAGTTATTTTTGGAAATATTCCGTCATCAAAAAAATGTCTATAAAAAAGCAGGTAAGCGAAGGTGATTTTAATAAAGGCCATTTTTATCTATCGCCAATTAGAAAATATATTAAATTCTCCCCAATAGAAGCCATTTCCTAAATTTTTAAAATTAGCTACTGATTGTTGATAAGAGTAGTTTGTTTTATTCAAACAGCAAATTTAGTTAAATCAATTCTTCTTTTCTAGAGCTATCAAACCCTTAAGTTCACTTACCAGGGCTGACGTTGATTGGCAAGCATAGAGGTATTCCAGTGTACATATCTTTCATCCACCAGTCGTAGGCCTGCGGAAAATGTCGCCAATTAGAAAATATATTCTCCACAATATGGAAATTCATTTTAATCTAAAAAGTTACTCAGATACGAAACACGAAGTTGGCCTTTTGTTGACGAAGTTATTTCATCGAAGGAAAAATTAAGTCCGTATTTAAACGAAGGGCTTGAATACTTTATCGCTATAAACAAAAATGCCGATTCTCGCGTGAAATTCGAGCGTGTTGTCAAAGGGAGCAATTTTATATGCATGAGTTTGAGGTAAACGGATTTCAAAGGGGAGATAAGGTATTTTGGAGAGATGTTCGACCTTGCGATGATCCGATGTTCTTTATTTATCCAAGTAAACGAAAAGCTCTGAGCTAAGTATGACGATTTTTCGTTATCATCATCAAAATTAGAATCGGCCAGCTGATTAATTGGGCTTTTTCTGTTGACCACTGAATTGGAGGATAGATCTCTATATATTGATCTGTCTATCGAAAACCGTCGTTTACAGTCGAACATTCAATAGTTTCTTCAATCCGAGTTCCTTTTTTTCATGATTTCGGGCGAATTAATCCTGAGCAGTTTCATTACTGGTAACTCGCGATACAAACTTGATGACAACGTTTCAAACGAGGCGTTGCGACCATTCATCTGTAAATGACGCGTTAATTCTCCGAGCAAACCCTGCAATCAAAGAGGGCGAAGTCCAATTAAGGATAAATCCCTTTTTGCCTCGCGTCCCTCGTCGCCGTATATCTAACCTCATTTACTTCGGTGATCGCTTCTTCTTCCACCCTCGCTTGTCTGCGGTTCCCTCCGACGAAATACATTAGCATTCGTTATTTCATCTTTCGAGCCCTCGAGGGAACTTGACATCTGCCATGTTTCGAGGAACGTGAAATTATTTCAGCCCTAAGATCTGGCATGGTTATATTGTAACAAAGGAAAGGTTTATTTAGCCGAGATATAAACTCGGAAATTCTACGTGAACGATATGTGCTTGAAAATACACCATTCGAAACAAAAAAAATTTTTTACTAATGTTTTGTTTATTTTTTTTTTTCTTATAAAATCTGTGAAATGGTTATTTTGTAACGAAGAAAGGGGATAATATTTAGTCGAGATATGAACTCGGAAATTCTACGTGAACGATAAAAGTGAATGAGGATAGATATATAGCCCTAATTATTAGAGCTAATTATAATTATAACTTAGAATTCGTCCCGAGTCTCAATTCAGATTGAAGATTATGCTTCTTACGTCTTTAACACCATTCTCTGATGTTCTACGAAGTGTGAATATGGTAAACTGAATGCGGCTACACAATCAATAAAACCTTCTCCGGTTTGAATGATGTTTTTGTATTTTTTCGACGTCTCGAAAACATCATTAATCCATGATGGCCACTCACCCAGTTGTCCATAGCCTCTCGCCTGCTGAGCAGTTCTGCCTGCACTTTCGGTCCGGGCCCATCAGGGTCGGCGAATTCCTGTACGAGCAGGCGAGTCTTTTCAAACTGGCTCTCGGTGAGCAGGGGCTTCAAGTTGTCCAAGTATCTTCCCATTGTTTGTTCCAAGTCAGGCACTGGCAGTTTGGGCAACTGGAACAATAAATTTTGATCATTTAGCATTTTTCATCCACGAAAATGTTCCCCATTTTCCACTTTTTTTACTTATACATTTTTTAACGTTCTTCTCCCCCCGGTTTTTTCAGAAACTATTTTGCGTTCTATTTTTAACATTCAACCAGTGCAAAACGGGCATTTGCTTACGCATGATGGCGCCCGGGCGAACGTCTATTGTATCAATGGAAGCTAGTTAATTTGGTAGCAGAGACTGTTTACAGGGCAAATACCCTGAACAAAGAGAAGGAGCTGAAGGTTATGCGGTTACAGCTTACAATAACAACAATTCGCTTACTCAAAGGGTGGATATTTATTTTATGAAGCAGAGGGCATTCGTGGACATTCAGTAAAATCTAAAAACAATTCATTAGCTCAATAATAATTTTTTCTAACTTAGAACTCTTTACTTAGAATTTTTGTCTTTCATTAATTTCATTTGCGAGTTTTAAAACGCACAGAATTCGGACGAAATTACGAGAACCAAAAAATATTTGAAAATTATCGCTTCAAGTTTGTAAGAAGAATATTTTTATAATCAACAGCTAAATGAAAATAAATCTTTGGTTACAATGCGGAATTACTTTGAACTTTCAGTAAAAACATAAGAAAAATATAAAATAGTATGATTATAAAATATAGTACTCCAAAAAAGTTGAATTGGCCGAATTCCTATCTTTATAGGTAAATAGTAAAACACTAATTTTAATATTATAAATTTTTATAATAAATTGTTTCAAAATTATTAATCTGAAACTAGTAATATACCAATTTTAAAAAGTAGTAATTTTGAAAAATCGCAGATAGTAATTACTAAACTTAAAATAAATATAAAAAAATATACAACAAACCCACACACGCGCATACATATTTAAATATAAGATACAGAAAGCTTGTCCCAGCTATATTTTACATTTCCAATAGAATGAGGGGAAATAGGATAAAAGTATAAAATTCTGATAAAACAAGGGGAAAAGAATGGTGTGTTAGAATCCGAAAAATGGAAATTCTATTTAAACAGAAACTAGAATACAACTAACATAGAATATATTATTATCATATTGAATAAAATTAAAACTGTGTTTCGAATCGGGTGAAGATAGGAAGTTGGGAATTAAAATTTTACTGATATTACTTCGTGATTTTGAATTTTACAGAGAGTAGCAGATAAAACACGTTTTTCATTGCGTCAAAATTATTTATACATCATCTAGCTACATTCCTGCCTATAGTAAATCGTTCAGCGTTTTGTCGAAGTTGCAATTAGAATTTAATAATTTCTACTGAAGTTACGGAGGAAAAGATTGCTAGTGAACTTTTAAGAGGAAGATCCGACGTGATAATGTAATGTAAACGGGTAAAATCTAAAATGAATGTGGTCCAAATTTGATAGTTGCAAAATCGCAGTAAACTTCGGCAGATTAAAGCTATGGAATGAAACTAGGCGCCAATCATTTCCCACGGATTCGAATTCCGCATTTTTCGCGCGGGTTCTGTTATAATTTTTTTTCTTCGACGAATTATTCGCAATATCCACTCCCTAAATTTTCAACCTTTGAAAAAAATAACTTCCCGTCTCGACTGATTTCCGCCTTCGAATCTGTTATTCTTTCATTGTTAGGCGTTGTGAAAATTCCGCACACCGCCGCCAGCGAATTGGATGTTTTCGGAAAAGCTAGTAGGAGCTCAGGTAAAAATCAATACAGAGCCTGGGCCCGGGTTGAAAGGTTAGAGGGAAACGGGGTCAGGCGACGCTAGCGCTGCGGTGCGCCCCCGAACTACGCGAAACGCCCTCCGACCTCCGACCCTCGACCTCTCAGGCTACGGATACTCGTTCTGACACAAGTTTACTATACGCCGGGCGTACGATGGAATTTCACAATCAGTGTTGCCGAGTTGAAATTGAGAAATTGTAGAAATGAAAAAAAAAACGCTGCGGATTGTACAGTTAATTATTCCTTCGCTTCAATAATGATTTAAGAAGATTATCCATTTGTGATAGTAATTATTCCGAACATTGGTGAAAGTTCCCGCCGAAAAACAGATTGGGCTATAGGGGAAAAATCCGTAGCAACTATTGTAATTTTAATAATTTTTTCAATCATTTTTATTTTTCTCAATTTCCAAATAAAAAGCTTCTTTTTTTTGCCTAACGTTACAGCTTAATAGAATGTTTGACGACCATTCCAAAGAGTATAGAATGATTTTTATAGCTTCAAGAACTCTTTGAGTTATACCCTTATGTCAAATTTCTATAAATCTCCCATAAATTCGACATAAAAGCTGAGATAACTCGAGAAGCGATAAAGCTATCGACCTCGCGATGGCCTCATTCGATTCTGCGTCCAAACATGTATAGAAATTGATACCAAATACACCTTTTTCTGAAAAACCTTGGAAAATATGAATTTTCTCCTCAAAATACCCTTAAAATTAGGATTTTACATGCCTTGAAACGTAAAACATCACATTTTGAGGGTGGGTTATAAAATATTTTTCTTGGGCGATTACAATGGTTTGTTATTGAATAATAAACCAAAATTTTCGGAAATTGGGATGAACAGAATTGAAAAATTTCAACCGGTTAGTAGATTTTGCGATTGTACGAGTCATTCAGTCATAGATATCATAATTTTTACATTCAACAATGTAGTACGCGGTTGTCAGTGCCCTGTGTTCAGAAGTATTTAATAATCAACGGTTATAGTAATATTTAATTAGAGAATTAGCGACCAAACCTAGTTCAAGTTCAAAGGCGATCGCAATAGATACGACCGCATTTTATTCATAACAGCGAAATTATTGGATCATCGCTCAACAATAAAATACTAAAACTCTCCCTAATTTTCCTTTATTGCGCCCTCAGAGTTGTTTTAAGTTTTAAAACGAGATCAATCAGGAACCCAAAAAAAAAAAATCAGGGACCCAATAATTAGGGAACAAATAATAAATCTGAAAAAAAAATGAAATCTATCAAATGAAATATAAAAAAATCCTCTGACCTACAGAGTCTTTATTTAATAAATCCACGAGTTTTTTCCTAAAATGCGGAGCTAATTCCAAAGTCGTTGTTGCCGTGTCGTATTTGGAAAATCGACTGAAATAGTTGAATCGGAGATGAGAAAAATATGACGCAAATTCAAAGCAGCTCAAAGTGGAAAAATTTCCACTGGCTTCTAAACTATACGATCGTACCAGGCACATTTAGTCATCGAAATCATATAATATTGTTCACTGCTTCTTTAACATGATTCTTCAAATTTTCAACTCTCGGAGGGCGAAGAATTAGGGAAAAAATATAAATTAAGGTATAAAATCTGAAAAAATTATTAAATCTAGAAGAAGAGACATTTAAAGAAAAAAAGTTCTCTGCCCAAATGACTTTCCAATTTAAAAATACACAATTTTCCCAAAAATGCAAAGCTAATTTAACAAGCGTTCAATCGACAGAAATTGTTGATTTTAGGAAACGAGAATATAACTTTTGGAAATTGAGATGAATAAAATGGAAAATTTTATCAACTGACTTCCAAATTTTACAGTAATATTGTAGTCTATACTTAACGGTATCTATTATATTTAGTAATCATTTAATTGTCGTTCGAACCCAATTAGAGTTCAAGGACGATCGCAATATATTCAACTGCTTTTTTGTGCAAGTAATTTAATTGGCTCATTAATCAAAATACTAACAATATATGCGAGAAATCGTCCATATCTGCTTCAAAATATTTCTTCAAATCTTTAAGTTTTGGAAAAAAATTAAAGATAAAGGTAAAATCTGGAAAAAAAATCAAATCAATAAAATAAATTAAAAACAAAATTTTCACGGACCAAAGGAGTTTTTCTCTTGAAAAATCCACAAATTTTATCATTGTTTCAAACTTCAGAGCTAGATAGAATGTTCTAGTTGATCTTGGCATGGAAGGTATGTGCAGTTAAATTGATTTTATTATGAGTGAAGCTAAATTTTTGTGAATCAGGACGTTTATAAATAATTTTATAAATTGATATAAAAATAGCGAATATAAATTACCCTTCCAAAATAGTGTATCAATAACATTTTGATTTAGTTTATGAAATTACCAACTTAGCAGTCGAACCAACGTTTAACGAAACTCCTTGTCGTATTTCGACTGTTTATTCGAAAGTAAAACGAGCTCAAACCGGGGGTCGATTCCATAAGGAAAGGAAACGGCGAAGATTGAATTCCGATAGGGTTCCCGGTCGAGGCAAATCGATTCCCCATCAAGAGCTAAGTTGATTTGAATCCGGAACTGTTAAATCGAATGGAAAAGCGAAGGAAACATAGTTTAGCTTGAGATCGGTCATTTTTGCCCGTGTAAGGAATTTTTTTCCCCTGAGCGCTGTTTGAAAAGATGAAGCGGATGAGGAGAGCCGCGTTTTCCTATTGGGTACTCCGCAAGGAAAGATTAACTTTTTAACCTTGACGGTTTTTTCTCGCTTCTGAAGGGTAAAAAGGGGATAGTCAATAAGGCCAATCAATGGACGTCGAAAGGAATAGAAACGTACAATCATAATTTGAACTGATAATCAAATGACGAGGCGGAAATCGTTTTAATATATTGTTCTTAACATTATTTGGCATCACGTAATTTATTTTAGAAAAAATAAATTATTTTAGCAAATAAAAATAAATTTTAGAAAATAAAAAGAAATTTTACAAAATAAAAATTGAGAGGTAATAATTCCATGAATTTTAGCCTCTTTCAGATTGAAGCCTCAATATCCCTCTTCCTACTGGCTCCCTCGTCCCATATTTCAAACACCTTTCAAAAGGTCTGAAGCTATGATAATTCAGCTCGTTTAACGCGATTCAAAAATCAATTAAGGCAATCTGAGACGGAATTGGAAGTGCGCCTATTTTGAAAACATCGCTAACGAGAAGGATGACACCCTCAAATCCAACGTTTACATTTGAGAAACGTTAACACCGGCTGACCCCCGTTATCGATCGTGGAGGGTAGGCCAATCGGGGAAAAGCCGGAGAACGAGTCGGGGTTATTCTCTGTTTAATAAGAAATGAGATTTACATTGATCTTTGTCGGCGAAGAAAGCACATGGCCTTTACAATGGCGCGGAAGCTTTTACAACCCTTTGACTCGAGCACGTTCGAACAGCCTCTAGCTACACAGCCTTCGATAGTATTTTCTAAACTTTCTAGACCGCCTATTTCTCGCTCATTTCATGAATTACACGCCTGAAAATTTTATAGCTGCCAATTCGTGCTTTCACATTTAATAAAAAGACAAATCTTTATTTCCCTTCAAAAATCATTTGCGATTGTGGACGTTTGCCATGGTAAACGGCGAATCATTCGGCAATGGATTTGCAGAAAAAGTTTCTGAACCGCAATTTGTGACCATGTGATTTATCTTATGCAAAAAGATGAAGGGGTCACCTAGAAATGGTTTTATTTAACCGATTAACCGACTACCGTCGCTAACCATCAACGCAATCAGCCCTAACCAGCAACACAACCAGCCCTAACCATCAACAAAACCAGCCCTAACTAGCAACACAACCAGCCCTAACTAGCAACACAACCAGCCCTAACCAACAACACAACCAGCCCTAACCAGCAACACAACCAGCCCTAACCAGCAACACAACCAGCCCTAACCATCAACAAAACCAGCCCTAACCATCAACAAAACCAGCCCTAACTAGCAACACAACCAGCCCTAACCAGCAACACAACCAGCCCTAACCAACAACACAACCAGCCCTAACCAGCAACATAACCAGCCCTGAAAGAACTTCACCTGATTAAAAATCAGTATGATTATCCCTTGATCATCTTGAAATTTTGAACATCACAACGAACCGAACCTAAGGGCAGTATTATTGAACGTTTTTACTATCGAACTATATCGCTCCGCTTCATCTTTTGCAAAATCGGCTCATTCGGCTACAGACGCCAGTTTGACCAGTTTTCTCTTTCCATTTCATCCCGTGGCGAACTCCCTCCCGTTTAATCTCCCGTACGGTGAGCCAAGATTTTTCAAAATGGAACAAAAAATATAATAACATTTTCCCTCCTCGTTTTTCCCTCGGTAATTTCTTCTCACGTTCCCCGAGCCGAGATTTTCCAAGGGAAACATCGCGCGAATTGCAAAGTGTTCATATTTGAGAGGAAGTATTTCCGAAAAATTTTTGTTCCTTACAGAGGTAT
The DNA here is from genome assembly GCA_037159825.1 of Tupiocoris notatus. Taxonomy (NCBI): domain Eukaryota; kingdom Metazoa; phylum Arthropoda; class Insecta; order Hemiptera; family Miridae; genus Tupiocoris; species Tupiocoris notatus. The sequence goes on along the minus strand of JASJUZ010000662.1, from coordinate 34,016 downwards.
ATTTGAAAACGGAAAAAGTAGCAGGATAATTTATCAGGCGAGGGAATATTGTCAAGGCTCAGGTTATAACCCACCTTCAACACAGGACGGAGTTGCAGGTATTTCTTATCGAAGGATCAGGATCGCAGAAGCCCGAAAATGAAGAAATTCGACGTTCAAATCGAGAAAAATTTATGAGAAAGTTCGTCGACTGAAGTTTCGGACAATTTTTATTATTATATGGATTAACGATGTGCCGATACTGTTTTAATATTGAGGTGGAACGTTCCGGAACAGGTCAAACTGATCCATCGTTCCCGATCCAGTTCCCTTCCCGATCTAGCAACGTTCTCGATCCAGGAGGCAGGCAGTAGAATAGAATATATTTTATTACTTGATCTGTACAATGTTAGGCCCGAACTGGGCCTCTCTTCCACGTTGCACAGAAAAATAAAATCAAGTACAAAAAATAAATACAAGTCAAATTTTTCTGAAACGAAAATATAAATTGGAAAAGCTCACTTAGCTCAAATCTTGATAAAACAAAAATTAAACTTGAAAAACAAAAATAAAAACCATTTGCATAGCTACGAAAATTCGCATAGTATCGCGCCAATTGCTTCGCAAAAAAATCCTGACGAAAGCTAGGCAGTCCTGACTTTGATTTAAAATGTCCACGTTATCGGACATACATCAGTATGACATACATCGGGCAGTACATCAAACGCGTCTAAAATATTATTTCGGTTAGTTTTATTTCAATTTTTATGAGAGTAAATTATACGTGAATGGAAATATTTTAATCATCCCGAAATCGAGATTCTGATCGGAGCGCCGGGACGGGGAAATTTCCTTCAAAGAAAGCTATGTACTATAGTCTTTATAGTTTTTTCTATTTTTATTTTTTCTGGAGAAACTAGTGAACCGATTCTGGATTTATAAAAATTAAAATCTTCATATTGACTAGCAGAACGCTCATATTTCTTTGATTTTTGTAACTTGACTGTTCAAATTTCTGGTATACATTGAGATCACTGGTTGGGAAATTTGAGCTCTAAAGCCGTTTTGGGCAGTTGGAATAGCTCAATATGAGCAGTTTGACTTAGTTTATAGAAATTTCCCCCTTTCTTTTCAAAATGATCACTTTTTCCGAGAACTAAAAATGGCGAAGAATAAATAACGAAGTTATTTATCTCATTATTGAGAGACAATATTGAATATTAAATATTAATTATTAATATTATTAAATATTATTATTATAAAGAATATTAAATAATATTATAGAATATATTATAGAATAATATATAGAAATAAGAATAATATTATAGAATTAAGAATTAAGAATTAATATATAGAAATAAGAATAATATTATAGAATAATATTAAATATTATAAAGAATATTAAATATTATTCATCGCTGAAATCCAACTCTAACAGATTCCCGAAACTCACGTCTACCATCGAATATTGCCTGGCTTGCTTTCGGTATAAGTAAAACATTGCGATAGTAGCGCTGGAATAAACGGCGTACTGTAATACTAAACCGTGCTCTGTAGTAACATGAAAGGGGGCCGTGGAGTAACGAAGGCTATTAGCGTCCACGTACTGGGGCCGACTTAATCGAACCAGCCGAAGACTGACGGAGAAACGAGAGTATGAATTATTTATGTTGCCAAGTCCCCGGTTCTTGCCGCTGCGTAAGTTCTCAACCCCAACTTCCATCCCCTCAGGCCACCTTTTACGTGCCCCTACGTCAGAGTGAGTCACTGAAGGTGAAACCGTTGGGGCGTTGCTTCCTATCTCAATTTGGCTTTCCATCTACAAATGGAAGCCTTTTCTGTTTACCAGGCGAGAACATGTCTACTTTATCTGTCAGCGGACTTTCCTGCGCCGCGGGTTGAATATCAATTTATGGTCATCTGCGGATCGCCAGTCGATAGCTGGAAAACCTTCGATTCGCTGTCAATTCCTCGGTACATCACCTGTTTACATCATACGTTACATCACGTGTTTATAACCGAACACTGGTAAAATAATGCAAATAATTTATTCTTTTCCTTCTCGTCGCATTTCCTGATGGACCCTATGGACCCGAGGCTGTGGACCCTATGGACCCAAGGCTGTGGACCCTATCGACCCAAGGCTGTGGACCCTATCGACCCAAGGCTGTGGACATTATGGACCAAAGGCCGTGACATTATGGACCCAAGGCTGTACACCCTATGGACCCAAGGCTGTACACCCTATGGACCCAAGGCTGTGGACATTATGGACCCAAGGCTGTGCACCCTATGGACCCAAGGCTGTGGACATTATGGACCCAAGGCTGTGCACCCTATGGACCCAAGGCTGTGGACATTATGGACCCAAGGCTGTGCACCCTATGGACCCAAGGCTGTGGACATTATGGACCCAAGGCTGTGGACCCTATGGACCCAGGGCTGTGGACATTGTGGACCCAAGGCTATGGACCCTATCGATCCAAAGCTGTGGACCTTATGGACCCAAGGCTGTGGACCCTATAGCTCCAAGTCGCCCTGAGGATGCCCGAATGGGCGAAAGTGCTCGGCCAGCTAATAAAGAATTGGAGAATGAGTCGCCTGATTTTCCTTCCCCTCACAACCCCTGGAAATAATTAATTAATACAGAGAAGTACTTTAGAATATAATAAATGGATTTGTATCAGGTCAAAGAGTCACTTTATACTCAACCACTTTAGGCATGAAGGAAACTTGAATAGAAACTCGTTCTTCTCAATCATGATCACTGAATTTACGTAATTATGTCTCTTGAGCTTGAGCATCTAAGGGGAGCCCAAGGGCCCCTTGTTCATAACAATTGGACAAAATGGCGTACTAATAGTTCAAATATTCGGTTAAAAGACTCAAAAGTGATTCCTGGAACGTTGATCATCTAGCTCGTCCCTGACGCTAGAGTCATTTGATTCTAGTAATATTTATCCTGCTGATATTCTCCTGCGGAAAACATCAATGAGAACTTTGTCACTTTCTCTAGCCAATTTTTCCAGAATAAACCCCCAACTAAAATGTCCTTTCTCCCATCGGTTTCTGAATCGCCTCCCTTCTAACAATAACAGCGATCATTCCAGATGTAATATTGGTCGCACTCGAAGAGTCTCAATGTTGTATCGTTGTTTAAGAGCGTCGAATGCGGTGGCATTTGATATAACAACTGATGATGAGGGATAGAGCCGAGCGAAGGGGAAGGTGTTGTTTTGACAAATGTTCCAGACCCGTTCGCATTGTGATGCTCCCCCGTGGGAAGTTACATGTGTCCCGGACCACCCCATCCGACCCAGCAAGCCTCGTATTATGACCCTTTCTGTACACGCCCTCGCACATCTAAGTTTATTCGAGGCACTTCGTCCTCTTTCTACATCGCCGAAGGAAACGAGGGTTCCCTATTCCAACTTTGATACCAGAGCTTCATAAACCGCAAGGCCATCTTACGTAGCATCTTTTCCCCATTGGCTTCGGATTGCCCGCAAGGAATTCTGGCTGCTTCGAGAAGACGTACGGGGAGAAAGCGCTATTAGAAAGAAAACAATAATTCAGACAACATTTGGTTGTCGCTCATCATTTTCCGTATTAGAATTAAGAATGAGATAGAACAGCTCGTTCATCTCCATTCCTTGTTATTTGGCACAGAGCGCTTTCGCCTCTTCGTGCCTCATCGGGGCTTTTCAGGGCTGTTTAGGTTCGGTTAGGGCTTTTGGGGGCTGGTTAGACCTGGTTAATGCTGGTTAGGTTTGGTTAGAGGTATGGTTAGGTCTAATTAGGGTTGGTATAAGGTCTGGTTAGGGTTAGGGCTGGTTTCGGTTGGTAGGTTCGGTTAGTCAGTTGAATGAATGAATTAATGAATGAAGTTGTTTATTCCTCTGAATTACATTATAAATTAAAAAGTAAACACTTGATGGAACTACCCCACCCCAATGAACAATTCAGTGCTGGGTGGGGGAGTTAGATCTAGTTTAGGGCTGGTTTAAACTGGTACGGTTTTGTTAGAGCTAGTTAGGTCTGGTTAGATCAGGTTATAACTGGTTAGGGCTGGTTAGTTATTGCAGTAGTCTATATGGTTGCATAACACCAACTAAAAGAAATGTAGGTCGAGTATCCTGGTGTCCCCTTCAACCCAAATATATTCAATGATTCGATCACACCCATGCATGATAATTATTGCACGAGTTTTTAATTATTCGCTAAAAACTGTAGTGAAATTGGCCCTCAGTTTACGAAACACGAATTCCAGCTTTGGACAATTTTTATACGGAAAATTGGAGAAACTGAGAGGTCATTTTAGGAGACTTTTCATCAAAATTTATTACTTATAAAAAAACTTTTATTATTTTTTTATTTTCATCAAAAAAAATTTATCATTTTATTTTATTTTCATCAAAATTTATTACTTATAAAAAAAATAAAAAAAAATAATATTGAGAGGAAGCTTCGGAATTACCTACTAGCATTCGAAACGTTCTTATATCGATTCAATAGCAATAAATGCAATCTTGGATTAGCTTTACGATTACACCCCGCTCATTACAGGGTGAAGAATCTTTGAAGGATAATGCGATAAATGGCGGGACAAGTAATTGATCATGTTGAACGCTCCGGTCCTTCTGCCAGACGTCGAGGCGGCTAACAGCCTGGAAACCTCGTTTTATTTCGCTTCACTGGCGACAACAAAGGGATCAAGTCTTCGATTGAGAAGGGGGACGTTTTGTATCGCTTTTTTATTTCCCTCGGTGGAAATCCTTGGAACGTCGAGCTTTGAACTAGCCAGAAAAGAACGAACTCGTCAATTATGTCGGCGATATTTGAAATTTTTAAGAATGGAAAAAATCTTGGAGGATTGTCGTTTGAAGAGTGCGAGAACGGGCAAAAATGAAATTATACGCGTTTGAAAATGAACAAAATCGTACCTAAAAATGTTGAGATGATTGGAAATGAAAAATTTGTTTGTACGCTATCTATCAATCGAAAAAAGACACGACTGATGAAAATCATGGTTTAATCAATTATATAATTTATCTGATTAATCAAAATTGAAACAGGAAGTTAATCTGAATAAAATTGTTGGGAATTAAGAGCAAAACTCGAATACATTTAAAGTGAAAATCAAATTAACCCAAAAAAATGAATTATTGAGCTGGAAAAAAAATTCTTAAAAATTATATTAGGTTTTTGTGTTTTTCCAAGTTAATTATTTACTTTTTTAAACGATATAATTACTTATAGTCAACAAAAAATCGTTATTTATATTTCAACGAAGATTATTCTCCGCTAAAAACGTTCTCACGTTTGAATTAAATTCGTATTCAATTAGGATTTTTATTTACTATTAATCTTCCTTAAATATACATTCATAAGTACGCCAAAGATTTTCCCCTCTGGAAAACCGATTCGTTTTCAAAACAAGGAAGAGTAGGAAAAATTGAATTTATAACTTTAGCGAACGATTCGAAGCGATGGAAAATTGCGCACAAACTTCGCAAGGGTCGCCATAGGCACACGACCAAAGTAAATATCACTAATGAGGTGAGTCGCCCTTCGTATACGAAAGTTGAGCCCTACGTTTTGCCTTCCGGATGAGCAAACCATGTACAAGCGACCCTTTTCACAGCTCGATGAACCGACCTCGATAGTGACCCGTCTGTTCGTAAATGAAAGTAGTGTCTCGAAAATGCCACCGTTTTCAGATACGAAGCCGAAATAAACTCGTTGAAAAACATTGATTCGTGAGCGAAATCGAAACGAAGCGGATTTTCCTTGAGACGAAAGAGCCTTGTAAAGGAATTGAAAACAATTAGCGCTTTGATTTGGTCGAGGGACTCTCAAATTAACCCGTGGAGTAAGGGAAATTCGAGTAAAAACCTTAGCAGCATGGAAAATTATTATATTATTGGGCCTATGACAGAACCTTGTGGCACTCCTGAATTTATCGACTGCTGCTCGACGGCTTTCAGGTGAAATGATTGGCTCGAAGTTCAAGGTATTTTCGCGATAGAGTGAACTCCTCACTGGCACTTTCGCCAGCAGGTACCTCGTCAATATAAGACTTTTGCAAGTATCCTCCTTGTAGCTCTATCTATTGAATTCTATCTCAAGCTGGAATGTAAGAACGCCTCAACTTTCGTCGCATCATGGAGGTCAGCCACACTAACACGAGGTCAGTTCTTTTTGAGAACATAATTTCGTTTAGTTCCTTTCATTAACTGCCGTTGGAAATAATATAAAACGGGAAGAAAAACTTCAAGTATCGGCCAAATTCGACATTTACATCAGAATCTGGCTGAATTATTCACTTATATCTAAACGGATGGGAGGAAAAATTACAATAGAAAACCAACGACAGACTGCCCACAGCAGCACAAAAATTATTGTGACCAATGATCTGCGGCTTGAACCGACATTCATAATTTGACGATGTTATTAGAAATTTCTACAAGATAGCGCCACGAGGGACGCTTCAGAGGACTCCTGCAAGACTCGCCTTTCACTAACATATTTATTATTTAGTCAAGTAAGGTGAATTTTAAAAATTATTTAAGAGCTTTCAGGTACCTAATTATTTTAAGTTTTCTTGAGTTTACGATTTAAAATTGTCAATACCAGCCAATTATAGATGCAGCTGTATTATATTTTACTTATAGGCTCCTATAACAAATTATTTTGTAAATCTTCATTTTATTGATTGAAAATGTTTTGTTAAATTGGTTTCATTTCATTTTGGACTCGTTTGGGAATTGAGACCTGGTTTGGCAAATTACATAACCATATCTACTGTAACTGCTCTTTTATGACAACTTGTGCCTAAGAGTGCTTCAATATTCTTCCTAGCTCACGTCTGACAAACAGGTGTTCTGTTAAACGTGAATTGCACAATAGCGCCATCTACAGTATCAACTTAGCTTATGGTGCAGAGTTGTCAGGGATAACCTAGCGAATATTCAACCTGGCAGAGCGCTTTCGCCCTTTTGGGCCTCCTTGAACCAAGAGAATGTTCGATTAAAGTTCCGTTCATCATAATAAAGCTATTTACCGAATTCCTCAACCGATGAAATTTCGAGCGTTGATAGGAATGATCTTGCGAACATAATGTTTCTGAATTAAACGCAATCGGCCCACTTTGATGTTCTCGTTCCCCAGAGGAAACGCTCGTAGCTAACGAGCTGAAACTTCTTGATGAACTCATCTGTTTGATGTTGATCTTGAAAAGCAACTCAAGACGTCAGCACTCGTCTCCTCGCGCTCCTTGCTCGCCCTTTATTTTCCAGTCGAACCGTCAATAAGTAGAAAATACAAAGGGTAAGAACGTAAAAACGCCAAGTAGTCAATTTATTTTTAACCGACTTCAAACAAGGAGGAGGTTACTATGGTCGTCTAGCGGGATTTTTTTTTTTTTTTTTTTTTTTTTTTTTTTTTTTTTTTTTTTTTTTTTTTTTTTTTTTTTCGGTATGTGTTGTCCACCGGCGTTCAGCTCCTGTACGTCCGATCGGGTTACTTTTTTTTTTGTTTGAAAGGGTTACTATCCAGGTAGGTCCCATAATTTTTTCAATTGAGTCATCCAGTAGTTACGTCTCCAGACGCGGAGAAACGCCGGAAAACGTGATTTTCGCGAAAAAAGGAAGTTTTGACTTTGCAAGCTTATAACTTCTAGAATACTTGCTCGATTGTTTTGTTTCTGGTGTCATTTTGTTCATAATTTATCTGCCTACAAGGGCCTAGCTCCAATTTTTCGTTCGGAATTCTAATATAGCGTGTAGAGAAGAAAGTGTAACAAAAAACGTGATGCCGATTTTCACTTTTTTGAGGTTTTTCGAGCACCGTTCCCAACCACGTCGAGAAAAAAAATATGAACACTATTGCACTTGAAAGCACTTAGCTAGAGCTTCTAACGATGGTAAAAAATCAAGTTTAGGTGGCATAATAAGGGAGCAATCGATGTTTTAATGGACCTGTGTTTGAGACGTCATAACTTCTAAACGAAAACTGTTTTTCCATTGTTTTTAAACTTAAATTGTTCAAATTTGAGTCTAGTTTACGTGATTCAAATTTGATATTGATTCGACTAAAATTAGATACTTTTTAGGCCGTATTACTAAAAAAATTGTTTCAAAATCACGTTTTTTGGACTATTTATGCTTGTAGAAAAAAAACTACGTTAGTCATAGCATTCTCGTTAGAAGATTTGAATTCAGCGTTAAATTTTCAATAAATAACATGGTTTTGAAGGCCAAATAACTTCATTTTAATGCACAAACGATTGGCGAATTTCTGAAATTTGGTTCGGATTCTCTCATTCAGTGTGAATGCGGATACGCTTCAGGAAATCATCACTCTATTATCGTTAGAGAAATAAAGAAAGAGTGAATTGGTGCAATTTAGTAACCAGCAATGGTGTAGACAATTATTTGAGTTTTCTAAGGTGTATCAATGGGATCAAAGTATCCGGTATGTTGACCAAGAGACCCAAATCAGTGGATGGATTATTCCAAACGTTCAAACTCACTCTCAATCAACATAATAACATTGAAAATAGTTAGGTAATCATTATACTTTAGAACTTCAACGTTCAACGGACTTATGAATTGAGTTTGGACGGTTAGTAGTAAGTGACAAGAACACAATAATGAAAGCTTGGGAAAATTCTGTAAAGAGAGTTGTCCATAATTGTAAGTCACTAAAAAGAGAAAAATAAAAAAACTTTTTAAAAAAAAAATAAAACCGACTTCAAAAAGTTTGTCTATAAAATACACTCTGAAAAGGAAAAAATAACAAAAATGTCCCAACTTCGCAGCAACTCATTCGCCAACTACACATTTTAAGGACTACTTTACTACTCGTATTGACCTGACCACTTCCTGATTGATTGGATCACCTTCCCTAATAATATAAAAATTACTATTTCTCATTTCCCAAATGATTAAAAGATTTTCCTTTCACCTCTGAATTGCCTCCAGATTGATCATCTTTTGGAGTCGGCGCCTCTCTGGCAAAATGACTACCTGATGGTTACAAATAAATATGAATTTACGATAAATTAGTAGGTGCCAGGTCTGGGTCTGGACGTAAAGATTCTTAGAGAAAACTGAAATGGTTTTTAGGAAAAGGCGTGAATAGTCACCTTCAAATCGATATTGTTAATAATCAGTTCTCATAAATGCTGATTTGCTCTGTTCAAGAATCGTGAAAACTCATGATATTTATATTCATACTACTGGTAATTCGGAATCTATAGGCTTCTCCAATACAATATAAGAGAGGCGCCGACTCCAAAAGATGATCAATCTGGAGGCAATTCAGAGGTGAAAGGAAAATCTTTTAATCATTTGGGAAATGAGAAATAGTAATTTTTATATTATTAGGGAAGGTGATCCAATCAATCAGGAAGTGGTCAGGTCAATACGAGTAGTAAAGTAGTCCTTAAAATGTGTAGTTGGCGAATGAGTTGCTGCGAAGTTGGGACATTTTTGTTATTTTTTCCTTTTCAGAGTGTATTTTATAGACAAACTTTTTGAAGTCGGTTTTATTTTTTTTTTAAAAAGTTTTTTTATTATATTCACGACTCACTTGACTGTCGATGGCTGTGTGTTGAGCGATGGAAAAAATAAATACTTCAGTTCAATGCTATACTGATAATAGTCCGATAATTGCTTGATGCCTGCTTGAAAATGGTCTAGAAGGATACAAGTTCTTTCGCTACTTTCCGCTTTTTTTTTTTTTTTTTTTTTTTTTTTTTTTTTTTTTTTAATATACGTGTTCCTATAATTTGTACAAAGAGACTTGAATAACGCGAGTTAGTGAGTACCTTCTTCATAACATCTTTTTAAAATAGGTCCTGTAAGTAGCTCTACAAGGCTGGGATTGTCATGAATCTAAAATGTTAAAAGGGGGTTAATGGTTAAGTATTTGGAGTTAACAGTTAACCCCCTCTTAGAATTTTAGATTCATGACAATCCCAGCCTTGTAGAGCTACTTACAAGAACTATTTTTTTTTTTTTTTTTAATTTATGAAGAAGGTATTCACTATATATTATTACATTATTATTTATTCTTTCCTATTGACTAGTGTGATCAGGCTGTGCCGTCTCTGTAAAACTATCGATTGTAACGAATAATTGACGTATGTTTCCTGAAGAGGCCTTGAATGGCGAAAGCGCTAGAAGTATAGAGATAATGAGATAACGTCGCTGATTACATCTCATCCCCACGTCGAATGTTGAGAAAGTGTTTCCTCGTTTAGTACCAAGAAAACCTCTTCCGAATTTCACGATTCAAAATACTTCCATTTACTACGCAATCGTGGACATTAAATGTTCACGATTATGAGCCGATATTATTCGAGTTCTTGACCCGCACAGGCGATTACGGAATACTTGCTCACGCAGACCATTCGTCCCCTTCCAACAACGACCATTGAACGGCACGTGGCCACTTGATATGACATCACTCCCGATCACGAACACTCCAGACATCGTAATTGCACTCTCGAAATGGTTATTTACATGTCTCGGAAAGATATCCCAATTATCGAAAATTGAAAAGAGACGTTTTTGAACTTGCTGAACCATGGAAGAGAATCGCGAGGCGGTACGATTTGAATATGATAAAGTACATCGCACAGAACTCGAAAATCTCATTCAAAAGCAGCTAAGTTTGTACAATACAATGTTGTCAAAAAATACTTGATGAGTCACAGAAAACCCGCAATCGAAAAAAATTGTTTAATAATGCAAAATACTTATCGCTACAACAAAAAAAAAAAAAAAAAAAACTCTCAATTATTTTTTAAATTTTATTTCCGTTAAATATATACCAAATTCAGCGGGAAAAAATTAAGCTCCTAAGAAAATATTCCTTTATGTGGACCACGGTACGAGTTAGAGAGAAGAATTAAAAAATATGACTAAATGTTCACGTTGGTTTATTATTCCATTGCTCATATAACGACTTGAGGAAACCATCCATTTGTGGTAGATATTAATCCGAACATTTGTCAACGTTTCCATCGAACAACGAGATATTCGCGCCTCGGATGAACTGTGTGTTAATCAAAGTGCATAATTTCGACTAATTTGATTGAAATTTATTCATTTTCCAAGGAAAGGCGAACAGACGAAGCTTTTTGAACATTTTTCCAGACGAAAGTTTCCGAGTATAGTACTATTAATTCTTCCCAAATTTACCTCCTTTCGAAATTCGACTTTTCGGAAGATCCCGATACTTCTTTTTACGTAAACGAATTATTACATATAAATAAATATCCAGTTAAAAATAAAAATAAGCGCCGACTTTTACTTACACACTCGTTCGTCGAACCTGCCTATAAATATAATTATTTTCAGACTAGAACTTCGAGGATCGCCCGCTTTGAATAAAAATTTTTTTTAAATATTTTCTCGAGCTCGTTTTCAAGTGGAACGCGAGCGGACTCGGGATCTTATTGACGTTGCACGAGATCCGGTCTCGAAAGAAGTTCGCCCGATAGTTAGGAAAAACGGGGAAGTAACTTGGACGAAAGAATGAGAAAGAGCTGGCTTTGGAAGTTGAGAAAGTGACAAGGTGAGGTGTGTCGTGAAAGGCTGGAGCTACGAGAACCGCAAGCCGACGATCGATACTTAACCGGCCACGTTTTTCCACCTGAGTAAACCCGCGGAGAAGGATTTGAAATACCTACTTGAATAAATAGACATTAACTAGTCAAAGCAACCAAGTTCCTAATATGCTACCTCTAAAATCTTCTATTTTTTCTCATATTTTATTTAATGTTTAACTTATTTAAAAAGCATATTTATTTATTTGACCATAGAGATATTAGGAATAGGTAACTCATCAATATAAATGACTGTGAAGAAAAGAATGCCCTGAAGAAGCCCGAACGGGCGAAAGTACTCGGCGTAATAAATAAGAAGAAAAATGGAGAAGAGGTCGTCTCGTTATTCTCCCCCTCAACCTGCAGAAATAAATAGTTTTGTACCGAGTTCGTGTGTAGTCTTGCTCGTAAAATGAACGAAGTTGAAATTCATCTCTATAACGTTCCTTTGTAGGCGCTTTTCGAAGAACCGAAATTATTAGAAGGAAAAAAATTAGAAACGGAAGAGTGAGCCAGAATATTCATTATGATTCGTCGCATATCTATTTGATTCAACGTGGGGATGATGTTGAATCAGCGACGTTATCTCTTCTTCACAAAGGGAAATTTATTTAATATTAAAACCTAGGTGGGAAACAAGGTAAACGTTAATACTACTCGGACTAATGCGTTAATACTACAATTAGCATACTCTGTATGCTCATTGCCTTTCTTTCTCAACTTTACATACCTAAGAGGATTTTTTTCATTGTATATTTGAGATCAGTTTCCCTACTCAGAGTATATGTTGTATTTCTCTCTTGTACCTTCTCTGCTACCACTTTATTTTCCATTATTTTTACTTCTCTAGCTAAGAATTTTTTATTTGATTGCTATTGGATTTGTATCTTGAAGCAATAATGAACTAATCTATTTATCTATAAACGTTATTGAATCCCAAATCGGTTGCTGCTCAAAAACCAATAATTCCGAGTCTATAGATACTACAATATTCCCCCATAACAATAATCGACTGCCGTAATAAAACGTCTGTAGAGACAAGGGCTCGTAATGCAAATCCTATTGTGATTACCAAAGGTTTATGACACAAAAGAACCGTTGACAATAAGTTCCGCCGAGGAAACGACGAGGGCGGTCTAACGGGGGAAAAGGAAACGATCCAAGAGACTGAACGTAGCGAAAATTTGCTATTCTGTAAATAATTCTTAATTAATTTTTCGCAATTTAAATCTCGATTTTTCTGCGCTATTTGAATCGAGCGGATTTGATTTTTTATTATAATTATTTTAAGGTCAATAAATATAACCTGGAAATAACTTAATGTTTTTTCATCCGCGTAATTTAGCACCTGCTACGATTCATTTGAGGGTGCTTCCAATTAATATTACAAAACCGCCTCGCATCCTCTGTTCATTTCCTATTGTCATTTCTTCAACGGCGCCCTTTCTATACACTCTATCGTACTCGTCTCGAATATCCAATCTAATTCAAGTGGGCTCTTCACCTTTCCGCCCCTTTCGTCCCGTTTCTACTTGACCTATTCGATACGTGTTACCGCACCTAGAGCGATGAACAGTGGAAGCCTTTGTGGGCGTATTTATTTTATTTTCAAACTATGTATCGGATTGATGAGATTACGTGAAGCAGCGATGGGAGAGAGAGATTGATTATTTATTCACCAGGGGAAAGGGCAATGGCACGCTCTTCCACCTTCCCTGGATATCTTAAAAATAATATAATTTCTCCGACAATCAAAAGAAAAATTAGCAATGCAATAAAAAACAAACAGCAACTTCATAATTAAAATAAAATACAATAAACAAGATCATCGACATAATATACAATATATAAAAGTAAAATAAAACAATACTCTACGGACTTAATAATCTTCAATAAATTTCATTTTTAAGATCGCTGGAAATGAACGCAAGTTTTAAGCTTCAATTAAAAAAATCACGTTATTCATTGTATATAAGTTTGTTCCCTGTACTAAAAAATAACTCTCAAACATCACCGTTCTGTGAGATGGAATTTGAAAAATATTTTCACGATTCCTTGTAAGTATTCCTTCATGCACATCTGCCCTAAATTTAAATTTTTAAGATAAATAATCGAGTGAGAGTGAGAGATTGACTAACTGACTGATCATTTTATTAATCAACAAGAATTGGGACCATAGGATCCTCTCTTACATTCGTCCTGAACAAATTATCACATTAATTACACCAGTGTTGAGTTAAATAATCTAACATTCTACAAAATAAAAATTTTAAACTAAAATAAAAATAAATTCGAAAAAGTACATTTGAACTGTACATTACAATTACACCTTACTTGTTTACAGCTTCTTTAATTATTGCTTAATTGCTTTCATATACACAGAATTTTTTTCAGTAGTTCCATTTTAATAACTTTTTAAAAAGTTTTTAACTGATTGTGACAAGTTAAACATGGATGGATCTTGGTTGGAGATTTTAATTGCTGACACAATGAACGATTTTGCAAATGCTTCGGTAAAATTTGAAAAATTATTCTTCACTATTCAAAGGAGGTAAAATCCAAATATTGTATGTGAGAAAATTGTAGGTCCTCGGATTGATTTGATTAAAAATAAAGTATCGAAAAATCTCTCAATTTTTTATGTTATACGCTTCTATATAATGATTTACAAAAAAAGGCATTTTCAACTAAAAGAAAATTACGGTTTTTATTTTCATTCCCAATTTAAATTGTTTATTTATTCATTCAGTCATTAATTAGTTAATTCATTCATTCATTAATTAGTTAATTCATTCATTCATTCATTCATTCATTCATTCATTCATTCATTCATTCATTCATTCATTCATTCATTCATTCATTCATTCATTCATTCATTCATTCATTCATTCATTCATTCATTCAGTCATTCAGTCATTCAGTCATTCATTCATTCATTCATTCATTCATTCATTCATTCTTTCGTTCTTTCGTTCGTTCGTTCGTTCTTTCGTTCGTTCGTTCATTCATTCGTTCATTCATTCGTTTATTCATTCATTCAGTCATTCAGTCATTCAGTCATTCATTTATATTTATTTTTTAAGGTTGACTATACACACACACACAGCTCACAAAAATCACTTTTAAACAGACTCGAAGATTTGCAAACTTAAAGACGAAATTGTAGATTTGTACGACTGCAAATGGTGATAATTGACGTATTTCCTAATATTTTATGACATCGTGCTTCTAATGTCACTCAAACGATTTCAAAATCCCTCCACATCGAGAAAAATTCTATTTGCTGGGAAAAAAGTGGCCCATAACACGAAAAACAATGAGAACTATAGGAATTATGGAAAATAATGACTTCTCTAAAAACTCGGCTAAGGGCTTTAGAAAAGACCAAGAGGCTGTACAAAGTTGAAACGAGGGAAGGTAATTGGGTTTCCTCGCCAAATTGCTCGAGTTTTAAATGACTCTTGAAAAACAAGGCGGAAATATTTCCATCAGCCATTTTCTGCCAAAAAGACTCTCGGCTGATGTATTTATTGTGAATTCGATTAGACTCGTGTATTATTTGGACGAGTTTTGGAAAAATGAGAATTGTTCACTAATGAAGGGGACTTTTTTTCTCAAAATGTAAGTTTGCACTCTTCTCGTGTATTGTTTTTTGTTAAAAATTACAGTTTAGACGATTTAATACGCGTGATTATTAGACAAGTTATAAGATTTATTTTGCGTCTTTTTTTTTTTTTTTTTTTTTTTTTTTTTTTTTTTTTTTGTCTAATTTGCAGTTCCTGAAACAATAATTGTTTCTTATATAATGTTCGTTTTAACAAGCAAGTGAATAATTTTTTTTATATAATATTTGTTTTAACAAAGAATCGAATAATTATTTTTTATATAATATTTGTTTTAACGAACAATTGAATAATTGTTTTGTTATAGGCAATTATTATAACTTCTTTTTTCATTCAGACCTTCGATTTTTCTCGAGGTGGATTTTAGCATTATCACTTTCTGAAACGACGCTGTTTCGATTTACGCCGAAAATATTCCAAAGAAAATTGAAATTCCGACTATGGCCTTTTTTTCTGGTCTGCTGATTCTTTAAACGGAAAATTAGCTTAATTTCAAATTTGAAAAATTAAAAAAAAATTAAAAAGATGCGGTTTTAAATATATTAGGATTTTCGTTTTTATACTGACGAATAACAGTAATAACGAACGGTTTCAGGACTTTAATATAAAATTTCTATATAATTGCAGACTAATTTCATACTCGCTATAAGACAAAATTTTTCCTAGCGTTTTTGGGCCCTTGAACTATTTCCATTCTTCCTTAAAATGAAAGTCGAAATCATTGTTGCCCAATAGCGATGCAATCTTAGAAAAATCGACGCAACGCTGACAATTGACTTCGATTGAGCAAAATCCCTAGCGAAGCAAGGGAAACTTATCCCTAGCCGTAAGGTTCCCGCGTCTCGTAGTAACCTTGGACAGTTGATGGGAAAGACGTTCTCTTTCTTGGCGGACATTTCGTTTCGTCGAAGGTATGGCGAATTTTATAATTTGTTTCCAATATTTCAAAGGTGACATTCGTATCGGTTTAGGGCAAGATGCAATATCGCGATAGAGCGTTTTGACAAGACCCCTTTTCTTGTCTAGACTCAATGTCTATAATTCATAGCTACTGGCCTTCTTTTATGCCCAAAGAGACCTAAACACCTCTAACCAGACTTAAGCAGAAATTTGAATTTTTTTTACTTCCAGGTTCAAGTAGTAAATTGAAATATTGTGAAATTACATTTTCTCAATTTGCATTCACAGAATGTATTTTCCCCGAATTGGCAAACGTGACAAAAATAAGATTCTAATGTTAAAACTCAAAAAATATGAAAAACCGAAAAAATCGGAAAAAAATTATTAATCGTTTCGAATTCGATCCTTTTCACTTGAAATTCGAATTCTACGTATAATTTTCTATAAGAATGAGCAATTAAATGTTATTGAACTGTACTGTAAGTGCAACGAATTTTCAAAGTTGAAGAACATTAGTAGTGAAGTACTGAAATTAGTAAAAACTAAAAGTTGTCGTCATATTTCTGAAGTTTTGACGTCAAATTCGGATTCAGCGTTAAATTTCCTATAAAAATAGCTTTGAAAATCGCATAAAACTTGAGTTTAATTTTTCACTCTTTACCGAGCCCGAAATTCCGGCCGGTGAAAAAGTCGATTTACGGAAAATAATTTCTGCGGCGATGTTTAAATGTTTTTCGCCAAATTTTTTGCTATGTACGTGTGTAAGGCGTTCGAGTAAAGACTCCTGCATAATAAAACCATTGATTCGAATTAATTTTGACCCCGAAAATCACGGTTAAAGGTCAATTTTTGAGCTTTCAAAAACCGATTTTTTTGGACCACTTGCAGATTTTTCTGAGAAATAAAAAAAATCACGAAAATACATCCTGGTAAGACACAACTTTCCTGAAAATTACAGATTTTTATCTTTATCGAGAGACGAGTAAAAAATCGTTATCTGATCGGTTCAAGAAAATCGCAGGGGTACCCCTTGAATTTTTCGCGAAAATTTTTTCGATTCCGATTTCGCTCGCATTCAGCATAATGATAGTTGATTATGTCTATATCAATAATATATGCTTCATTATTTGTTTATTATGCAGTAAATAGATGAAAATAAAGTTTGAAGTTGAAAAATGTGATGTGATGTTGTATATTCCAGCTATATTGTGGAATACCTCACGAACGGTTGAAAAATTGATAGGTACATCAAATGGGGAAAATGTGAACAGTTAAATTACCTGTTTTTTGGTATATTCAAATATCTGAATAGACGATTTTTGTTAATGCTATCCACTGCCCAAGTTACAAATCTTGGAAAACTTAAAAGTTTAATATCGTCTGAAACTTTGCTCAACTTGAATAACCCAATATTTTACGATTCAAACCCTTTAACACCTCCACCTAAATTATATTTACTAATTATAGTGACTACTATATAGCTATAGGTTCCGCCTATCTATATACAGAAATGAAAACTATGTAGTGGTGAAAAGGACAAAACCCCATCGATATGTAAGTCACGGCAGGAGGGGCGAAGCCCCTCCGAGGGGCCACGCCGGGGGGCGCGGGGGGGCAGAGCCCCCCGACTAGGATGTGCGGGGGAGCCGCCAAGGGCGCTCAGCCCCCAGTAATCTATAAACATACAATATGAACCTTGAATCGGTCAATAAACCGATGATCTGATCCGAGAGAATTCGACAATGAAAATTCACTCACCGAGCGATGGAAATCTATTTCCCCGTTTTTCCGCCATTTGTTTCTTTTCCTCTGCAGGACGAAGAAAACGACGCAAACTCGGTCCATTTCGGTCTGCTCAACAACCTGAACTCCCGATTGCTTCTGATCTGAAGGGCAGGCTTCTGGCCAAAATCTGTCGTCGAGACGATATAAATCGTAGCTCGGCCGACTGTTAACAGTGAGCTTATGAACGGTTTCCTAGTGACCTCTTCCCCTTAGAACGTCGCTACTTTATTTTACGCGATGATCCACATGTCTGATTCACCGTCTTGTCCTCTAGCCGTGCATTTTTTCTAACGCGTCATGACGCGGACGGCGTGACGCAGTTCTTGAGGTGCGTCCAAGTTTCGAAAGTGAAAAACCGTCGTCCGAGAGCGAAACTTTCGAATTTTTCTTCTCCAGGTGGTCGCATTACTTCTTTTTGTAGGTTGAGGGGAGAAAAACGAGGCGACCTCTTCTCCATTTTATAATTCAGCCGAGTACTTAATTATAAAACGGCTGAATTATAAAATGGAGAAGAGGTCGCCTCGTTTTTCTCCCCCTCAACCTACAAAAAAAATTTGAATTTTTATAAATTTCAAACGGGTAAATCGTTTGATGCTGCCATTGAACGACCTGGCATCTTTGAATGAACGGTGAAAATTGAAAAACGGACCTCATAGCAGAGTTGGGCAAAAATTAGTTCTGAAACTAAAACTAAAAACTAAAACTAAATTAGTTCCGAACTGGAACTAAAAGATGAAACTATTAGTTTTGAAGTTTCGAATAAAAACTAAAGTAGTTTCATCTTTTATTCGTCGTTTCGGAAATAAAAATGAAACTAACTTAAAAAAAAATAAAATAAAATAAAAAATAAAAAAAAAATAAAAATACGACCTACTCTCAAAAAAATTTTTTTTCTGTTTCAAGATGCGTAGATTCCATTCAAAATCCGAAATGTCTGTCCACCGCACGCCGTCCGGGGTTTTTCTCCGGAGTTACTGGCTCGAAAATTTTACTTCCCAATACATCCCCTTCAAAACTTCAAATCAGTAAAAAACGCGAAAAAAAAAATTTAGTTTCATTTTTAGTTCCGAAACTACGAATAAAATATGAAACTACTTTAGTTTCGAAGTTGCGAATAAAAACTAAATTAGTTTCTAGTTTCAACTTTAGTTAGTTCAACTAAATTTTTAATCGAATTGTCCCAACTCTGCCTCATAGTCGTGGAGCCAGCTCGAAAAAATGGTCACAAAAGGTGTACAATTTTTAGATACAAAAATTAAAATGGCCAACATTCCTGAACAGATAAATGCTAGTCTGCCGGCTCAAAACAGCTGGAATATAATAGTCCAAAGTGGCCGAAATTGGCCGAAATTGCAACTTCTTCTGGATATCTAAAATTCGGCAAGTAGATTCTACAAGGTCTGTAAGTGACGGAAAAAATGGTCTCAAAAGGTGTACAATTTTTAGATACAGAAATTAAAATGGCCAACATTCCTGAACAGATAAATGCTAGTCTGCCGGCTGTAGTCCGCTGGAAAGTATTGGAAGACGGAGCTCGAAAATCTGTATATTTAAATGCGAAAATGAATCTAAAACTGGACAAATGAGATTTACTAATCATTCAAAATATTGGTCAGATAGCTACGGAAGAAATATTTCGTTTCATCAGGGCAATATACAGTCGGTGGAAATTATATAGAAATTGCATCATCACCTGTCATTTTGCATTTTCACATCACTTTGGGAAAAGAAAAAAAAATCAAAGTTCTCAACAAAACAACAAAATCAACAACATTTAACAAAAATGCGCAACAAAAACAAAACAAAACAAAACTTAAATCAACAAAACAAAATTTAATCTGGACAATTTTTTCGGACTTACAAAAAATCTTATCGGCAGAAAAAAAAGGTTTTTAAAATCGCAAGCGAAAAATAAAATTTTAAACACCATTCCACATTTGAGACGGTTGAAAAAAATAATGATTTAGCGTTCAAGCGGTTTTATCATTTCCCAGCGAAAATATCGACAAAAAAACTGTTGACTGGAGTGTATTAAATTTATAACCGAATCTCATACTCAAGAATACTTAAAAACCGAACAAAACCGAATGAGGCGAGAGCCGATCGATTTTCGCTATATTTTAAGTTCTTCGAGGGCGAAAAAAAGAACATATATATTCTAATAGCGTTAGATAACTCGATCAACGTCTCTTTGAAGGGAGGTGGCTCTCGACGTCGTAATGTGAATAATAATCGTGAATCAATGCACAAACCTGCGCAGTCTGCTCGAGGTCATTCTGGGTCACGCCGGAGAAGAGCCTTTTCGGCATCGCCAGCCAACCTTCCTTCCATCCTGTAAGGAGACGAAGAATATCATCAATTTATGGCTAGGCCAATCGAGGAAAATGCGAGAAACCTCGGTTTTCGGCGAATTTTTTTTACGTTACTATTTGAAATAGAAACAGAAAAATTGAACTGAATTGGAAAATTCTGCAAATGATCGTACAGTGGTTTATTGCTCCTTTGCTTCGATAATGATGTAAGAAGAACATCAATTTGTGATAAGTAGTAATTTTTCAGAACATTTATGAACGTTCTCACCGAAAATATATAGGTAACTATAAGGAAAAACTCCGTAGCAACTTTTAATCATTTTTATTTTTTATTTTTTTTTTTATTTACATATTAAAATCTAAATTTTTAGCTTAACTGTGCAGTTGAAGAGAATGTGTGACGACCATTCCAACGAGTATAGTACGATTTTTATAGCTCCAAGAACTCTCGAGTTATACCCTCCAGTCAAATTTCTGAAAATCTCCCAAATTCGGCACAAAAGCTACGATAACTCGAGAACCAATAAAGCTATCGACCCCGCAATAGTCCCATTCGATTCAGCGTCCAAAAATCTATATAATTTGATACCAAATAGACATTTTTCTGAATAACCCTGAAAAATATGAATTTTCTCCCCCTCAAAACCTCCCTAAAAAACCCATAAAATTGAGCTAGCAATGTGGTTCAAGAATTGGGTCTTCGTAGGACCGAGATTGATTTTTGGTGAAAATTCCAAGAATTTTGCTTTTTTAGTTTCGTCAGAAAAGTGTTGACGTCGTACGGCGGACGGACAGAATGTTTTGGTTTATTATTCAATAATAAATCATTGTAATCGCCCAAGAAAAAAAATTCTAACCCCTCAAAAGTTTATGTTTTACTTTTCAAAAAATGTAAAATCCGAATATCCAAAAAAAAAAAAATTCTGGCCGTACGCCGTACGCGGTTAACGTTTTTATGACGAAACTATAAAAGCTAAATTCTTTAAATTTTCACCAGAAATCAATCTTGGCCTTACAATGGCTCAATTCTTCCGTCAAATCGCTACCCAATTTTTAGGGTATTTTTGAGAGGGAGAAAATTGGTATTTTACAAATTTTATTGGACAAAGGTTTATTTGGTATCAACTAAAAATTAAACTCATTTACAAGCCATTTCCTATATTTTACTGCAGCTCTTACAAATTGAACCAGACCTCTCTCGCCACCACTTTCACCATTAAGGATGCATAGCTCCTCATCGCTCGGGGTTTTTTTTCCCAGGTGCCTAAAGGCCTTTACAGACCGGACGATAACATTGTTGAAAACATTGTTATTAGCATTTTTTCAGTAACTTTCCTTTCACACCGAACGCAACATTGTTGGCAACAAATGTTATCAACATCGGGCGAGGAATTGTTAATAACATTGTTACGGCACTTGAAAAATGTTGATAACAATTCCTCACCCGAAATTTTATTGGAAACATTGTTGGCAACATTTTCTGTAACATGTTATTTTTTCCGTCAACATTGTTAGTAACATTTTTGGCAACACTGAGTTTTGTTATCGAGCCATGAGCGATAACAAACCGGCATTTGTTACTAACATTGTGGATAACATTGTTAGAGAACTAGACCCAAATAAAACAGACGGAAGAATTGTTGGCAACAAAAAAGTTGACGACATTGTCAACAATGTTGGTAACATATTTTCTAGATCATCTCATTTTGCTACAAACATTATTGTTATCAACATCATATGTTAATAACATTTGTTTTCACTCACATTTGGTCTGTAAGCACCTTAATGCGAAACTCCCCCAACACAGGGCATACAGCCAAAAAACGGGCATTCGTCTCATGCTCGGCTCTGTTACACACTTGCATTCCTGGCCTTCCACCCACCACCTATAATTCACCCATAGCATTTCGGCTCTAGCTTTAACATGATCCTTATTTGATCTAGCTCTTTTAGCCGCAGATACCGACGTCCTCCTTCGCTGGAGTGATCGAGCCTTGCGTAAACCCGAAGATGCGCAGAATTGCTCACGGCGTACTCCATTCCCGTCCTCCAGGTCCGCACCAAATCTTCGAGCAGAGTCCCAAAGCTGTCCGCCCACCGGTCCGCGCTATCCTCCGCCGTCATGACCGTTCGCCCATGCTGGACCGCCTCCTCTTTCGATCCACACATATCCGTGACGTGACGGCACCGTTGCCCTCCGTGTTCAGTATCCTCCAGTGACATCCGTGATAAATTTTTCACTGCCATTCACACAGTACCGTACCTTTCCGTGTCAGTGTTCTTCAGTGATCGAGCATGTCTGCTCGAGTGATCTTAGTTTTCAGAGAGCGAACTCGTTTTCACGTCCGGTATAGCAGAAAAATATCGGCGGGGCCGTATTTCTTGTAGACACGGGCGATGCCGGAAGAGCGCTGCGAGCGGCGGAGCGTCACTGTGCCGTTCACGTCTGAACACGCTCCGTCTTTCCCCTTTAGTTTACTAAGAATTTCGTCTACCGATATTTTGGTTTATTATTCCATAATAAACCATTGTAATCGCCCAAGAAAAAAAATTTTATAACCCCCCTCAAAATTTGATGTTTTAGGTACGTTTCAAGGCATGTAGAATCCGAATATCCAATAAAAAACGCTGCAAATGATTGTACAGTGGTTTATTATTCCTTCGCTTCAATATTGATTTAGAAAGACTATCCATTTGTGATAGTAATTATTTCGAACATTTCGGAACAATCCCACAAAAAAACAGATTGTAACTATAGGGGAAAACTCCGTAGCAACTATTGTAATTTTATTCAATTTTATTTTTCTTAATTTCCTAATTATAAACTAAATTTTTTGCCTAACGGTACAGCTGGAGAGAGCGTTTCACGACCATTCCAATGAGTATAGAACGATTTTTATAGCTCCAAGAACTCTCGAGTTATACCCTCATGTCAAATTTCTGAAAATCTTCCAAATTCGGCACAAAAGCTGCGATAACTCGAGAACCAATAAAGCTACCGACCTGGCGATGGTCTCATTCGATTCAGCGTCCAAAAATCTATATAATCATTTTTCTGAAAAACCTTGGAAAAGATGAATTTTCTCCCCCTCAAAACCCCCCAAAAACACCCTTAAAATTGAGCTAGCAAGTTGGTTCGAAAATTGGGCCGTCGTTGGACCGAGATTGATTTTTGGTGAAAATTTCAAGAATTTAGCTATTATGGTTTGGCCGGAAAAGTGTTGACGGCGTACGGCGTACGGCGGACAGACAGAATTTTTTTTATTGGATATTTGGATTCTACATGCCTTGAAACGTAAGACATCAAATTTTGAGGGGGGTTATAAAATTTTTTTTCTTGGGCGATTACAATGGTTTATTATTGAATAATAAACCAAAATTAGAAGCCGTACGCCGTCAACACTTTTCCGGCCAAACAGTAAGAGCTAAAAATTTGAAATTTTCACCAAAAATCAATCTCGGTCCTACGACGGCCCAATTCTTGAACCAACTTGCTAGCTCAATTTTAAGGGTATTTTTGGGGGGTTTTGAGGGGGAGAAAATTCATATTTTCCAAGGTTTTTCAGAAAAATGTGTACGTGGTATCAAATTCTATAGATTTTTGGACGCTGAATCGAATGAGACCATCGCCTGGTCGATAGCTTTATTGGTTCTCGAGTTATCACAGCTTTTGTGCCGAATTTGGGAGATTTTCACAAATTTGGCATTAGGGTATAACTCGAGAGTTCTTGGAGCTATAAAAATCGTTCTACACTCATTGGAATGGTCGTCAAACACTCTCTCCAGCTGTACCGTTTGGCAAAAAAGTTAGTTTTCAATTAGGAAATTAAGAAAAATAAAATTGAATAAAATTACAATAGTTGCTACGGAGTTTTCCCCTATAGTTACCATCTGTTTTTCGGTGGGAACGTTCACAAATGTTCGGAATATTTATGGATAGTCTTCATAAATCAATATTGAAGCGAAATAATAATAAACCACTGTACAATCATTTGCAGCGTTTTCAAGTAGTACCTATGGAACGACTCGACCTGTTCATACTGACTACTATCACAAATGGATAGTCTTCTTAAATCATTATTGAAGCGAAGGAATTGCTATATAATTTGGAATAAATTATATTAGGTAATTATAATATTTTATAATTGAAGTGATATTTATTTATTAAGTTTATATTTTATTTTACAATGGAGAACAATCTCTATCTCTCTCTCTGTTTTTTATATTGTCAGCTCTGGCTAGTCGCCATTGCGTTAGTGAATCCGTCAAGAAGCCATTCCGTTCGTGTATGAAGAGACTTGTCAAATGTGTCCAAAACCGTCGATAGAATTCAATCAATTCATCACCATTTCAACAGGAAAATAAACCACTGTGCAATAATTTTTTATGAAAACCAACTGTTAGTGGTAATATTTTATGAAACCCTATCCAGCCCTAATTGAAACAGAGCTTATTTCTTTATAAGTAAATAACCCGCCAGAGCATTTTTATTTAAAGCATTTTTATTTATAGCAGCAATAGTAGCGGTAGTTTTCTTTTTGTAGCATTTTTTATTTTTATTTATTTATTTATTTTTTTTTTTTTTAACTTTAGAAATCAACTTGTCATTTCCTATTATTCGAGCGAGCTCTCTGCAAAAATAGATATTGCCGCTGTTGAATGAAATCCAATCGTAACAGATGGAGACTAACTTGAACAAAACCTTGGAACGACTTGAGGGAGAGGTTTTGACAGAACAGCACAATCCCGTGTTGGCCTTAATGCTTTCGTTGCTGGTTGCAATAAACTTCGCCACCCCAGCTACTCCGTAGCAGCCTATTTTCTTTCCGTACAAGGGTCGGTCAGTTAATCTTGTCTTTAGCTCGTAGACCTTCCCTCGTCTGTCCTATGCTTAGAGCCGGCACCTTTTGGAAGTTCTAATAGTCTCCTACCCGACGGAATCCCATTTTGTCAGATGGCTCAATCACCTCGACTTGGCAACACGGCCGCCGCTTCTAATGAATTGGCCGACCGCTCAGAAGAAAAGAGAAATAAACGAACCATTTTCGAATCGATCCCACGCTCAAGTCTTTCAACAAGAAATTCAACAAATGGACGAAAAAATCCATTTATTTAAAATAGTTTCTATTTATTTTACTATTTAAAATAGTTATTTATTTAGTTATTATTTAAAATAGTTTCTATTTATTTTACTATTTAAAATAGTTATTTATTTAGTTATTATTTAAAATAGTTTCTATTTATTGTACTATTTTTAAACAGATTGTCGAAAAAAGAAAATGAGTTTAGTATTTATGAAATTTTAAATACAATCGAAATATGCAAACAGTGGTTTATTATTCCTTCGCTTCAATATTGTGAACGTTCCCGCCGAAAACGGATTGGTAACTACATATTATAAGGGAAAACTCCGTAGCAACTATTGTAATTTTAATCACTTTTATTTTTCCTAATTTTAATCACTTTTATTTTTCCTAATTAAAAGCTGAATTTTTTGCCTTACCCTACAGCTGGAGAGAGAGTTTGACGACCATTTCAATGAGTATGGAACGATTTTTATAGCTCCAAGAACTCTGGAAAGTTCAACACGAATAAAGCTGCGATAACACGAGAACCAATAAAGCTATCAACCTAAGGTTCAATTCGGTTCAGCGTCCAAAAATCTATATAATTTGATACAAAGTACACATCTTTCTGAAAAACCCTGAAAAATAAGAATTTTCTCCCGCTACAACCCCCCAAAAATACCCTTAAAATTGAGCTAGCAAGTTGGTTCAAGAATTGGGCCTTCGTAGGACCGAGATTGATTTTTGGTGAAAATTTCAAGAATTTAGCTATATTTTAGTTTGGCCGGAAAACTGTTGACGGCGGACGGACAGAATTTTTTATTTATCGGTTATTCGGATTCTACATGCCTTGAAACGTAAAACATCAAATTTTGAGGGGGATTTTGAATTTTTATTCTTGGGCGATTACAATGGTTTATTATTGAATAAAATGGAGATTTTGCCCCGAAGAAGTTTCCAAGTTGAGCGGGAGCTTTCAGGTTTTGAGATAAAGCCAGAAAGAACTGTTATCAGCTTTGAACGGCTCCCTTGACAAATTTTACGCCCTTCCATTCCCAGAATATGGCCCCCAGGGGAGAGATTTAGCTGAGCGAGACTCGAAGCTACTCGCCGCTTAATAATCTGAGACGACATCGCTCAATATGTTTACAGATAGGACATTTTGACTAAACGACGTTTTTCCAATGAGTCTCAATTTCGTTTCCTTTATAGTTTTTTTTTTTTTTTTTTTTTTTGCTATAGAACTGAAGTCGGTGGTATTTATGTCTTAAAATGGAGTTCTATGAAGTAAAAACGACTACTCTCACCAACTTTATAGTTTCATAAATTAATATTCTCCACATTTTCAATCAATGTCCATTATGAAATATTGAAAATGTTTGAAATTTGGATATTTTTCATTCGAGAATCAGAATTATCAATTAGTGTTTAATCACACTCAAGGAAACTGGAATTGGTTTGGAATGAGTTGGTATGATTTATTTGTAACTATTTAGCCGCAACTAACCAGCCCTAACCAACCCTAAAAGAATTTCGCCTGACTGAGAATTTCCTAAATTTTCCTCGGCAATCTAGAATTGTCTGGTATGACATTTTTCCGATATTTACTTTCAAATGGCAACGCGGCCAACGATCCCACGCAAAATCATCTTTTTTATGTGAATGTTATTGTGAATAAATAAAAAAAAAAAAAATCTCATCTGGCTATAAACAGAAGTTCGACCGAAGTTTTCCTCTCGCATTTTTTCCCTCGGCGAATCCCCCTGAGTTTCCCTCCTGTATCGAATTGAAATGTTCCCATAGAAAACAAACATGATTTTTTCTCTTTCTTGACTTCGCATTTTTTATGTCCGTAGATTGTGAGGGGGAGAGAAACCAGGCGACTCAAACTCCAATTGTTTATTTTCTGGTCTAGTACTTTCGCCCGTTCGGGCATCATCATAATATAACCCAATTTATATTAATTTCAAATTATATGAAGGAGCTCTCACTAATAAAATTTAAATCTAACTTATTTAAATCATTGAATATTTTTTTTGTAAGAAGGAGAGACAAATATTCGAGTATAGGAACGATTTGATTGTTATATAGACGTAATCACGTCGAATCTACGGATTGGATCTCTATTAAAAGCAGTGAATACTCTTAAAATTGAGACTTTGCTTGAAAAATTTAGCCATCATTGGCAACTTAATGTATTTACCTCAGTTATTCAATTAAAGGACGTGAAGGCTGAAAATATTCTTCTCTCAAACTGATTGATGGCAAATTATTAAATATTGCGCCAAACGTTCGAATTTTCAACGCTCGAATATTTTGTCGGGAGTAAAATTGTAAAACGATGAATTATGTGGCCATATTGTACATTTCGGTTCACGTCGCGTAATTGTCGCGCTAAATATTTCGAGATTTTCTTATATATCGTTTTGAAAACAGAGGCATGAAAAAGTTTTTAACGCATAGTAGCTTAAGAAAAGTGTTGGGAAAAGCCTCGAATTGAAAATTCAACTTTGTCGCAGCAATTAAGTAAAAAATAATAACAAAACTGCATGAAAATTAGCTTTTTTTAAATTATTTATTATTATTATTATTATTATTATTTTTTTTTTTTTTTTTTTTTTTAGCGACAAAATTGGATTTTTTTTTAGCGACAAAATTGGATTTTGGGTCGCGTGTTTTCAACCTGCGACTCGTATTAGAAGCTCAAGGGATGGACAAAATAACGGCCATAATTTTCCACCGCATTACATTGCCTCGACACACGGCCCATTTATGAGACCGCATCGGATTATTAAACCTCGGCAGGCTGTTATTCATACGAATGCCGAGAACGCGTGGCCAGACACCCTGGGGTTGAGAGTAAATTAAATAACGAAAACGCGTATAAGGGGCGAGCGAAGATGAGCTCATCGGGGGCTTCCAAAGTTTACATTAATCACTTTGCGCGAAGGGTTGCCATCATAAGAGCGAAGGGCGAATAAAAATGGAAGCTCTCGAGATCAAAGATTCAATATGACCCCTCGAATAGTAGGGTCAACGTTTTCGTGATTAGAAACGATCGATTTTCTCGCCGAGGCTAGTTCGAAGTGGAATATATTACAATCGCGGTGCGTAAGTTGAATGTCAGTTGAAAAAGAATTATCATTATTATTTTTTTTTTTTTTTTTGGGACTTTAAGTTGGAACTTTAGGAGGAGAAAAGTCGGGTTTTCGTTGGAAAACGCCAATTTTCGGTTGGAAACCTCATTTTTCACGTTTGGGGGAGCAAAACCTTCCGTTCCTCGGTTTCCTCCTGCGAAAATCCATTATTCGAGTCCTTAACCGGTGACCAATTTTTTAGCCCAATCGTTACCCAAATTTTTGGGGTATTTTTGAAAGGTTTTTAGAGGAAATTTATACTTGCTAATGCGTTAGAAATATGGAAGTATTTTATATCAATTTCTATAGATTTGTGGTCGCTGATTCGAATGAAACCATAATGGAGTCGATAGCTTCGATGGTTCTCGAGTTATCACAGCATAAGTGTGAATTTTCGAGCGAGACAATCGCCAAGGTTTTGTAACTCAACAACGCTGCAAATGATTGTACAGTGTTTAATTATTCCTTTGCTTCATTAATGATGTGAGAAGACCATTCGTGATATTAATTATTCCGAACATTTGTGAACGTTCCCACTGAGAAAAAAGATTGGTAACTATAAGGAAAACTCCATAGCAACTATTGTAATTTTAATAATTTTTATTATTCTTAATTTCCTAATTAAAAGCTAAATTTGTCGCCTTACGGTACAGTTGAAGAGAGTGTTCGACGAACATTCCAACGAGTATAGAACGATTTTTATAGTTCACAGAACTCTCGATTTATACCTTCATGTCAATTTTCTGAAAATCTCCCAAATTCGACACAAAAGCTGTTATAACTCGAGAACCAATAAAGCTATAGACCCCGTGATGGTCTCATTCGATTCAGCGTCCAAAAATCTATAGAAATTGATACCAAATACACCTTTTTCTGGAAAACGTTGGAAAACGCAAATTTTCTCCCCCGCAAAAATACCGTTCAAATTGAGGTAGCGATTTGGCTAAAGAATTGAGCTATTGTCAGGCCAAGATTGATTTTTGGTGAAATTTTCAACGATTTAGCTTTTATTGTTTCATCAGAAAAGTGTTGACGGCGTACGGTAATTTTTGGTTTATTATTTCCTTAGGCGATCACAATGATTTATTATTCAATGATAAACCATTGTTCCAATAATAAACCAAAATTATTCGGACGTGTATAAAAACCGTTCTCTACTCGTTCGAACACGCTGTCGAGCTGTATCTTTAGACAATGAAATCCAATTTAAATTGAGGTAAATAAAAAATATTTTAAAAATCACAATTGTTGCTAAAGTATTTTCCCTTAGGTCTTACATGGTTTTGCGGATATCGTACCGTTGCTTACGGATTGAAAAGTGGCAGCCCTCGCTTCGTATCAGCCGAGAAACCGACCCCAGCGCAACTCCAACCCTCGGCCCATTAGTTCCAACGCCGGAACACGACCTTTTCCCTTCTCCAGTCCAATCATTGCCCGCTACCAGTTTCCCCAGGTTCATTTCAGGGTAAAACAAGCGTCATCCTCCGCGCATTGTTCTCATCCCTCGCCGCCGCAAAACCCTCGTCCGGCCACCCGCGTGGCAATTCCTTGACTAATTTGACTTTATTTTAACGGCCCGCCTCGCTCTCGGGATTCATGCTAATTCAGTTTTATCTAAAGGCTCTCCCGTTGATTCATAACGGCCAGAGCCGTGATAATCTTTTTACGGCGAATGTGCTCAGCATCTTTCGCTTTTTCTTGTCAAGTGAAAACAATTGCAAGACACAGCCGCTGTGAGTCTAGCTCAACTTTTTCTCCGTTGAATTTTTTTATTTTAAACTAAGGCTCAACAATAATAATTCGCTTGATTGTAAGAGAAAATTCTAATTTCAGAGTGTTGGAAAGAGCGGTATATATTCCATTTTCCTATTGTATAACTAATTTTTCTGAATGGATGCAATATGAGAAAAATCAGAGAAACCCAAAATTGTCAAATTTCAGAAATTCCGAATTTTCAATCGGCTGCGGTGCCAATATTATTTTTCTTTTGAGCTCAAATGTTGGTACAAACACTCAGCTTCCCTCTCTTTGAATTCCGCCACAGACGCCACAAAGGCCACAAGGGTCCACAATCCCTAGGCCTCTGTATATATCACCTTATAACATGTATATATCACCTCAATTTTCTTATAACAAGTATATAACACCTTAATTTTTTTGGAGGTTTCAGGATTCTTTAAAGTTGGTTTTGTGCGTTGTCAAAATTGTCGTTTTTGTTTATTATTCGATACTAAATCTTTGTAATCGCCCAAGAAAAAACTATTTCTGAATCCCCCACGAAATTTGATGTTTTACGTTTCGAGACACGTAGAATCCGGAAATCACTTTAAAAATTCTGTAGGTCCGCCGACAACACTTTTCTGATGACTATAAGAGCTTGATATTTTCACCAAAAATCAATCTTGGTCTGACACTGGCTCAACTCTAGAAAAATCGCTAACTCAATTTTAAGGGTATTTTTGGGGGTTTTGAGTGGGAGAAAATTCGTATTTTGCAACATTTCTCAGGAAAAAAGGTGTATTTAGTAATTTCTATAGATTTTCGGGCGACCATCGCGGGGTCGATAGCTATATTCGTGTCGTGCGAGGCTCGTATAAATCTCGTTCCTGATAAAAATTCACTTGTTTATGGTTTTCATTTCGGTTTATTATACAACAATTATTGTAATCCCCCAGAATGAAATGTCCAAACCCGTCAAAATTCGATGTTTTACGTTTCAAGTCATGAGGAATTCGAATATCGAATAAAAATAATCTGTCTGACGTTTCAATCGTTAATTTCGTCAAGAGTAGAAACTTATAATTACACGTGGTTGATGGCACTCTAAAATCAATGAGAATTAGAATATGGCATTTCAAAGTTGCTACTTAAGAACAAAAAAAAATTATAAGGTTAAATGAACGTAGAGGAAACGAAGAATAAACATTTCATAACCCCCAGCATTTTAATTAGATCTCGTTGTCTGCGTGATGCCCGCATGCCGTCAGCCGCTGCGTTACGGCACCATACGCAGGCCGCACACAGCCGCAACTCGTCTCGAATCGCCGCGTCGTCCGCTGCGTCTCTGATCGCTTGTTAGGAGAATGGAGATATTGGAAACTGCGAGAAGCAACGCTCTGCGGTCCGACGCGTGCCGGAGCCGCTGGACGCAGACGCTATATATATTTTGAAATACAGGGAGTTCAATAGGACCGTTCACACGACGAAGGCTTAGAATGAGAAATTTCTTGAATTTGGTCAATTATATGAATATTAATCGTAGTAAATTCTCCGTTCCAGCTACTTGTGTAGGGTAGATTAGGCTCCAATTGAAAGAGAAAGAGGCCAATGAGAATCGTTGAAATTACTATAGGCGAGATTGACTCGATCATGTCCTAACTTATTTTTGTTTTAATTATAAAAAAATCCGCTCTAATGAACTCAAAATCGAAAAGATTTTGTTAGATGGCGCGAACTTATAGTTTTCTCACGAAAAGAACCGTTGTTTTTTATTGTTTCGCAAAGGAAAGTTTCTTCTGAAGGAAAAAGTGCTTAGAAACGAATATTTTCCGATTACCCCCTCTCTTAGCGCCTGGAAAATATGAAAAGTTGGTGAAAAGGGGGTTCAGTTTATTTATCTGAACCTATTCTTCTTATTATCGCTGAATATAAGTTAGTACTACTAGCCTCATAGCCTCAATTTCCGAGTTCTCAAGCCCGTTTCGGTTATGAAAACGCTGCAAATTGTTGTACAGAGGTTTATTATTCCTTCGCATTAATAGTGATTTAAGAAAATTGTCCATTAGTGATAGTAATTGTTCCGGACATTTGTAAACGTTCCAGCCGAAAAACAGATTGGTAAATAGGGGAAAACTCCGTAGCAACTATTGTATTTTAAATGAATTTTATTTTTCTTCATTTCCAAATTAAAATCTGAATTTTTCGAATCACGGTACAGCTTAAGAGAATGTTCGACGAGCATTCCAACGCGTATAGAACGATTTTTATAGCTCCAAAAACTCGCGCGAGTTATAACCTCATGCCAAATTTCTGAAAATCTCCCAAATTTGACACAAAAGCTGCGATAACTCGAGAACCAATAAAGCTATCGACCCCGCAATGGTCTCATTCGATTCAGCGTCCAAAAATCAATATAATTTGATACCAAATACACCTTTTTCTGAAAAACCTTGGAAATTATGAATTTTCTCCCCTCAAAATCCCCCAAAAATACCCTTAAAATTGAGCTAGCAATGTGGTTCAAGAATTGGGCCGTTGTGAGACCGAGATTGATTTTTGGTGAAAATTTCAAGAGTTATATTATGATTTGGTTGTAAAAGTGTTCACGGCGGACAGACAGAATTTTTTTTATTGGATATTCGTATTTTACATGCCTTGAAACGTAAAACATCAAATTTTGAGGGAGTTGGACAATTTTCTTCTTGGGCGATTACAATGGTTTATTATTGAATAATAAACCAAAATTTTTTAGTAATGAATAGGTCAATTCTTATATTAACCGATTCTGCGATCTGAACATTTTTCTCTACTTTGCAAAAATAGTCTGCGCTTTCGAAACTGCGTTATAAGACCGGTGGAATGAATCTGGGCTTTGGAAAAGACTATCATACGCCATAGGGGAATATAATCGTTCTAGGGGTGACACGCGTGCGAAATCGAAACGTCGCAATCAGAAGCGGCCGTTTTGATCCTTAAATCCACGAGGATAAAGTGCGATCACCTAGCGTGCGTTCCTTAAATCGAGTTGCTCCTCTTTCTCTGAAAATCCTCGGGGACCGATTTTCATTGCGATTCCGACTAGATTTCACAATTTTTTCGCCGACATTATATCGCGAATGTAACTAAATTGATCGATTTTCGAATCTTCAGGAATATAAGTATCAAACTGCAAAAGTCTAGGTTTTTCAACAATCCAGGCATTTTCCAATTTTTTTTTTTTTTTTAACAAAAAAGTTTTGAAGTTTGACAATTTAAAGAAAATTCGACTCGAATTTGAAAAAATTCAAACGTCAAAAAATGTGTCGTGTCGTCTCAAAAAAAAATAATTAAAAAGCAAATTTGTCTTACTCGATTCGGATCAGGACTGAGAAACAAACTTGGCTCTCTAATTTTTTCCATTATATTTACACATTTATTTAGATACAAGCGGCGATATTACATTAACACAGAATGGCTACCATTTCGACAAACTACGGTTTCAAAGTACGGCCATACATGATTATACTTGAACGCTTTTTAAAAGTATAACTTACAACAGATCATGGAAAGCTGATGTACGTATCATATACGTTCGAGCGAATACATGCAATTCAATAAATGATTTCCCTTCGTTTCAATTCGCATCGTAAACAAATGAACAATAACGAAGAAGAAAAAAATCGAAACTTTCTTCAATTTACTACGAACGCTCGCGAGAACTACAAAGTTTCTAAAATTATATTTCCCTCGACTCCTTTCATATATTTAATGCATCGATGAGAAAAATCGATTTCGTCATAAAACTGCTTCTACGATAAAAAATAATCGGATTTTTACTGCATGGAAATTCTTTCTTTGCAGTAACGTAGTCTGCTAGTCTATACCTATCGACTTTCTGT
>JASJUZ010000661.1:0-63783 GCA_037159825.1 Tupiocoris notatus | reverse complement strand
TAGAAAATAAAGAAAAAAAATTTATTTTTTTTTGCTCGAAAGATCACTATGTACATTATTGTACATCAAACCAAATCTTAACGTAGGTTCACTTCAAGTTCGACCACTTCAATTTAAATGCCAAAATATCTACTATTGGATAGGTATCATAAGGAATAAAAGAGTTTCCTCGACTGTTAGTTACCGTCTATTCACTAATGACTACAAAATTATTCGATTCCTTCCTTCCTTTGAAGATTTTATCGCTTCGCAACTTACAAACTGCTAGTAAAGCCTGGAAATACCAAATTGCGATCAAACGGCACAATTGCGGTTCAACCAAAAGGGAACTTTCGGCTCTCCCAGCTTCACGGTCGAACGTATAAAACTTTAACGCCATATTCCTCCAACGAGTGGACTACCGATTCTTCGCTGGCCATACTTCAGCTCACAGATGGAAAGTTCATTATGAAACAGTCTGCGGTCTTCGCTCGGTTCCGCCGAGACCTGAGGTTCGCTCATGTGGTTTAAAGTCAAACGAACCAGTTGGATTGAATCTACTTCAGTATGAGTCACCGCAAATCTACGGAAATTCGGGCAACAGTTGACAATAGAAAGTTTTTGCGAAGGTTGAGACGACCATCAATGAGACGAGAATAGAGATAAGGTAATGAGTGAATGGCGAGGATATACTTATATTATGTATTCCAAAACAAATAATAACGTTATTCGTGCAGTCATAGTAAATTGTACTTTCTCGTAAGAAAATAAAGATTTTCTTATATTATAATTTATAGTATTTCAAAAGAAAAAATTACTATAGTTGCTGAAAGAATAAAAATGTATGCTGTCGAGATAATTAAAGGAAGCGCATTTTTTATCACACCTTTTCGGCTCAATTTTATAATAAACCATTGAAATCGTTCAAATAGAGAATATTTGAGAATATTTACAATCATCTAAGCGTTAGATATTTTCAAACCTTTTGCTTCGCCATCTTTCATGAGATCTTCTTCAATTGCTTTCGACCTGATCAGACGATCTGTTGTTCTAATTTCAATTGACAAGGCAGACCGCGGTAAAAGCGCGTACCGAGTTTGCCCATTTGGCTCAGCCACGTATTGTCTTCTGCGGTCTGACAGGATTTCCTCGGATCTAATTAGCATTCATCTGTTTTCGTGCCATCTGAAATCGAATCTTCCTTAAGCATCCCGACCTCGCATTTTACCGAGTCTGATTCTATTCAGTTTTGACTGAAAATGAAAACGTCTCCTTACCAAATTGGAACCCCGCTCGGCGAAACATTGACGCGAAAATTAATTCTCTTCGAGTGAATACTTTGACATCATCTCTCTTAATTTTACTACTCACTAGTTGGTTAAAAAAGGCTGCAATGATTCTGCACTGGTTTATTATTCCTTAGCTTCAATTATGATTAAGAAAACTATCCACTTGTGATTATCCCAAATATTTGTGAATGTTTCCCCCAAACACCAGATTGGAAACTATAAGGGATAAATTTTTAGCAACTGAGGTAATTTTAATTATTTTTCTTTTTCTTTATCATATATGATTAAAAGTTAAATTATTCGCCTACAGGTACAGGTGGAGAGAGTTTTTCACGACCATTCCAACGAGTACTGATTTAATTTTTATAAACCCGCAAATTTTTGAATCGTACCGTCGTGGCAAATTACTGAAAATGTCGAAAGATCTGCACGAAAGCTGCGATAACTTGAGTACCAATAAAGCTATCGACCCCGCTGTGGTTTCATTATAGTGTCTCCTCCTTCGAGCTGAATTCATTGAAGCCAACATGTAGAGGCTACAATGAAAAATCCATGAGAAGGACGTGAGTCGAGGATTATGGAGTATTTTTGAATGTAAATCAAACTATTGTAATTAAAACACCTAACCATGTCAAGGTAATGTTCAATCATTGTACAATCCGATTTATATTGAAGTATCGAATCTACTTGCTCACATTTGCGTACTATATCAACCCCATAAGACCAACCCTTGAATTCATTTTAAGAATCTGCTAATACTTGTGCATTTCGTTAGTAAGTTTTTAGCCAGTACAATCTCCGTATTTTGAAACCTCCTTGGCGTGAACTAATCGACATGAGATTTGATTTCACACTTTCACACATACGCTTTCAGAGAATTACTATCCAGTTGAAGCCATTGGATCGAGGATGAGCCATTATGGCCGCCATATCACGACGCTTTCATGCACATCATAATCGACCATCGCTTCGATGCCTTTCCTGTCAAAGCCCGCAGCTTTTCATAATATCATGGCCGTTTAACTGTTAACGTTGCTTAGGGAAAGCGCTTGCGAACGTGGAAGCATCACACTCAGCTGAACTGAAATACGAGGGAAATATCTTTCCCTACGGCTAAGTGCATTGTCTTTTAGATAATAAGTGCGATGGTCGAGTGCATCTATCGATCGGTGCACTTGCAATAGGCTCCGTTCAACTATAACTTGTCAGATATTCCGACCCGGACGACCAGCAAATGTGAAAATTAGATAATACAAACGACACCACAATCTTTTGAAAGAGAACTCCAAACAATAAGTTCATCGAAGGATAGGCATTGTAAAAATGTTTCCAATGGTTTTACCGTCAAATCCATATTATTGTTCTACGTATAACATTTTCACGCGAGGCTCACTTTGAAAGCCTTAATTATTATTACCTAAAATTAAAATCTCTCTGTCTCTCGGACGTCAGTTTGTTGTCCTTGAGGTATAGTAGAATTTCTATTTGTAACAAATTTTATTTTTTATTTATTTTAATTTTATTATTATTTTTAATTTGTTTATTAATTGAAAGTGTTTTATTTTTAGACGTGTATTTATTTATTTTTATCGTCTGCTTGACGTGAGAAATTATTTTAAATTTACAGCAAAAGTGGCTTTAATGGTTTAAAGGTCCTAACTTTTTCTGTTTAATAAAGATGTCAGTCAGTAAGTCAGGCTCTCTCTTTCGCTGGTTGGAGTCGTATTTATTCTGTCGCAAACAACGAATTGTCTATTGCGATAAAATCAAGTGTCTTGGCGTGATGTACAGAATAATGGAAAAAAGCAAGCGGATGCGATCGCTAGGACAGTTTATTCATTGATGTACTCATTCGAGAAATTATTACACTCCAAGTCCATGAATCGAAAGAATAACTTGGTACGACCTTAATTATTCCTTGCTTGTTTTATTCGCTGCCCGTTATGTGTGATGCAAACCTATGAATGTCGTGCAAAACATCAAATAGTCATGACTGGAGCTGTGAAGTACATCCTAAACATGAAATTTGACGATGGGGTTTATAATAAGTTCAAAAGTCTGCAACTATTCAAGATAGGTCATCTGAACTTGAACAGAACACAGTACTACGTATCATGTTCAAAATTGGTAGTGTAGGTAGACTAGTGTATCTTGTAGAAAAAAAATGAAATGTCACTTTTGCTGACACACATCATGGAATCGAACCGGAACATTCCAAGTACCCCGATGACTAACCTTGGTTCTACCAT
This sequence comes from Tupiocoris notatus, assembly GCA_037159825.1. Lineage (NCBI taxonomy): Eukaryota > Metazoa > Arthropoda > Insecta > Hemiptera > Miridae > Tupiocoris > Tupiocoris notatus. Next base: position 60,266 of record JASJUZ010000661.1, on the reverse strand, counting down.
GAATAGTTTTTGTTCAAAAGCATAAAATGCTTCAACAGTTCCCTGAAAACATCAAAGAATACTGAACTTATGGTCGATTTAAGAAAAATTCAAAGCGTTGCCTACTATCACAATATTAAATGTTATTATATTTAATGACCCAAAATTAGTATTGTCGTAGTATTACCCAGTATACATATTACTATTTGTTAAATTGTATTATTTTCGTTAATATATATTTTTAAGACTATATTAAGCACGTTAACACATTTGAGAACCCACTAAATTTTTATTTTGTTAATAGATTTTTGAACTGACTCAGATATATGGGTTTATTATTTTTTTATTTATTTTATTTTAATTTTATTTTATTATTTATTTTTATTATAATTCTGGTTAGTTGTAAAAGTGGCTTGTAGCCAAAACTTACCAGATTGTGTAAATAAATGATAAATCTCTCTCTCGTTTTGCTTCCAAAGTCCTGGTTGAAAAGTTCCTAACTATTATACGCTCGATTTCAATCAACTTCTCACCATGGGTGCACAATTTTTCTCACTTCGAGCCCCTCCAATGCAAGTACTTCACAATGAGAGGGTCTGGGGATGAATATAGTGGCGTCGGTTCATTTTTATAGAGCGAAGTTAAATTTGGATCCGAGGAAGGTCCCGAGGAGAGGCAGATCGATTTCGCCCTTCAAGAGGTCAATAGGTACACTAACCTATACACACCGAAATCATATAGAGGCCATTCTGTTGAGAAGAGTCCTCTATTCGCTAAAAGTGATTTTAAAGAAAGTAGCAACGCTGTATAATAGAACCAAATCGGTGAAGTGAAATATGCGAATCTTTTTCCATCGAAACGCTACAGATTTAGAATCGGCTCCTTGCTCATCAAACTAAATATTATAGTAATCATATTTAATTTTACAAGATTGTTGACAAAATTTCTCTAATAATATAACGATTAATATCTGGCAACGAGAGAGCGGTACGAAAAATCATATAGGAAGGAAGAAGATGGTAAAGGGACTTATGATCAGGTCTTCATTTGAAAGCTTAAAGTACTGTTTCTTTGTTCAATCATTGCTATAAGTTTGATATATTTGTGGCCATATCCACAGCAAGATAGGTCCGCATTAAAAAATATACTGCTGCTCTTGTGGGGTAGATTCGAAAACTAATTGGTTTTCCGTTTCGTTTTAATAAAAAATGTGCTGGTGGTAGTTTTGTAAGAGAATGCCGTAGGTATTCAACGAGGGTGATTTATTTTTCGTTGGTAATTTTCAAAGTTAAACTCCTTTTTTAACTTTTAATAAGTCAAATTTATAATTGGCAGCAGTCGGAACAATGAATTCATTTACTATTACTTTCCGTAAGAAAAATAAATGTTTTGGAAAAACAAACAAATAATACTACCGATTGCCTTTTTTATTTCAACTTATAGCCAATAATTGAGCTTATTGGACGATCACCGAATTTTTCCTCAGCCGATTTCGCTACATTTCTTCGATTTACACTCGCCAATAATTGATCAAAAGTAAAATATGTGGGGTTTCTGGAAGACTACTTTCGTACTTACATCGGCAAATGCCTAGGAAGGCGGGAAGCGTAGACGGCGGCGGTGGTGAGGTTAGTTCTTCTGTGTACGTCCGCTTCTATCGTAGGACGCCCTCCACCCCATCCACAGTGGGGGGTGTCTTTTCCACCCCTCAGTCTCGACCCGTAAGCACGCGCCTTCAGGGATGCACCTGCAGGTTGTCTACCGTGCGCTGACGTTGTTTTCACAGATCAGTACCTAACCAAAAAAAAAAAAAGAAGAAAATAATAATAAAAATAAAAATAAATACAATAATATTAATACCTAACAACTACATAATGATAGTTTTTAAAGAGTTTTTCAAAATCACGAGGACTTTTAAAGACGTTACTTGGACTTGCGAGGGTTTACTGCAACGGTGTTGCACTTGGCTAAATAAAAATCCAAATTGCATAATTAAGTACTTTATTTCGATTGAATTTCTGCTCACTAATAAAATAATAGCTGCCTATTACCTTTCCTATATAGTTTTCCCGTATAGAGAGTAGTCAGGTATAGTTAGTATAGTAGTCACTAAAATTAGGCAGGTAGTGGTATATCCATGTTTTTTACCAAGAATTATTGGTGTTTCAACTTGCGCGAAGTTTTGGCCGATATGGCATTTCCAACTTCAAAGTTTTCCAAGATTTGCAACTTTAACCCTCGATAACTTCAGCAAAACGTCGTCAAGTCAGATGTTTTTCTATACCAAAAAATAGGTAATTTAGTTGTCCAAATATTGTCCAAGTAATGTACCTATCCATTTCTCAACCATTTTTGCGGAATTCAAGAATATTGGTGAAATATTCACGAAAATATTCTATTTTTCTACTTTAAACATTATTTTCATACATTTAGGGCGAAAGAAACGAAGGATGAAGCATATATTATTGATATATACATCATCAACTATCATTATGCAAAATTTGAGTGAAATCGAGATAAAAAAGTTTTTCACAAAAAAATCAAGGGGAACCCCTGCGAATTTTTCGCAACGATCAGTTAATGATTTTTTACTCGTCTTTCAATACAGGTAAAAATCTGAAATTTTCAGGATAGTTGTATTTCACCAAGATGTATTTATGTGATTTTTTTCAATTCTCAGAAAAAATTGCAAATGGTCCAAAAAAATCGGTTTTTGAACTCACAAAAATCGGACTTTAATCGCGCATTACGTAGTCAAAATGTTCGTAAAACATTTGTTTTAATATGTAGGAGTCTTCATTGGAACGTCATAAACAAGTACATAGCAGAAAGTTTGCCAGAAAAAATTTATACAGCGCCACAGAAATTATTTTCCGTGAACCGAGCTCCTGACCGCCCGAAATTATGAGCTCCGCTGACATCGACAGTGATAAAAAATATAGCTTTGTTTTCGAGCGATTTCGAAGCTCTTCTTACAGAAAATTTAGCGCTGAATCCGAATTTGTCGTCAAAACAACGGAAAATCGACATCAACTGTTAGTTTTCGCCATTTTTAGGGATCGTGTGATTTACGTTTTTCAACTTTGAAAATTAATTAAAAATACTAACAGCACTGTTTGCTCACGTTTAGATATTTATTTTTACAGGAAATTAGTCGTAGAGTACTAATTTGAAGTAAAGAATTTCTACATTTAATAATAATTTTCTTGATTTTTTAATTTTCATACTTTTTAAGTTCCAACTTAGATTTTTTCGCCATGTTCGCTGAATTAGAACCTGATACAAATTGGACGATTTTGGTTTATTACCAACATTTTTAGCCAAATTCCTAATGAGGGATGTTGGGTTTTAAAAGAGTCACATAATTATTTTCCAAATTTGATTTTTTTATTCTTGTTTTTTTATTTTTTTATTTTGATTGATTTGATTTTGATATTGATTTTTTGATTTTGATTTGTGATTTTGATTTTTGATTTTTAAAAAAAAATTTTTTAAAAAGATGATTTTTATAATTATTTTTTTATCGGAAATTGAATTGAATGGGACCATAACAGGGCTGATTGCTTTAAGCTTAAGTTATCGCAGCTTTTGTGTGGAATTATCGAGACTTTGTAGAGCTTCTATACTCGTTTGAATGATACTTCTCTAACCTCTTAAGCTGCACCGTTAGGCGATTACTTTGATAAATAAGAGTAAAATTCATCTAATAACATCTGAATTAACATATTCTAAGGGAACTGTAACTGAAAATGTCACCTAGTACGATGGTTTTTTCACGAAGATAAGACTGCTTTTGACGTTTCTTGACGACAGACGCACCAACACTTATGGAAGACGAATATGAATAATGAAAAATTGTTCTTCCCGTACAGTACATTAATAAACCATTAGGTAATCGCACAAGAAAAAAATTGCTAACCTCCTCAGAATTTGATGATTTCAAAACCTGCAGAAACTGAATATAGAATAAAATGCCATTTTAATCATTTCCCGAGTGAACTTTCAACAAGAAACATTTTTAGTGCATTTTTTTAGCTTCAATGGATGCTACATTATTGAAATATTTTGTGTTTTCACTCTTTTTAGTTTTCAGCCGATTGTACACAATACAATAGTTAGCTATAAGTAGAACCGAAAGATTTCGATTTGAGGCCCCACCTCTCGCACTGTACAGAATTGCCGTCTCTAGACTCTCCAAGTTCCTGAGATGTCCTCGTTGTTGTGGCACCGATGACTCGATCGTGCTCCACTACAGGAATATAAGTGGCGAAGGAGAAAAGTGCTTTGTCGAGAATATTAATTGATTGATTCACAACAAGGCTTCGTACACGAACAAGTTTCATCACCGCTAGCCTTTAGGGAAATCCACCGACGCTAGTTCATTTTTGAATAAATGATATAATTGTTTGATTCGGCGTTTATAAATGTACCGAATTTAATAATAAACATACCTTTGTTATAAATGGGCATTTTTTCACCGCCTTGAAACCAATAAAATACTTAAAATTGAGGTATCTGGCTAAAAAATGGAAACATCGTTAGTCTAAAAAATGATTTCTGTCACATGTATTGCAGCTTTGTTTCATTTTAACAGCTCTAAATAGTTTTTGCTTGAACGCTAAATTGCTAATTTAATACTTCTGCTATATGTTGCAGTTGTTTGTTTGTCGAAGTTTAATATAGATGTACACGATTTTTTTGCTGCTAAATTAATTCTTGAATTCCGTCTTTCTGTTGCACACGATCAAAACATACAAGTTGGTCAGGAAATCGTTGGTAAATCAAGTAAAAATGATTTCATATTTGGAACGACTTTGTAACGGTTTTTATGTCTAGGTTCACAATCCGAAAAATTAAAAAATAATTTATTCTACCTGTTTAATGGAGAAGTTCGAGATCCGAAGCAGAATCGACAGAGCTCTTGATAATACTTGAAAAGGGAATGAAAACTTGAAAAATCTCTAGCTTGGCTCCTATCGTCGTAATTATACCAGTTCAATCCGTCGTTTGGCAGTTATCAATGCCATCCAGCTCCAATTATTAAACCCCATTCCGATTTTTTTAAGCCCTAGGTCATCCTTCTAACTCTTCTTGAGTTTTCCGGGAAAAGAAAAAAGAAAACGTTCCGACGGAAAGTTGTTTATCATTATGAACTTCCAGAGGGTTTAAGACCGTTCAGTCTTCTTTGACAGCAGCCGAGACAACCGTGTCTTTTGTGGTTGAGAATTTTCCCCAGACGAAATGCAAGGAATGGGTAGTCGAGGGTATCAAGCTGAAGTTTTGGCATCTTAGAGAGGTTAATCTTTCCCGTCCGGCCGCATTCTTGGGCCAGGGGAAAAAAAGAGTTTTGAATAAAATAAGAGGTCGGGAATTCCCCGTCGAACAACGAGTTTGATGTATAGCATCTCTGAAAAAGCGCCCGCAACCTATAGGTAGATACCACAATTTATTCATTAAATACAAGCCAATTCTCGGACGATATCGGGGTAAATTTATTGCCTCTTCCCCCACCGGCTGAACCAAGTATTTGCCTAAATTATAAAATGCCAAAAAAAAGAACACGAGGGAAGTAAAACTTATAAATTAACGGGAAGCTGTAAAATCGCGTTTCTATGGCGAAGATCAAAACGTTTTATTATTATACGATGCGAAATTGCAATTTTACCTCGACTCGAATTTAGAAAATACAGGGGAAGAAATACCTAAAAATGGGGGAAGTACAGTGTGTGAGCCAAAAGATAAAAATCAATCGTGCAGTCAGGGAATCGTGGGAATTTCTCGTATTGTAGAACAATTCGCTGAAATGATCATTGCAGAGATTTAAGAGAGTCTTGGTGCCTTCTCCATTGAAAGTATGCCAAAATTCTTCCATACATTTTCGAAACAAATTAAGACCAACATTCTTACAAGTTGATCTCCAAGGGTCTCAAGTACTAACTTCTCTTTTCCACATCCAACTTCCAGACTTAGTGCCACTCGCATTTTCTCGTTGGCGAAGTCTTACTCAAGATTTGTTTCAGCAGCGTCGAATTTCCTCGGGTTTCCTTTACTTCAGAGTGGCATCCTTTGTAAAGTTTTCGTACCATTTATCGTCAAATTTACTTGTTAACGGACGAGAAGAGTTTTCCACCACCATTATTCCGCCACTTAGGTAATTTTTTTTATATATTTTTTTTTATTGACCATTAATTTCAGACTCAGACAGGTAAATAAAAATATGAGTAAAATACCTACATAAATTTAAAAAAAAGGAGTTAAACGTTCAGTTTTCTATTGATTTTATCATTTTATTTCAACCTTCGGTTTTTTCTATTAAATTTTTTTTTCTTCAATTTGGTCAGTTTTCATACATTTTACCTTTTTCGAACATTTTATTCCATTTTCGTCAAATATTTTAGTATACAATTTTCTATAATATAATTTTCTATAATATATTTTACTGTAAAATATTTCTCAATTATTTTGCTAAGGCTTTCGAACTTAACCTGGTTTTTCCAACGTTCGTACCCGCTCGACGTTTACGTTTTTTATGTTACTGCAATTTCCTCTCTCCGTTTCTTCAATTGAGCCATCGCTCTTGCTTAAAATATTTTATGCAGATTTTTTCGTCTCTCTCAAACCATTCACACTATGGTTTAAATCATTTTAAAAGATAAAGTTCTTTCATGAGTATAATTTGTGTTTATAATGCCAACTTACATTCGGTTCCTTAATATTAAATTCTCTCGTTTCGTAACGGGCGGATAAACTTAATATTCAAAGACATGTCGGAGAACCATTGATTTCCGTAGTATTGGAAGTTTCCAATAGTTGTCCTCTTTTTCCGAGGAATCCGATCTAAAGAGAGCAGCTTAGATTACCATACGATCCGAGTTTAATCAAGAGCCGCCGAATGGGTTTGGATTCTGTTCGAATTTAATCATTGAAGGTCGGCTCATGGGACCAGCAAAAGTAAAAATTGCGACCAGAAACCCCTCGCTTGACAGGATCGCAACAAAGCGAGCACGCTTCGATTGTTATTTTAGTTTGTCCCCGTATTCCAATACCTCCTGCAAGTCGGATATTCCCGTCCACTGCATCTTTTCTCAGTAGTCTCATAAATATACGGAAAACGAGAGATAAGTACCAATAAGATGAATGTTAATTGAATATCTTAAAACTTGGAGAAAAATTTTAGATGAAAATGAGCAAAAATAAAAATTACGATAGTCGCGGTTTTTTATTAATTTTTAAACTTCGATTTTCCCGTCCTTCACGTTTACATTGCTAACACGATGTAGCTTCTTACGCGCTATGTAAATACGATTTATATCGAGATCGAAAGCTTCTCCCACACATCGTTCATCTTCGGAAAGCGACGACATTACACCAACGATATTGTAACCGACCGCCTTCGGGGACGTCTGGGGAGTTAACCAGAAGGTAACCTCTGGAGTTGGTATTACGACGAGAGTGAAACGGGAGTTCGCTCTCCCCATCAATCTACATGCAAATAGCTGGATTCGATCTGTTGAAGCGTGTCTGGTTGTTGCAACGGGCATTTCCGACGAGTTTTTGACAACTGATTGCTCTCGATGATTGCTATAAATCTGAGAATTTATTCGAACAAGAAATACCCCTATAAGAGCAAAAAAAAGTTTTTTCTTTTTAAAACTATAATTTGTTTATTTTTTATATGTATTATATATCATAACTATATATAAATATATAATAACTTTATTTGTTTATCTGTATTTTTTTATCATCTGATACGTTTCAGTTGGATAAACTAATTTATCTATCTTATCAATATTTTATATTTTATTTGTATTATATTTACAACGTGGCACTTGTGAGGGAGTTGAAGTCCAGTTTTTGCCTTATGGAAAATTCGACGTGTTTTTTTTTTCTTTTTGAATACGTTTTGCACTTTCCAAAATCGAAAAGCCGGATGTCCGTAATTTTGAGCTACGCTGTCGATTTCCGGATAGAAATGGAAAGCGAATGCCTTTTCAACTGGCAGATTTGACAATCGGATTCCCCTAGGACTGCATCTCAAGGGAGTCCATTTTCCGCCAAATTGAAATTACTGGATCAGGGGGGAAAATTTTGAAATGCACCGAGCGTGAGGGGTCGAAGCGGGAATGCAATTCGAAGCGTCATTTCATTATAGGGCGAAATTACTAGAGGATGATGAGAGTCGGTTCATTCATATCGAGTTATGGCAAGACAGCCGGGCAATTATCGTCGGGTCATCGTGAACGAAATGAAAAACAACGTTACAACCAATCGTCAACGATTGGTAGCGTATTCCAGTGTCAAAGAATTTAAGCGCTAACAAGTATTGGTCAGGAAAATAAACGAAGAATTAGGGGAAGAATTTTTTTCTTAGATGAACAAAGATTTTGGCGATCTCTGGGAACAAATTATTATTAATATTATTATTTATTTCTCAATAAAAATGAACTATTAAAGTAATAAAAATTTAAAATCAATGAAATACTATGAGCAATAAAAATATTTACAAAGAACTTTTTAATTAAAGTTTTACGTTTTTATCCAAATAATCTCTAGTATTCGATTTATTTCCTTAACAAAAATGTTATATTGAGGGTGAACAGTTCAGTCGACTTTAGTAAAACCTAGAATAGATTCATCGTCCGGTTCTTTATCCTGTATATAGTAAGTGTACAAAAACGCATACGTCGACATGACAGTTACGAACGACAATGGGAATATTATTCGAGCAATGTTGTCCAATTTTTTTCCAACTTCTTTTGGCGTTTCCTCCAATTCATTATCGTCTTCAGCTGATTTTTTGCGGCGAACTTTCTGAAAATATCTGATGGGAATCAGGAAGACTCTTCGGTACCACGGTATAGGACTGTCAGATGATGGACAGACGCTCGCCATCGACCAAACTGGGAATTCTCTGCGGAGAGAAAGCCATCATTTAGCGCTAAATATTTTAGTTAATAATTGTACAATATATTTTTACTATAAGATTCAAAATAATAAAGTTATTTTAAAGGAGTTGTCTATAGCATATTCCATTTTTCGTAAATAATTACCCGTTAATCATTTTTCTATTCAAGTATTTTTCCTTTCACTATATTACAGTCATTTTCTATCAACCTATCAAAAATATAATAACATTTAAATACTAACCTGGACAAAATGTCACATTTACCTTAAAGATACTGAAGATAAATCTGTGGGAATGGAGTACCACCGTTTCGGCTCAAAAACGTAACTTGCCTTGGACGTAGGTATTTTTAAAGAGACATTACCCTCGTCCTGATCTATATGTAAAATTTCTTCACCAATCTCCACTGTTAATGCCTCCTGTTGTTCCTGAAAAATAAATATACCATTTTACGTCGAACAATAAAAAAAGAAGAAATTTAAAAATCATAGAATGAATTAATTTTACTTTTGCTTTCCGCTCTGCTTCTTGTTTCTCCTCTTCGTCTTTGAGTTTCTTTAAATCGGCCAATAATTTCGCGGTGAAACTGATCGCGGCGAATTCGATCAAGGAAGTGAATGCGAACGAGAAGCAAATTATGACGAACCAATCGAGAGCCGTTGCGTGCGACACTTTTGGCAAATTCGCACGCCCGCCGAAGCCCAATGTTGTAATAGATAGCACAGTTGTAGCTCCTGCAATTAGAAAAATTAATTAGGGGACAAAAGTAGAATCGAGCAATTCTGACTTGAACAACCGAATTTTTCAATCGGGTGATCACCGATGAAAAATTGATTGACCTTCGTATAAACTATGATTATTTAATTATGATCACCCAGACTAGTCCTTCCTGCCGCATCGTTCGGAGTGATCCAAAATGCAATCCATGAACAGCATACGATAAGACAGCATGGAACGTAAATTTGCAACATGTAGTATCCAGTGGATCGTTTCATTTGGAAATTAGTCAGTAGAACGGAAAATTGTCCTAGGAAAAAACATTTAAATCACCGACGGTTCCTACGTTTGAAATAAGAATAAATAGGCGAAAAATAAAATTGTCGTAAAAAATACGAGGTTTTCCTCACGAATTATACAACATACTTCAGAGAGAAAATATGTTTTTAAAAAAATTATTCGTTTCAAGTTGAACTCAATCTATAGCTAATCGAAAGAAGAATTTTCGTAAAATTACCTTGTGCTCTCTGAGCTAAAAGGTTATCTTTCATGGTGATATTTATGACGTCATATTGCGCCATGTTTACACCTGGCTCCAATTTTACACCGGTTGCGTCCCATTTGTACAATATATCTTTCGCAGTGTAGGCATCTTTAAAAAAGGTTTACAGCACATTTTTACATACAGCTTAGTTTCGGAAATTGACAGTTTAGTTTCGGACAGTGAAATGCGTTTTTAGACTATTCTTGGCCCAATTATTAGTGCCGACCTCGGGATACTTTATCCGATCTGGCAACTAAACGTGACTTGCTCTCTATTTTAGATGAGCAGGAGGTAGAAAATTTTGGACTCGAAGAGAATTATTATATTCTAAGTGAAAACAGTGGGTGGACTGTCAGTTGGATCAATTTGGAACATATTAAATGTATTTTTATTGTTCATATTACTGTAGTGTACTTTAGTCACAATAATCGATCAATATTATCTTTAATAATAAATAACAATATATGGAGCGTTTCAACGTTATCACTAAAATATTTTTTTTATTTTTTTATTTTTTTATTTTTATTTTTTTGTGATGACGAGACTCGCCAATGAAAAGGAGGAATTGCACTTGTTTGGGTGAATAAAACAAACAACACCAATAATCGTTAAAAAATCATCACCTGAGTTCAAAATTATCGATTATATTCGTTAATTACAACTTACAACTTCCAATGAGTAACGGGCACGTTTGGGAGTCGAGCGGGAACTTTTTGAGATACATTTTGCACGAAGCGGTTAAAGTCAACCTGTAAATTACAAATTCGAAAAAATCCACGTTATTCAAGCTAAACTAGACGAAAGGATTTTTTGCTGTTTTTGTTGCAAATTCAATCTGTGTTCCATTTTTCGTGACTCCGATTGTTTTATTTGTATTGATTCGTGAAGAAAACTGAGTAAGCACACCTCATCGAAGACGACAAAGAACCGTCTTCCCGAACGCGGACGAATTTGTTCGGGCTCGTTATGCGGTGTAAATGTGATTTTTTCCCGTTCACAAAATACGTATCCGGTCTCCAGATTTTCTCCAAAAACAGCCAAGACATTTGCAGCTCCGTGTAGCCGGGCATTTTAAATTTGAGCCGACTGTCGGACCACTCTTGTCTGAAGTAAATGTCCATAGAATATTTCTAAGGGCAAACCATATTGAGAATAATGATGAAAAATAATGAAAAATTTCAGGGAAGAGTTCAGATAAAAAAATTTATTTCAAGGAGTCGTATAGAAAAGAGGATTCTATTCTAGGATTCTAGTATTGACTGCGTTTCAGTGAGTTTTATTTCCTTGCTTCCATTATATTTTTACACTCTAATTCCATCCAGTTGGATTTTTCAAAGCATTGTAGCTATAATATTATTCCTTCTTACCGATTCATCCTCGTAGACAGGTCCCAAACTCTTGATATACAGGTTCACTTGAACTTGTACCGGAGGGCCTGAAAAACGAATAAGTGACGACAATTCATGATAAGGTGTCTTTTCCTGATAAATAGTGTTTTTTCGACGTCAAGCTATTGCAACAAACTTTTACCAGCCCTGCAAATTCTATGGAAATTCTTGTTTTTGAACTCGAAAGCCAAAAATATTAGCACTTCATGACTGGAAATACTTGAAAAAATAAGAAAACAACTGAAACGAAATACTGTTTTCCCAAGATTTAAAACCCTCTGCTAGAACCGTTCTTCAAGTCGATGGACTCAAAGCTATTCTCGCCCGCATCATTTCAATTTATCCATTTTCGACTTTTTCATACCTCGAAGAGTCCACGATTCCCCGACTCTGGCTCATTAATCGCTTTCCTCGGCGACTCCTCATTTTTACTCACTGCCATTCCACTCATAGGCCATTAATAGACAGGCGGCTATTTTGGAAAAGAGGACCCACTTATAAGCGGAGCAGACGGTCGACCGAATGGAATTTATATTTAGTGGCGAACGGTTTAAGAAAACGAATAGCGCCGTTGATGAAAACAGATGAAATGTAAAGAAGAGAATATTATAAAGGGTGGATTTTTCTTATTTTCTGTGAAAAGTCTTCATAATGAAATACTGGAAGAGTCGAACCGATCAATATTTCTGAAAATAGTTACGACACACGGTACTTCCATGTTTCAGAGCGGGTCGGCGTTCTTTGAAATAATACGACGGTTTGAAAAAATTAATTTATTTAAAAAAGGCATTGGGAGAAACTAGAAAGGATGTCTCTTTCTCAAGTTCTCTAGGACTGCAAGAAAAAAAAATTGAATAGAATTCTGTAACTCTTCAAAAAGCACTATTATGAGATAGAAACGAAGGATTATTCAAATTCCTGAGCAAGTTAGAGGTCTTCAACATTTAACGACGGAATAGATATTTTTTTCATACTCTTTTTCGTGCAGTTTCGTTCGATAAAGAACGGCGGCATTGAACAATGGCGAATTTATGACGAGTTTCGAAAACAATGAATACGAGAGGCTTGAGAACAAAATAATTCGCTAATACCTTTTATCTCAACTATTATGACATCATAACATGGAAATTCTTTGTGTGCAGCCTTTTCCAGGTAGAATAATAAATAAAATGACAAGGTAAATAAAAGTTAGGTTTGGAAGTAGAGGAAGCAGTTCAGCAGTTCCTATGAACATAACTTAAATAAACGCAGTATTGCGATAATAATAAACAATCGGATTCGGATGACAACTGTAAATAGTTCCCTCGTGTTTACCAGCGACGTCCCTTTTTCTCATGTCTAAAAATAAGCGGTTCATTTTGGCTGGCGGGAGGTATTTTTCGGGTATGAAGAACTTGATCCGACCAGTCACTCCCAGCGATGATTTATGTGGCGTGCAGGCCGCCTAGAGAGTCAACGGCGCTTGGAAAACCGTCCGCATCACCTGGCCTATTGAACCTAGACGTAGCAGCCTTTTCAGCCCTCGCTGGAAGGTTGAACAGCCAACTAAAGCTAACAATGCAATGTATTCTGAATTTCACCTAGTGCTTGTCATATTTTTCAAGTACCTATTTTTCAAAATTTTCGAGTACCTAACAAAAAAACGCTGCAAATGTTTGTACGGTTGTTTAACATTCTTTTGCTTCAATAATAATGTAAGAAGACCATCCATTTTTGACAGTAACTATCCCGAACATTTGTGAACGTTTCAACGTAACAACAAATTGTTAACTATAAGGGATAAATCTTAAGCAGCTATGGTAATTTTAATTATTTTCACTTTTCTTAATTTCCAAATTTAAAGCTAAATTTTTCACCATACGGTGAATTAATACAATTGAAGAGAGTGTTTGACCAGCATCCCAACGAGTATACAACGGTTTTCATAGCTCCGAGAACTCTCGAATCAAAATAGTGAAAAATCTCCCAAATTCAACTCTACTCGAAAGCTGCTAAAACTCGAGAACCAATCAAACTATCGACCCCGCGACGGTCTCATTCGATTCAGCGTCCTAAAATCTATAAAAATTAATACCAAGTACAATTTTTTCTGAAAAATGTTGGAAAATACGAATTTTCTTCACCTCAAAACCCCCCAAAAATACCATTTAAATTGAGGAAGCGATTTGGTTAATTGATTGAGCCATTGTCAGATCAAGATTGATTTTTGGTGAAAATGTAAAAATTTAGCTTTTACAGTCTCGTCAGAAAAGTGTTTACAGCGGATGGACAGAATTGGTTTTTTTTCTTCGGATATTCGTATATTCTATATGCCTTGAAACGTAAAACATCAAATTGGGGGGAAGGAGGTAGAAAAATTTTCTTGGGCGATTGATGGGAAATTATAATCGAAGCGAACGTTGCTGAGCTGATGAGGCCTACTTACAAGAATAAGCTAGAGTTGGATTGGATATTTAATTTTTTTAAATTTGTTCACAATCGCCAAAGATTTTTGATCAAAAGATGAGAAAATCGTTCACATATATTTGGGCGATTCGTAGCAAAGAAGTTTGTAACTGTATTGTATTTGTAACGGAATCGCTGATACTGTAACGTTAACACATATTCTGCTTGCCCATAAGTATCAGTGCCATCTAACAAGCTGCTTTAGGCGTGTAAAATTAATTCCTTACCTCCGATTCCGGGGCGGATCCTTCTGTCGTAATTTTTCGAATCCAGTAACGATGACAGCAGCGCTGACATGTTGGCGTTGAATTCCCTCGACTGCTGTGTCAACGCGTCGGTTGAAAACAAATAACAACAAAATACGATAGCATAACAACAAACAGCCGGCGCCCGAAGGGCAGCCATGATTGCCGCTCTGGGGAATTCACGACGAAACACTCCTGCGATATGAGATTCGTGATGGCTGTTTCTGGGGAACGATGCCAGACGGAACACTTGGCTGTCGATTAATCAAAAAAATCCGCCTTCAGCTCCTGAGAGGGCAAGCGGACGAAATCGTCAGATGCACGGGGCGTGCCAAAAATGTTCACATCTGATAGGCGCCCAGTTTTGACGATTTTATTCAGCTCTCGCCCGACAGGAAAAAATACATTCACTGGTTAGGTGAATATAAGAATTGCCTTTTAAATTTTGCTGTAAAATCTGTGTTCATCAATAGATATTCAAGTTCGCAAATGTATCGTACCATTCATCAATTTTTTCCCTTCAGGCGATTTTATCTGGAATCCAACTCTACTAATGAATCGTCGACCCTTACGCCGAAGGTCTTTTTTTTCAGACAGCGATAATTTTTGTAATGACCCAATGTGAAACTATATCGTCTCCATTCCATCGTTTTATTCCTACAACTGTTCCGAATTTCCTAAAATCCAAATTTCTCTACAAATGTGTCAAAAAAAAGAAAAAAAAGCTAATACGTCCCGAGAATCCTTCAACTCCGCTTTATTTCGAAAAACCATTATTCATTTACAGCTATTGTGGTTTCTCCAAAAAGTGTTGACGGCTGACGGGCGGATTAAAAAAATTTTCTATTCAAATTCTACATTTCCACAGTTCATTCAAACATCAAATTTTTAGAAGGTTAGCAATTTTTTCTTGGGCGATTGCAATGGTATATTATTGAATAAATAGACCACATTCAAGGTTTTTCCGGCTCGTGGATCTTCGTTTCGCTGAAATTGTCCCAAGGAAAATTCATTGCCCTCGTTCAAATGAAATTCAATTCGCCTAAACGAGACATTTTTTGAAATGATTGAAAAAAAACATTATTTCGATTGTTCGGACATTATGATCGTAGTTTGATTTCCATGATCGGCAATAAAATCTACTCAAGTTACGCTCACGTTTTTCAACGGGAGTGATTGGAGCTATTTTTTCTTAACTGTTAAAAGAAGCCATTCATTCATCTCTGCTTTTGTTCGCAGTTGTCCTCTGTTCATCTCAATAAAAACATTGGCCACATCAACGCTTAACGTGTGGTCTCTTCTAACCGTCTCTGACTCGGCCGACTGTCTCAGGTGACAGACAAGTTTAGACATGTAACGACACAGAACACCCAAGAACCTGGTGGCCCAGATTAGCTCGATCATTAGTCATTCAGTGGCGATGGGAGGGCGAATTCACTTCTCTCCTTTCTCATTCTCAAACATGAGAGCATAGTGTCGTGTTTGTCATTAGTGGCACCAGTCTACGGAGACGGGATTATGGAAACATTCCAACAAAATAAAACTACCAACGTTTGGCAGTAGGTTTATTTCTTTTTGTTTTTAAAACAGGCAACGTGAACTTGGCCAGTATAATCGCGCGCTCTTTCTTAGATGAAGGTTATTTTATAATTAGCGCCGGGAAAAATTAACATAGGCATTTCTATTAAACAACAAATGGAAATCAAAGCATAATCGTAATCGAAACTGAAAACTCAACATTCGCTCTAAAATGTTAAGTACAATGCAAATGGTTATTATTTTTCACTTCCTCGAATTCGTGGATTCAGCATCGCAGATATATAATAGAGCCGTTTAAATTAAAAAAAGAAAAACCTGTATGATACATATTTTTTATTATTATTTTTTCTTTATTTTTATTTTGTATTTTTTGGCTGGCATAGCACTTACGTATTTTTTACCTAAATTTTTATATATATAGTTGTGTAATTTATCTCAACACAACACAGATTTAATTACACCTTCAGAAATTTAATTACCATGTACCTATATTAAGGTTAACATCATCTCGTTCACAAGTAGCAATTAGTTTCCAAAAGAAAGTGGGTGAGCAGAATTGGCCAAGGGGTGGAAAAGTATCAACCCGCCGGCCAAAATCGGTCGTTTCGCATTTAGTCCGCCAGGGGCGCTCGTTCCATCAGGTAGGTCATTGCCGGCCCAACGCGCATGCGCTGTGGAGTCTGTTCTCCATCTCGGTTTCCCCAGTATCAGGGGCTGCAAAGGCCTGATCTCAACTCGACTCAAGTGCATGTTACCCCGTGTCGCCGAGTCCCCCCCTATTTTTTCCGACTAGTGTTCCAATTATTTTGAATAGTAACGATCGAAATTTCGCCGAACAAAAAGCGCGCGGGCACACGTAAATTATATAGATTGTTGATCGGTGAAAAATTCCAATTTCCCGTCGTGGCTTTTGTGCGAATTGTGCTTTAGTGGAGCCGCTGTGCGGGCCGCGTACGCTGGATTTCAACACACACCGTTTTTTGACATCTGTGAGTCGATTTTTAAATACGAACGTGTTTAATTTCAGTGGGGAAAATTTCGAAAAGAACGATTTTCACTGGAAATCAGTGTGTCAACGTCAATGAGAAAACGACAATAAAAAAGCTGGAATTAAAAAATTCTTTTTTCCCCATTAAAAAAAGATTATTCCGCAAATTAAAAATAATTTTTCCATGAACGGATATTCGTTTTGGTGACATTTGACGAGAAATTGAAAATGATACATATTAATGTAGGAGAGAAATACATTATTGGCGAACTAAAGGAGGCAACTTACCTCGGCGTTCCAAAAAATAGGGTAGGTACAAAAGATTTTTACACAGAATTGCAACCTTGTAAATCGCGATTTTTGCGCAAGAAATAGTAATTTTCATCCTCTTCAGCTAAGCAGTTCAAGATTTATCTTTAAAGTTCACATATCTAAGGGGGCAAATGGTTTTTGACCGAAAGGCGAGAAAGGACCGAAAAGTTGTTGTGGAAATGACAGTCGCTGGTAGGAGGAGAGATACAATGCTGTACCGCAGTAAAAGTGTGTGGTAGGGGAGGAGTCCCAATTTAATGGTTAAACAAGATGGCGGCTTCTTGGCTTTTGAACTTCACAACATTGGGATACAATAGACCTATTGGATTATTTGTTCGATCGTTCCGAGGCGACTTTGGGAAAAATGTAAGACAAGTTCGTACCCGAATTTAGATATTTCGAAAATTAATTTATCCTTCCGACATAATTTGATTCTTAAGGCGTGTGAAAAGGTTCCAGTAATAATTTTTAATTTAGTTGCTATGTAAAAATAAAATTACAATTGAAAAAATATCACTTATAAAACTGGACTTAATTGGCAAAATATTACATGAAAAATATAATTATATCATGGAACATTAAAATATTCGTACCGGTTTCAAATACACTATTCTCAAATTCGAACAAAATATTTCTAATAAGATCAAAATCGGCTATTGCATTCGAGGAAAGAGATACTTATTTCTCTTGTTAATTTCTGCTATCGAATGGCAAATAATTTAAAGCGTCTGAGCACGAGTGTATTTTAATAATTTAAATAGAGAAAATAATGCGGAAATATGGCGGAATGAAATTTTGTTTACAAATCTAATACACTATAGGTGAAAACTATTGAAAACCCGTAAAGGTATAAAAGAATTGCTAATTGTAACAGAGGAAACTAAGGAAGACCAAATTATATTAATTTTTCTTTCAATTTTAATTATTTTTTCACTTTGAGAATTTTAAACGTTTTTATTTATCACCTTAGTCATATTTTTATAGTTATTTTATAGGCAGTGAGAACAAGGATATTCATAACAATAAATTATAATTCATTTGTTGTTATTCGATTTTATGGATACCATATAATTCCGAAAGAATGATTTTATCATACACCTCATTTTGTTATATTGTCTGAATAATTATAAGCGAGGATTTTCCCCGATTCGAATGGAAAAAGATTACAATGTTATTCGGCTAACACAAAATGGCCAGAAACGGATTTAATGACTTTAAAAAATAGAAAATAATAATTGATTGTCTCTTCCTCCACCAGCTGAATTAAGCATTTGCTTAAATTATAGCGTGCAAAAAAATCCTAAATAAATAAGAGGGACTGAGCGACACGGGTTTTGGCCGTTGTTATTCCAGGGGTTGGCTAGATAGAAGCTCATAACGTGGACAACTTGAAGTTGGGGTAGAACCACGACAGACGCTGAAGAAAGCGGAACGGAAAATGAATTCGTCGTTGGATTCCATTTTGACTCCTACTTTAAATGCCCTTTTTTCCGAAAGAATTAAGTTATAGACGATGTATGTCACAGATTAGTAGAAAGAAGTAAAAATAGGATTAAGTGAAGAAACGCTAAGAATCGGGGAGGAATGAGGAATACGTGTTATTAGGATGTTTACGAAAAATGTGATGTTACTGTATCGGATAATTTATTAGCAAAGTTATTTTTCATTTCTTACCTATATCGTGAACTTATTTTATTGAATTAATGATTGATTATTATATAAAAATTTATCGTTACAGATGGCGTGAAGATGGGACCAGACTGGCTGGGAGGGCCGTGGCCATGACCCGATACTCATTCGAGCCGTCATGATCCTGTACACCGTCATCCTAATACTATCTGCTCCATCAAGGTACAAAATTATGTTTTTATTTTTATTATTCTCTTAACGTGAATTTTAAAACTCGGACAAAATCATCAAACAAATACAAAGTTCAGAGAAAAAAAAGAAGAAAAATGGAAACAAATCACCTTTAAATTAGACCTTATTTTGGAGGCTGAGTAAGACGAAAACTCGCAGAGCCATATTTTTCCATGATGCAACCGTGGATTTCATAGTTGTTCACGCAGCGTAATTAATGGAGTTGATTTCATTCTTCGAAACAAAATTTCCCGCTCTAACCCCTTTGTTTTAATTTTTATTTTAGCCAAACTCTCATGCAATCCCTATGTCGTGAAATATAATATATCCATTGTTAAAAACACTAAAATTCGAAACAAAAAGTCGAGAGATCTCTTATATGTCCGAATGCTCAAACAGCGTGGAAATCCTCTTGAGTGAAAAAGTTCGTTCTTTACTCACCATTGTCTAGCCTAGTATAAAAATTCAATCTTGAAAGAGCTCCTACTCTAAAATCTAGATAAAAGTACTAGCCAGGCTCGTGTAATTTTATATAGTTTTGAAGTGACTTCACATTATTCTCCACTTCCTTTCATCCTCAGCTTTCTCCCCTCAGTCACAGATAAAATTACCAGAAACGCGGGGAGAAAGCCGTCGCATCGTTTGATTGAAAAATTAAAAATAAACATACCAAAATAGCAATGCGGCTTGTGTAAAAATAAAAACGGTGTTTCCATGTTTCTAGCCGATTACCAGATTCCGGCTCATTTGCTGGCTAGTTTTTGAAACCGAAAGAAAAATCCCATTTCAGACATAAATATTCTACTGTAATACGAGTTTTCTTCCGTTTCCCTTTAGTAAATATCCCGCCTCCGCTTCTTAACTGTAGCCACGGGATGAATGAAGAACACGGTTTTGACTAGCTGTCCTAGGATTTGTATCCGTGCCAAGCGATTCGGCGACTAAATCAGACGCCTCATGTGTTCGTACTTCACTAGACACAATCTGACGACTTCATTTGTCTTTGCCAAGTCATAATAGTTCTAAATATTTTGAAAATCGGAGGCCATTTAAATAACAGAATTTCGGAATATATCATAGTGCAGATAATAATTTTTCTTGATGGCTAATTTCACAAATGCCTTCCGCTTCAATTTGTCAGACAGTTGCTACATGAACTCAAGTTCTAGTTATTGAACCGATTCTGACGGCCTATATAATGGCAGGAGTTTTACCCATTTGTCCGTCTGAACCAAATAAGTCAACCTATAAATGTTTGCCGTGCATTTTTAGCTTATTTTCTCCTGAAAAATTCTTTAAACGAGAACATTATTTACGTGGAGCTATGGGTAAACGACGCGTAAGTGAGAAATTCCTATAAAAAATTTATTATCAGTTACAAGTTGATGATCGAAAGTTTTCAAATTAACGTTAATTGAAGCCACGAAATAATATAACCGTATTAATAGTTCGCAGCTTTTTTTCTCTTCGTTTCTTGCTAAAAAGTGAATCATGGACGAAGGTGACTCAGTGTTATAGCCTTGAAGTGAGATGGTTTCAGTAGATGGCCATTTAATGCCACAGGTTGCGTATCGAGCGAATCCCGTCTCTCGACGGTGACTAGGGTACAGGAACAGCTATGCTGGCGGAATGCAGACCCTTTATCTCGTTTCGGTCCGTTTCTTGCACGTAACGTCGACTATCAATCCTATCTCTGAGAGCTTGATGGAGAGAGATTTCCACCGTGCCCAAGCGTTTCCTTCCAGAACATGCAGTTTAAAAGGGAAATTCGTAAACTGCAGCACACGTCTGAAGAACTCTATCCTGCATATTCGTTTTGGTTTTAAAATTCGGTTAAATTTGCAGCAAATTTCGGCAATCATTGAAAATGGAATCGTCAAAAAATGGCGTAATTCAATCTTACTTGAGTCAATAAAGTTTCCTTAACTCACTCTCAGGTGAGAAAATTAATTCCACGATTTAGGTTTATTATAAAAAAAAAAAAAACCACTGTTGTAAACACCAATAAAAACAAATTCTACCTCCCCCCATATATATGTTTTTCATGGACATGCCATGATACATTGTCCAATGAACAAAATTCTTTCCGTCCGCCGTCAAAACATTTCTAACAAAACGATAATAGCTGAATCATTGAAATTTTCACCAAAAAACAATCTGAAAATGGCTCAATTCTTTAATCGAATCACTGCCCCAATTTTAAGCGTATTTTTGGGATGTTCAGAAATTTGGCATATATGGGTATAACTCGAGAATATTTGGAGCTACGAAAATCGTTCTATGCTCGTTGAAATGGTCTTCAAACACTCTCTTCAGCTGTACCTTCAGACGAATAATTAGGTGGTTCATGAATGTAACGACAAGTTATTATCAAAAATGGATGGTCTTCTAAAATCTGAAGTAAAATGACAATAAACCACTTGCAAAAAAATGTAATAAATCTCTCTCTTTTCTTAAATCATTTGCAGCAGTTTTCTAATTCAGAATTTTTTTCCTTATGGCTCAGCTCTTACGTCATAGGAAAGTCCAAAAACAGTTTAAAGAGTTAAACATACGTGAGGTTTTGAATTGTTTAGTAAATATTTTTCCCTCAATTAGTTAGTGCGATGTACAAATCTAGAAGCTTTTTTAATTTTTACAGTGCTGTGATGCCGACAGGGACGACGGACCGCCTGGCCAACGTAACTCAAACGATCTCAAGACTGCTCGATGGCTACGATATAAGACTCAGACCGAATTTCGGAGGTGACTGATGAAATCAAATCAGCATATTATTAAAAATGATAAAACAACGGTTTCAGTTTCGGTAATTCATATTTGAACATTTCTCTCTTAGGCGATCCATTATACGTAGGAATGGATTTGACGATAGCAAGCTTCGATTCCATTAGCGAAGTTAATATGGTAAGTCTGAGCATATTTTTTTCAATTATATTTCTCTACTAGTCTAGATAAGTTTACAAAATAATATTTGTTATGATTTTGAATATTTTTTACATCAAAACTCGTTCAGCTATTAGGTAGATCATTTCAACGCTGCAAGATTTTTCTTTTGCATCAAGATATTTTCTTCTGATTTCATATGTACATCTCTGAGAGATATTTATTTCATTATTTTCTAGGCTTTTAGAATTTTTTTTAAGCGTCGAATATATTATTTGGTTTTAAATTTTTTTCTTAAATTCCAGATTTTACCTGTATATTGGATTTCGAATTCTTTTCGAATTTCGAACGAGTTAGAAATTTGTGTACTTTAGATTTATATTTCAGCGCTTCTTCAAATTTTTTGTAATTTCCAAAATTCATTGAAAACGTTTGTTGAAAATGCATTTATGACGAGGCGAAAATTGTATATTCGCGAATGCATGCCAATCACGTGCCTGATAGGAATTGATTATCGAAAACACGCCCGTTGACGCGATCGACTGAAGAGGTATAGAATATGATGTGACTCATCTTCAAGCGACGAATGGAGCACTGCGAGCTCCGAATTTAGAGTAGGCAGCTCTTCACGTATTCATCGATGATATCGCTTTTTCTATGGGAAATGAAATTATGTCTTATGCTCTTCAACGAACTTGAACTCTACAAAGAACATCGAGAATATAGGAGTTATTATTTATTTATAATATTTTTGTGTGTAGTGGCTATAATAAACTGGCTTTTATAAACAGATGATATAAGGCCTGGATTTGAAATTTAGTAGTTCCAATTTTCCTAGGGACGTCACAAGAATCTGAAACTGGATTACCTGTGTTGAAAAAATGGCCCGAGAAATCATGTCCTCTGAACAATTAGCTATACAATGAAAGGAGGTAGATGAGCCATTATCTCGGAAAAAAGAATGCATCGATGGACTGTGCATTTATAAATAGAAAATTGATTCGGTATAACAACAGTGTTTTGAAAGAGGGCAAGGTCTATCTAGGGCATCGTGAATGAGACGATGCTGTGGCCCTTATCATGGTTCTGTTTTTATGCCAGCAGACTTCGAATGGCAGCGAGAGAAGGAGAGTGAATTATGAAAGAGGAGGGAAGAAAGGGGACACAATGACACTTCTTTTCCTATTCTATCTCTCTCGTCTTGAGGCGTTCATCGTTCAACACCGTGTTTTTCAAGTGTGAAGTGATACTCAAGATAAAGGAATTCGATTTTGGGGCTTCAAAGAAAATGGCCGAACACCTTGGGTATTTCGTCTATCAAGAATGTAATCACGGATTGCTCTGGATAATTATACGAGGGCTGTGTCGATTTTCGATAGCGATCGACGCGTTGAAAGCGAGAAAAGACGACGACCTCTCTTTAGGTGGCCGCCGATCAACTGGCTCGCCTCAAATGGCCTTATTTTTGGTATTTTCACCGAACTTTTTTTTTTTTTTTACTGATCTGATTTGTCTAGTCTCCTTAGCACGGAGGTTAAGAAATTGAGCAATTTATATTAAATAAAATTCCATTTATTTTGACAGTTTGAAGGAATCGTAATAGAAACAAAGGCTACAAGAAAGTGTGCGTGCCGTGAAAATTTCGCATAACACTGGGAGAATAATTTCTAAATATTATGTTAACAAGTTTGATTTTTACGGGAAGAGTTTTGCACTTTCTCGCCACAGACACACGAACAGAAAGACGCATGTTCCGCTGTATGGGACTATGATATTTTTTCCTCTCAGAGCGATTTCAATTTACAACATGAACATGGAAAGAAAAATAAATTTGCTGTCGGTCGCATACTCCGCTCTATTTACCGGAAACACTGTCGATTCGATTTATCCCTAATAGAGTTAATTGGGTTCCAGACGAATCCAGTCTCGTATTCCCAGATGCAGGGTGTCATTTGGGACTAAAACCAGCGCCGAATGCGACGGCCACTTGTTATTCGAATCACTCCCAACTTTCCTCGGTTATTAGAGTAGGTAGAAAACCTCATTCGATACGGAACTATAGCGAGTTGAAAACAATGGGGAGCATCATGCTGGCGAATCATTTCTAACCGCTATCAGGCTTGTGCAATTTACAGTTTGTTACAAGCGTAATCTTTTCCGCCTTCTTCATTCCGAGAAGAACAAAATCCTCTTTCCTTTCAGTGAAGTTTTAACGATGGCTTTCCTTCCGACGGTTGAATCTCGTAGTTGCAATCTGGCGATAATGATCCCATTATTTTTAGGCGGAGGCTCTACCAGGAGAAGTTGGAATTTTTCGCTCAACGCCATGATAACGCATCGTTACTCTCCATGTCAAGTGGAAATACGTTCCGTGCTCTAGTAGTTTATTCGGTAGCTGAAGAATATCTCGATGGATTCCCCGTAAAAGACATAGCGTTCGATTATTTATTCCGATAATATACCGTCGGAATCGCTCGAGGAAAAAACTCTTATTTTTCTTCTCGCTATGAATTTAATTTCACCCATTGGAAATCGATCCCCTGCGGATGAGCGAGCGTGGAGAGGACATAATGCAGTTTAAGTAGATATGTGAGTGCATCGGTCATTTCAATCACCTTTACTCCAATAAACTTGTCCACGTTCCCGTTGGTTTACAGCACAGTTGTTCGTTCTGGTCAGTATGAAATAAAAATAATAATCCTCAACGAGTTGGAAAATATAATATTATGAAAGTTAACAAATTACATTTTATAATATCAAAAAGACGTTTAAAAGTAACTCGAGATAAAATCCGAGCTAAAATGACCGGATTCGGCTACAAAAAAAAAAAAAAAAAAAAAAAAAAAGAAAAAAAGTGAGTCAATTTCCTTTCAAAACGATTGATTTACACTCTGGATCACTTTATCAAAATATCGTCAACTCAGATATTTGAATACAAGAAAAGTTAGATGATTAATAGACCTCATTTTTTCCAATATACCTATCCATTTTTCAACCTTTTTTTTTTTGTGAAATTTAAAAAAAAATATTTTATTTTTCAAGTTTTTACATTATTTTCATCCATTCGCGGTGAAAGAAACGAAGAATGAAGCATATATTATTGACATATACATCATCAACTATCATTATGCCAAATTTGAGCAAAATCGGAACAAAAAAGTTTTTCGCAAAAAATTCAAGGGGAACCCCTGCGATTTTTTCGGAACAATCAGTTAACGATTTTTTGCTCGCCTTACAATGCAGATAAAAATCTGAAATTTTGAGGAAAGTTGCATCTCATCTAGATGTATTTTTGTGATTTTTTTCAATTCCCAGAAAAATTAGCAAGTGGTCCAAAAAAAAAATGTTTTTGAGCTCTCGAAAATCGAACTTTAACCGTGGTTTTCGGCGTCAAAATTTATGTGAACCAATTATTTTTACACGCACAAGTCTTCATTCGATTGCCTTACACACGAAAATAGCAGAAAAAATTCGTGAAAATAGATAAACAGCGCCACAGAAATTATTTTCCGCAAACCGAGCTCCTGATCGGCCGAAATTTCAAGCTCCGCAGAGGCGAAAAATCAAACGTTGGTTACTAAGCGTTTTGAAAGCTAATGTTACAGGAAATTTACCGCTGAATCCGAATTTGACGTCAAAACGACGGAAAATTGGTGTCAACTCTCAGTTTTTTCCCATTTTTAGTATTAGGCCGCTTTTATGTTTTTCAACTTAGCAATTCATTGCAAATACAAGACTGTTCATTACTATTTTATCACATTATCTTACAGTAAATTATACATAAATTTGAATTTCGGGTGAAAAATGGCCAATCGCGTGAACTCAGTCTTTTTTATCATTTTTTTGATCTTCACAGTTTTGAAGTTTCAACTTGAGAATTTTTTCGCCCAGTTCGCTCATTTTGAAAAAAATAGTTTCTGAGGAAACAATTTGAGGAAATTTAATTTAGAATTGATTAAAAATGAAAACGACACGGATTATTTTTTGTTTTAGGGATATATTTGGGTTTTTGTGAAAAACATTTGCGCTTTTCTTCGAGCGCTAATAGCTTATCTGCTCGGACTTTTGGTGAAATTTGAAAAATTTAATTGTAATAGTTTTTTTAGAAAACTGTTGACGGCGGACGGACAGAATTTTCAAAAAATTGTATATTCGGGTTCTAGATGCCTTGAAACTTGAACCGTCAAATTTTTAGGACGAGCAGGGGGTAGAAATGTTTTTCTCGTGCGACTCGACGGTTCATAATTGAATAATACCAAATAATATACCACAATAAACCGAAATAAATATGAAAATCTTGCCTAACCTATATACTTTTGGATTTTTGATCCCTTGTTAACCCTCCGAAATATGACAAAATTGGAATTTTACCGCGTCTTAATTCAATGATAAAACGCACGTGAGCATTGCCCAAGTTTCAAGTGCTAACATTCGAAAAGGTGAGCACAGATGAGTTCGACGAACGTGTGACCCAGTTACGGTCCGCTATTATTAGACGTAGGTAAAACGGAAATGTTTTTCTTTTTCTTACGGTTTCCTTCTAGTTCGTGCTGGTTACCTAACGGCTTCCCACTGGTATTCCCTTTTCTCTGTCTGTGGGTTGATTTGATTAAGGGAAGAATGGACCTTTTCCCTTCCTCGGTTGAAAGAGTTTCGCGGTGCGGAAGAAAAAGGATCCGAAGAATTGGGCGGATGTGAATAGATGATAGTGAAGGAAGGACAGCTTTTTCTCGAGTCAATCTTACTACCTTCTTTTCTCGACTCCATCGAAGAGGTTTTTCGCTAACATTTTAGTTCAGCAAGTCTCGAAAGATGTATAAACTCCAGCTTTTCTCAAAATAAAGAGTGCCCTTATTATGTTGGAGTTCAATTATGATGACGTGGCGTCGGCTTTGGGACTAATACTTGCTTAATTACAGACCAAGTGCAGCCACGATTAAATATGCCGTACATGCAATATGTCACTATCGGTGTCACGAGTGCGATTAATTGTATTTTTGTGAGGTTGAGGTGGAGACAAAATACGCGACCATTTCTCCTTATCATCTATATTGTTTCGAGCGCTTACGCCCTCACGGGCCTCTTCAGGAAACATCTTAGAAATTAGTATGTCAAGTCTTTTTAAAAAGGGGTCGCCCGTGAGGAGGGTTCGTCTTGAGATGAGGAGTTTATCACAGCTGCATACCTAATCTAGTTTTAAAGCTTGAAATTATAATTATAAACGAAGACTAGAAGATGCAAGTGACTAGAAACAAGGAGACTAATAAATTACTAAGAGCTACAACAATGAAGGTATTTTTTTTCAAAGGAGAAATGGTCGCGTATTTTGTCTCCACCTCAACCTCACAATTATGTATCAGCGACAACAACCAATGAATTGTATTTTTGACCAGTGATGTGTATAAATCACACAGCACTTCCATGTTCAAGTCGGTAAGAGGAATAACCGATTATTATCAAGAAGCTTGTACTAAGGGTGCAGCGTTATTATTATACAACTGTTACTGAAAAACTGGCTAGGAGAGCCCAAAAATAGAAAAACGCTCGAATTAGGTTAATAATAAGAAAGTGCAGAATATGTGCCTAACATAACGATACAAGCCAAGTTTTGTAAAATGTGATATTTCTATGAACCTCCAGCATAAAAGATATTGATATTTTCACGACCTGTAAAAATCGAAATACTCAATAAACCGCATAAGGCGGAAGTACGGTGTGTGCTCCAATCAATACAAAACAGGTTTTGTGAAATTGAGTCATTTTTAAAGCAAGGAGACCCAAGTATACAAAAGTACACGAATATAACAACTGAAAATGCAAATTATGAGGAAGTACGGTGTGTGACACCAACAGTAAAAATCAAACGTTGAGTTTCATTCAGTTTCCTCGGAGATATGCCGATTTATGTCATTTTTTGACCACGGACACACAGACGCTTGTACAGAATGTGTTTCTGAGTATAGTACCATGAAAATGTCTTCCAAATTCATCTCCATTTGGAATTCGACCTTCGAACGATCACAATATTACATTTACTACGTAAACATAGAAGTAAAAACTCTTTCACAAAGAAGTATTAAAGTTTACGATTTTATTGTCATTCGAAACTTTTCGAACAAATAAAAATAAGGTTCAGAGACGATTTTGAGAGTAAAACCCTTTACTTCCGGAAACTGACGGCTCATAATTTGGTGTCGCTCGTATAAATCGCTACATAGTCCCGATTCATACAGAATAATCCAGTCCTGCATCGTCATAATCATCTTTAACAGTATTTTTGTCCAGACCGGTAATTTTGATAAGCTACAATAAATCACTCCCCCTTGACCCTCATACTATCTCATTCCACCTCCTGAATCCGTTGAGAGGTTGTTAACGCATAACTTTGCGCCTTCTATCGATCCAAGGTCAACTTAAATATAGTTGAACCGACGCACCCTCTGTTTTCAGCGAGGGGTGTTTTTGAATGGCTTGGCATTCGTCTGAGTGTATAAAAAAATTACGAAATAAATTCATAGACTTCTCTTCGATCGGAATTTCCAGAACGTGGAGTGATTCGTATTGACATTGATTTATATTGTTTGGCATTTTCAATGTCGGTGATTTTTTTCAGGACTACACAATAACCATGTACCTCAACCAGTATTGGAAAGACGAGCGGTTAACGTTCAGCCACGACGACGAAGTGCTGACATTATCGGGAGATTTTGCTGATAAAATTTGGGTACCCGATACGTTTTTCGCCAATGACAAAAACAGGTAAGAAAAAATTCGTTGATCTCTATAGTCAATGGTGAGTTTCAGTTCCTTTTTGAATTTTTTAGAAACTCTCCATTGCTGCCTAGAAAAATGAAGCGAATGCGAGTGAATTAGAATGACATGAACTAACATTTGAGCTTGAAGCGACTTTATTATTGTCCGTGGATATTGAGGGGGAGAGAAACCAGGCTACTTATTCAACAATTGTTTTTTTCTGGCCGAGTACTTTCGCCCGTTCGGGCATCATAGGGCGAAGTTGAGCCATAGGGTCCACGTCACCCCTGATGATGCCCGAACGGGCGAAAGTACTCGGCCAGAAAATTAACAATTGGAGAATGAGTCGCCTGGTTTCTCCTCCACTCATAATCCACGAACATAAAAAAATGCGACGTCAAAAAAGAGAAGACTTAATTATTTTAACTTTTTTTATTGCCGGATTCAGAAATGCCAAAGGGCTTCCGAAAAAGTGATCTTTAATTTGTTTCCAAGATTTCATTTTTAATCAGTCTTTCGTCTTTTGAGGGTAGATTAAGGACAATAGACAGGAAACTTGTGAGCAATCATATTTTTCTCTACCTCAACCACAGAGTAAAGAATGTCAATTGGTGATTTAAATTATTGCAATGCCTTTCAGTGATATTGATGACTCGTTTAGTTCCAAAAACTTCGTAACCAAATTTGACTTTTCTGCTTTTTTTTCTTGAAATTTTTTGAGAATTATGATTTTCAATTGATAAGGGTCGACATTTTTTAGTTTTTTGCACGACGTGACAGAACGGAACAAATTGGTGCGGCTAAACGGCGACGGAAGCATAACGTACGGGATGCGTTTCACGACTACTCTCGCCTGCATGATGGATCTGCACTATTATCCTCTGGATTCACAAAATTGCACCGTCGAAATCGAAAGCTGTAAGTCGATGTCATGAGAAACTGCCGTTAGCTGTGAGTTTGGAAGCATTTTTTATTGCTAAGTCGAAAAGTGGAGTGAAGAGTGGAATGTTGATCAGTTTTCAGATAGAGGAAAAACAGATAGTTTTAAAAGTTTCGAAAAACCAAACTATTTTTCACTTTTCATATTTCCTGGTTTAAAAAGTGAAAAGTGAGGAGTTGAAAAGTATTTGAACTAAATAGGCCCCAGGTGACGTGCGAAGGAAATTATTTTTGCCTATCGATATTTGATCATCGCATACTGCGTTTTACAGAGCGACTTAGTAATATTAGCGCGAGAAATTAGATTTATAAGAAAGTTTCAGAACTTTTTAGGCCTATACAAAAAAAGCATGGTAATCTCCCAAGAAAAGTGTTCTCTACCCTCTCAAAAGAAGCATTCGATGCAGAATTCCAATAACCAATTTAAAAATGTTCTGTCCGCCGTTCTCCAACAAAATTTTCCAAGGAAACTATGATGGCTCTCATACTCGAATTTTCACGAAAATCTATCTTACTCAACGAATTAATTCTTTTCCATTTGTATACGTAACCATTAATAATTGTCAGCTGGAGGAAAAAATTAGCCACTCGTCATATATATATATATGACATCATATCTCATATATATATATATATTTTTTTTTTAATCCTCCAAATTCAATTGCCGATTCTGTCGTTCTGGTGTTCCTGTAGTTTTTCCCTTCCCATTCATGTTTCTGAGTAAGTGAACAAAGTTTGAAGACAGCTGGCGATATTTTCCTGCACTTTTTCGTTTTTCTACACCTTGAAAACCAGTAACTTCAAAAAAGAGTGTCGTTGCATTGAGATACGAGAAAAAAAGGATGGAAAGTCTTCGCGGAAAAGATATAAGCTCGTGCGAGGTTGTTCCTTCCTTTTTACGAACGACTGGGCCCATTTTTCCCTCTAAGCTCTTCATATGCTCGAATCTTGTACGAGCCTCTTCTAAAAGGGCGTTCAATAATTTCGAGAAAAGACCGAACTCGTCGCGGATTATTATACGACGGAAAAAACCCTTCCAAGTGTTTATGGTATCAATATCACGCATAATCGTTATACCTTTTTCCCAGATTAATCAACTTTAATTTCTGAATTGCAGACGGGTACACAGTGAGCGATGTTGTGATGTACTGGAAAGACACTCCCGTCCGAGGTGTCGAAGAAGCTGAACTTCCACAGTTCACGATTATCGGTTGGGAAACAAATGACAGGTACTTGATTATGCGTTGGATTTTGGATTGTGAATTATAAACCATCGTGAATAAATCACGTGGAAAAATTAAAATTCCTCTGTTAAAAAAAAAATTATCTTCTCGGTTTTTAAAAAATAATTATCATCTCGATTTATTACGACATTTTTTTATTTCTAGAAAAGAAAAATTGGCGACAGGCGTCTACCAAAGGTTATCGCTGTCTTTCAAGTTACAGAGGAACATTGGATATTTCGTGTTCCAAACGTATTTACCGTCGATTCTTATCGTAATGCTGTCGTGGGTGTCGTTCTGGATCAACCACGAAGCGACGAGCGCCAGAGTAGCTTTAGGTATAAAATTCAATAAAAATTCTCACATTTATAATTCTCATGCTTACAAGCCCCGACCATTTGAAATGAGAAAGTTGAGCGATTCAAGATCAAGAAACGAAAGAGTGTAATGGTGTTGAAAGATAGTAGTGCTCTAAAGTTCGTATCGATAAAGAGGTGCAAAAAAATATAATTACATTCTACCCCATCATCTTCATTTCCCTTTCCCCAAATCTTCCCTAATTTTTTCGTTTATTTGAGAAAATAATATAGGTGAATAGTTACATAAATCTCGCTTCGGTTCTTTTCAGGTATTACAACTGTGCTCACAATGACAACGATCAGTACAGGAGTGCGCAGTTCGCTTCCTCGAATTTCCTACGTCAAAGCCATCGACATTTATTTAGTCATGTGTTTCGTTTTCGTATTTGCCGCACTCCTGGAGTATGCTGCAGTCAACTATACGTACTGGGGAGCCAGGGCAAAGAAAAAGACCAAAAAGAACAAGGAAGCCGAAGAAACGGTTAGGAAAACGAGTTTATGCGGTACGTAAATCGAGTTTAAGTCCTGTCATGCATTGTAAAAATAAAAAATAAAAATCGAAAATAGAGGGGTGGATTACTATTAAATTTTTCACGAATTTTTCTATCATAATTAATGATAATAGCGACCATTAAAATATCACAATACCTCCTGGGTTGAATTTGCGCAACTTCAAATTTCTTTTTCATTTCTTATTTTTTTTCTAATTTTTTTTTTATGTCTAGCAGGTGTGAGGGGGAGAAATACGTGCTTGGTCAGAAATAGTTTCATATATATAATTTTGGAGGGTTTCGAGGGGGGAATTCGTATTTTCTAAGGTTTTTTAAACCTAGATGTTTGACAATTTGTTTTCAAACAAAGGTTTGATATAAATTGATACAGATCTTCTAACGCTGAATCGAATGAGACCTAAACGGAGTGAGTGATCAGGGTTGTTGGTTTTCGAGTTATGTGGTTGTTAGAGAGATTTTATGAGAAATTTTCGAGATTTTGAGATATTTCTCAAGAAGTTGAAATTTGATCATTTTTGTAGAGCTATAAAAATCTAAAAATCGTTCTGAACTCATTAGAAAGCTCGTTTAACATTCTCTTTAGCTGTATCGACAGGGAATTGAGTTTACTCTAAATTGAATTATTAAGAAAACTAAAAATAGTTGAAATTACGATAGTTCCCAAGGACTTCACTTTTAGTTATTTATATGTCTGTAGGTCGAATGTTCACATTGGATTAGGTATTATACTTTGAAAATCATGATTGAAGCAAAGGAATAATAAACCACTGTACAGTCATTTGCAGTGGTTTTTTTTCTTTATTTTTTTACATTTCTAGGGAAACATTTTATTTTTAATTTGGACGTTTTTATACTTCAGGTACTAAATCAGCATCAGTCAACGTTCCTGACGGGTATACAAGTGGTACAGGGGCGCCTGATGAAATCATCGAATTGCAAGACGTCCGTCTCTCTCCGATCCCTTCGATACGTAATCGACATAGCTCCGGAAGGTAAATATAAAAGCCCAGGTCTGGAATGCGAAAAAGCGAATAAATTAAATAGGAGCGTTATGTGGTCGTTTTGTAAAGTTGCCCAATTCATATTTAATCGTATTGTGAATAGTATATATGTTGAAGTTAAATCATATTTTGTAATACGATATTTTTTTATTTTATTTAGTTCAATGTTTTTTATTTGATTCAATTCAATGTTTTTAATTTTGTTTTATTAATTTATCTATTTATTTTTTATTAGGTACGATATTTAGTATTGTATAAATTTTCTGCGATTTTGACCTCCGTTATTTTCCATGGTAACAATTGTTACGATTTTTAACGATTTTTCCCAGCAGATCAGGACTGGAGGACCCGAGCAAATTTCCACCATCTTTTCGAATGTCACGCACGTCGGGCTACGCAGTTCCCACGTCACGGTCAGGGCTGCGAATGCGTCCCAGAGGTGGCCCGTCAAGGCCTAAAGTCCTCCACGCGCTCAAAAAGGGTGCACATGCTATCAGAGCGTCGATGCCCAAAATCAAAGATGTCAACCTGATCGACAAATACTCCCGCGTCATTTTCCCCGTCTCATTTCTTGTATTCAATTTGGGCTACTGGGTTTTCTACATTTTCTGATCCTAATGTGCTACGCTTCTTTTCCATTTGTTAATAGGTCCGCAGATAAAACACGGCATAAGATTTATTTACTGGGGTTAAACGATTCACATTGGTTCTGGTTAGTTTGGAAGGCTCAGAGGAGAAAATTGTTCGCTTGTGAGAAATCTGGAGAAATTAGCAAAATATTAAACTTACTTATGTACCAAGAAGTTTAAAAAAAAATTTTTTTAAGCAGATTTTACAATATGGAAATGAGTGAATTAGTAACCGAAACACGACCACTCGTCATCCAGTTTCAAGGTGAACCAGATTGCATCTACGCTCATTTCAAACTCACCTCGCTGGCAAAAAATGTTCATACAGATTTTCTATGATCTCAGAATCCGTTTTCGGTTGTTCCGTTTCTACGTTTAAATTCAATTGAAATGGAAACATTGAAGAATTTTTTTTTTTTCAAAAGCTTGCGACTAGTTTACAACGTATTTTTAGATTGTAGCTTTGTATTTCATTGGTGAAGTGAGCTTTATCCTTTTTTATAGCTACAGTTGATCATCTGTGCCAAAAACAGGCGAATTCGATTAATTTTATTTGAAACCTTTTTTCTTCTTTCCTTTTTTTTAAAAACAAAATTCTATACGAGCTCCTTCGTGAGCTTTTATAAAAGCACGTAAAATACCGTCGTTTTGGATTCAGTTTTCTGTCTTATTTTCTGCAATAATTGTATCGCCTATTTAGCTCAACGAATATAATTTAATTTGGTTAACTGATAATCAAAAGAGGACCCTGGATGTCGTAAGTTACCAAAGATGGTTACCTATCTAGTATTATAGATTTTCAACCAAATAAACCAACCAACAGATCTTTATAGGATTTTTAACAATTTGACAGTAAGGTTGTACATTGAGCAACTGAAAGTTGGAAAAAGTGATTATATATTTATAAAAGAGGACATTTATAGAAATTATGCACTCAATAACCTAATGGTAGTTCATAGAGGAAAGCGATGACCCATTTGTAGGTATAGGTCAATGAGGGGTTTACTGGGCATTATCATGATGACACTCAGACGAGATAACAATTTCGGATAATAGTATAATTTATTTTTTCAATTATTCTACACTGGTGGGTAGGTAAGTCAAAAAATCTACAACCATCTACGCATAATTTCACGTATGAATTTTCCATATTACCACTACTTCGCCCATACTATTATTGCTAATGCGCCGAAAGCAAGATGGCTATATGAAAATAAATAAAATAACGTGCAATACAGTCGAATGCGAATTAATAAAAAAAAATACTAGAATAATGTCGATTGAAATAATTGGGAAACGTGTTGACTAAAACATTAGCGTGAGGAGTAATGTGTGTGATCTGGAAATAAAAATAAAATTCGGAGACTCTCTTTAACGAGCGATCATAACTGGGAAAATTGTCTAATTGCCACTGTAGTCTAGCTCTAGCACATTATTCTTCAATTAGCCTTTTTTAAATTTTGTACTTTGAAGAGACTCTCTTTTAAGGACTGCCATGAACGGTATATTGCATTTCTAATAAAATATTGCATTGAAAATATGGATACGATAACTTTTTGCGGATTCAAAATTGCCAGAATCAGGATTGCCCTACATCGGTTAAGCAGTATTCGATTGGTAAGGAATGGGTCATCACTCAATAGAAGTTTTTCTTTATTTCGAAAATAAATGTCAAAAATAGCGGCAGCATGTACACAAAAATAGGCAAACGTGTTCGGTACATTAGTTTTGAGCTTTTTTTTAATTGTTAAACTCGAATGTATTTTTTCTCGGTACGTACGAAATTCTAGCTAGTACAATGCTGAGCAATTTTCATTGAAATTAATTCTAAATAACCTCTTAATTTTTCCAATAATTAGTAGCAAGAAAGGAAAGAAACAGAAAAATAATTATTTCTCGCGGTAAAAGCCGTTTTATCTTGTCAGCCTAAGAAACTCTGATTTCCGTACGTGCAGATAATAATAAGAATAAATTGATTTTATCGTGTATGATACAAATAAGTAAGTAAATAGGGCGCACTTGTTAGTTTAGAGTCAAAAAAGTAGTACGGATAATCCGAAAAAATCCCTTTTTTGTTTGTATCGTCGAAAAATAGGCTATAACATACGTATTGTACATATCCGTGATTTATGTACTCTACTCAACTAATGTGAATTTTAACGTGAATAGAAAAATCTAAGAATTGATTGGGCACTGTCAACAAGCGATGTATTAAGGATAAAATTGTTTACAAAAAAGAAGTTATATACAATGAGCGAGTACAACTGTTGTTTTAAAATAACCAAATGTCTTTTTTAACGTGCGTTTTCTTTACTGCCCGCAAATTTCGTCTATTGAAGTCAAAATGGAAGGGGAGATTTTTCGATCAGATGACAGAGATACGAGTTGTAATAACGGTATCCCTAGATAAGAGTATTTAAAAATATAACTTATAATAATAAACAAATAATACTTTTTTGATTTTATAAGTTTATTTTGGCGTACGTTTTATTAAGCAATTTGGAACGCCTTCTCAGTGTTAAAAAAAAAAATAAGAGTGCGTTTCATTTTTCAAATTTTCTCCATTTGCACTTGGTTAAATTGATGAAGTAGGTAGAGTGTGAACAATGTGAACATTAACCATCTGGCAAGTCTTATCTATACGTACTCAAAAGCGCAATCTGACAAGTATTTGCATCAATTGTAGAGATAAAACCACTTTAAATGTAACAAACCGATATGTTATCCAAGCGATCTCAACGTATCAGTATTTATTCATTCTATGATGAACCAACCGCGAGGCAAAATGAAAATTTTCAACTGTTTATTCGTTCTCTCGGCTGTAATAGCGGTGAGTTTTACATTTGTCAGCTCGTAGGAGAAATTTTAATGCCAATTTATTTCTTCAAAGCAAATTTCACATTCGAAATACTATTGTTCCATCTTTATGGGAAGCATTTTTCAGCGATCTTAGAGAAGCGGAGAATTATTCGGTGGCGATCACCTTTACGTATTTTAATGCCGTGACTAGGAGAAAAATATTTACCATTTAAAGTTCCTGCATGGAGGATAGGTTTTTGTTTTCAGAAAAGTTGCTTTCAGAGAGATAAATTTTGGTTTTTCCAGAAGGAAATTTCTTAAGAAGATGAAATAGACCGGAATCAGAAAAAAATAGCGGTAGAAAAAACTTGAATTTTTATCATGAATAAAAAGCGATAGATCTGCTAAATAGATACGCCTCGTAGATGAATCCCTGATCAACCTCAAAATTTATTTTGAACCTATTTTAATAACTAGAAGAGCTCGGAGTTCCATATGTTTACAAAATCATCTACGACAAATGAGAGAAGTTTAGGATGGAAGAGGATATGAATCAGTTAATCGAAAAACGCAATATTTTTCTTGCAGGGGATAAACGGTTTCGAATTGAATGAGATCGAAACCTTAGTCAAGGATGAGGTAAAACCGTACTTGGACGATTTCACGTCGATTTACACCGTCGCCGAGAATGATATGGGAGAGGTCGCTCAGCTGACGAAATCCAAATTCGCCAATTTCGGTATAGCCGATATTACTAAGGTATTATCGTCGGTCGGAAAATCTGACGCGTGCACGAACTTGACGAACGATGCTAACGACGCGTACGATCTCGCCAATCGTCTAACTGAATTCGGCATAAACGCCGTCGAAGAAGTGACATCAGCTTTGAACGACATTATCAACTGCGCTGATGAAATCTTGGTCGACCAATTGCAATGTTTCTACGACAAAGTCAAAATCGTACGCGGAGACATATTGAAACTCAAAGTTGACTTTTTGCCATACAGGAATGCAATTCTGCAGTTATATCAGACATTGCTGACGGATTACAAGAAATGCCTTCAGGAATGGTAATGCTCTGAGAGATTTGTTGAATAAATTTTGTTTTGGTAAACTGGCCCGGCCCATTGAATAATCCTGATTTCCTAAGTTAGGCGGAAAAAATAAGAGTTTTAGAGAGAAAATTACCTTTAAGCCGAAATCACAATGAGTTGGATCCGCAATAATGAAACAAAGCTAGCACAGTCGACATAAAAACTCCGCCATCAAGGATCAAACGACACGCACTGGCAAGAAATCAAGGTTGTATAATAACTTTCGTACGTTATTTAACGGCTAACAGTAAAAACAAATAAAATCCAGCGTCTGATTTTGTTTAAATACCTTCTTTGCCTTTTTACAAAGAAAGTAAGCGTGCTACACTCCTAAAATTGCCCTTCTAAAAATTTAATTTTATGGGTATCGATATGGGACTGGTGAATTCATCTAGTGTTACGATAGAACGCGTGCATTTACGTGAGAGATTTTAAAATCGAATTTATGCTCAAACCCCCAGATTTTTTGAACAATGATTCACTCTCTAGCAATATCTAGCATAATTTTTCTATAGACTCATGCCAAATTCTGAAAACCTCAAAACCCAGCGATGGTCTCATTCGAATTCAGATCTTTTCGGACGCTTTTTTGAACATTTTTATGGTTTGCTAATCAATGAAAACCATTTTAATTGCCAAAAAAATCTAACCCTCTCAAAATGTGAAGTTGTGCGTTTCAAGGCACGAAGAATCCAAATATCCAATTAAACAAAATTCTTCCCGTCCGCCGTCAACGTCAGCATTTTTAGCTAAGAAAGCTAAATTCTTGAAATTTTCACCAAAAACCATTCTTGGTCTGACAACGGCACTTTGAGCTAATCGCTTGCAACTTTCGTTTTAAGGGTATTTTCGGAGGGTTTTGAGGAGGAGAAAATTATTATTTTCCGACGTTTATAAGAAAAAGTGTTATTTGTATCAACTCTATAGGTTTTTGGTCGTTGAATCGAATGAGTTCATTGCGAGGTAGATAGCTTAAATGGTTCCCAGATTATCGCAGGTTCGAAAAGAATTGTCGAGGTTCTCAAAAATTTGGCATGATTATAACTCAAGAATTTTTGCCGTGCTATAAAAATCGTTCTATATTCGTTAAAATTCTTGTCTAACTCTCTCTTCCCCTGTATCGTTAGGTGAATAATTAAAGTATTAATTTGATAACTAAGGTATAGGTGGAACGTTCACGAATTTAAGGACAAGTTATTATCACAAATGTATGGCCTTCTTAAATTATAATTAATTATAAATCATAATAATAAACCATTGTACAAAAATCATTTGAAGCGTTTTTCATTCGATATATTTTCTTATGGGCGATTCCGATGGCTTACAAACCAAATGGCTTTAAGAAATATTATTGGAACAAGTTATAGAGTTCGTGTTAGATGGTTCATGGGAAGGCGAGGGAGAAATTGCCACGAGCCCTCGTTAGAATGGTATTTTTGAACATCGACGCGCTTTCGCCTTCATAGGGCTCTTCAGGGGTATGATTTACAGCCTACTTAGTCCATATGAGGTAATGTTTAGCCTGACCCGTAATTGCACCCCGGAGAGGCGACTTCAGACATTGAAAAAGAACTACTCTACGCTTGCCACAATGTTACTCTCATCCTCACCCAAACGTTTCAAAAGAACAGCGACATTACCAACGTTAGTATCAAAGATTCCTCATCCAAACCACAAATTGGTGGTTGAAGTGCAACGCAACTAGCGGCGAATTTATAAACCTCGGGGTAGAAGCAATAACACTAGTTCCGCTTGTTTCTCATCACATCTTTGTCCTGGTCCCTATCCCAATCCCAAGTTCCAAGTGGCGCTTCGCGAAGTGGGGGGTAAGGAAGAAAACAGGGAGGATCCCTCAGCAGAAACGGGTCGATACGGTCATCCCTCGCCTCTCAGCCTTAGCCCTCAGCCGCTCTGTTCGCCGAATGGGCGGGGTAGTTGGTCCAGGGTTCCTGCATCCGCACCTTCGAATGATCCGCAACGGGGAATCATCAACACTTGATATAAAACAAATTGAATTTTCAGCCTGTGAAGTGACAAAATTCGAAAAACGGTTTTTCGGCGTTTCGCAGCGAAAACCCCGATCGGAAACCGTGACCGATTCCGGTTGAAAACACGCAGTTCATTAGGCGCATTGCAAATTCGTCAAGGGCGTCCTCGGTTTCAAATTTGCCAATCTCAGTGTCCAGTGATTTCAAATTGAGAGTCTTGCAGCGTAATCAGTCAATAATGTGACAATCGAAGCATTCGCGAGTGTCTGTCTGGGACGTACAACAATGATCGTCCCAACAGTTGGACCTGGAATTTTGGGAACTGTGCATTTCCTATTGGCAACTGCTTTAGGCAAGTATTACATAAAATACACTGATATATAAATTACCTGTTCCTCGAAATCTGTCACGATTCAATGGTGATTTTATACGAGACAATTAAGCGACATATTACTGTTCCTAAAATTGACGACAAACGTTTTCTTAATTTCTTTGAGAACGATATAATGTCCTTCCTTTGAGAACGATGTAATAGTCTGAAGTATATATCCTTGAGTTAAGAATATATTGCGAGAAAACCGTCGAGAGAAGATAACTCATCAAGAAACCGAGCTTATACGCACAATATTCAATTTACCTATTATTTTCACCGATTTTGTACTCACGTATTTTACTTTTACCCTGGAGCAACTTTTATGCGTTAGTATTTGGGCTTTGCGGGCATAAAGATAATTGGTTAGTATAAAGAATTCTCAATTCGAACTTCGGCATATCCCACATCGCCCCAATGATGCCCGAACGGGCGAAAGTGCTCGGCATGTCAAGAGAACTGAGGAGAATGAATCGTCTGGGTTATCCCCCTTCACCGCCCTTTACTACTGCGGAATGCGACGACAAGAAGCAGAATAAAATGGATAGAATATAAGCGCGTAGAAAATTGAGAAAATTGGATACGAAATTGGATTAAAGTACTACATGCCACCGTAAATCCAATCAGTTCTGATTTCACCAGGTGAAGACGTTATCCTGCAATCTTTAAGTAAAGAAAACGAATTATCTGCAGTTGGTGACAATAACAATGAATAATACATGAACTTTTCCTTTATTCGCGAAAAAATGCAGACAGCCTCTTCGAGCGTTCAATGTTGCGTAATGTTTTTCGCGTTGGACTGACGTCCAACAAGAGTCGCCAAAGTATGACGCAATATGGCGATTAATGTACTTGGTAATTTTTTTGTCATGTTTAGTCATTTTTAATAACTATTTTTTTCCATTTCGCTGATGGTATGTCGGTAAATTTTCTCCCTCT
The DNA here is from genome assembly GCA_037159825.1 of Tupiocoris notatus. Taxonomy (NCBI): domain Eukaryota; kingdom Metazoa; phylum Arthropoda; class Insecta; order Hemiptera; family Miridae; genus Tupiocoris; species Tupiocoris notatus. The sequence continues at coordinate 19,855 of JASJUZ010000661.1, read as the reverse complement.
CTACCGAAAAACAATTTAAGTGATACGTCTAATTGAAGGGGAATTTTATAGTTACATCTAATTTAATTTTTTCTGCAAGATTTCGATCAAACGGGCTTTCGAAGGGTCAAACTGTAACATATTAACATCGAATGAATCGATTTCGGATTTTTGAACAGGTTAAATTGAGAGTGTCAGTTTTTACGATAATCGTTACGATGTGGTCACGATTTGGCGAAACAGGGTTGTTGGTTTTTGAAAAACCTATGAAATAATTAATGTAATTTACTTCTTTTTTTTTAATATAAAGAGAGATATTTTTTAAAAATAAAACCGCTAGAGTAAATGGCGCAGTGGCCTTCGTGTGAATGTGATCATCGCAGACTGCGGACACATCGAGCAACAATGGAGCAATCGACCAACAAAGTCGGAAAAACTTAATTTACGTTTGCTGCATCGCATAACGTGACCTAGTCATTTCAATCTTCACGTTCAGCCTCCCATGCCGTTGTATACCTCAGCGATTGCGTGAGACTGCTCTTCATAATTCAAGATTTCCCGTCAACTGATGTTTCAGTCGGCAGCCGAAACCGAGTCATCCACAGTACCGGGTAAACCGTAGAAGAAAAAAGAAGACAAAATAAATTATTTTTAATGCGACCGTGAGCAATGTAAAATTAAAAAAGCAAAAAACTAATTATAATTGAACTACTAGATATAGTACCTACCTAACTGTAAAAAAGCAGAGGTCCTCAACGACCGGGGCTTAGGGGAGGCAACTGAAACATGGAATATCAATTTGAACTGTCGCAGATGGTGCTTATAGTTTTTTACAGCCAAATATCTCGAGATAGCGGTTCTTTTGCACCAATCTGAAACGAAAACCGTTCATATTCTTTCAATGGTGTGATACCAAGGTTTCATAGAAAATTGATCAAAAGCTCTCAATTTTCGAAAATTTACTGATCAGTTTAATCGTCGTTATTATCTGCGTCATTTTCTCAACGCTCCAGCGACTCCTTCTATGGAAGTAAAAGTCATCAATTTAATAATAAAATAGTTGAAAAAATCGGTCATTTGATTAATTTTTTGCTGCCATCCCATTTCTCAAACTTTCTGACCTTGTTCAAAATTATATTGTAATAAATAATAAACCTTGGCAAAGACTGAAATCGTTTGAAAAACGGTAGTATTCGGACGTTTTGCGATGCATGGTGAAAAGTTAGACCCTAAAAAGTTGCTGCAAAATTTTTCTACTGAATAGGCACCAATTTTTTTTTTTTTTAGTTTAACAAATTTTCGGAACACACTTCTAATCATTTTAACAAAAGATAAACACTTTTTTTAGAAGAAATGCGGAATCTTAATATTTGCGAAATGTACCCAGATTCTGAATTGTTGACGAAGGTTTTTATGGTTCGGTTTTTTCGCTCGCAACTTGGTTTATAACCGAACTAAACCAAAATCAGCGGCAAAATAAGTGAAAAGTATGACAACGCTTATTTTGTCCCGTTTGGTACTTGGTTGGGGAGGGGTGCTTGGCATCGGCCAGGGCTTCGTGAGGTGCTCGGGGAAGTGGGACGGATAGATCAACAGTTGCCGAGGTTGAGGCGCAAGGCTGAGCGAGGCGGGTAGGTCGGGGGCGGCCGATGCTGTTGCCCTCCCATTCAGAGAAAAGGCTCCGTCTCAAACCGCATTCACACGTGTGAAATTGTCGGATTTTGTCTTGAGTGACGAAAAAAGAGGTCGGGTCCCGAGACCGTCGGAGGTCGGAGTTCCTTCCTCGTCGCTGACTGAACATCACAGAACGATAACCACTCTAACTACAAAATTTTTCAATTGTATTAAATTTGTATTGTTGTATTTTGATCGCCATGCATAGATTTTCAAAGTATCTAAAAATCTTACTACAAAATTAAGGGCAATTTCTCCCATGCAAATGTAGTCCAAAGCCCTCTATATATGAGATCTTTAACAGCCTATTATTAACTTTGATGAAAAAACCTGAAAGTACGATAAAGGTATGAGCTAATTTAGCTGATTACAACTGAAAATGCTGCTGCCACCAAAATATCTTTAGGCACATAATTTGCCCTCATTGGACGTGTAACTGCGTGAACTCTCAAATTTGAAAAAAAAAAAAAAATAGTACGCTAGAAGGCAGTTTTGGAGGGAGCAGAGAGCACAACATACAGGAGCTTACATTGTGCATGTTTCCACATTACCAACTGGATTTGGCTGTTTTCTCCATTTTTGTGCAGCGCATTTAAATCTCAGCCATTAAGCTGAACAACTTACTAACTTCTACTACAACTTCAACTTCGACCTTCAACTTCAACTTCATCCTTCAACTTCAACCTTCGACTTCAACCTTCAACTTCAACCTTCAACTTCAACCTTCAACTTCAACCTTCAACTTCAACCTTCAACTTCAACCTTCAACTTCAACCTTCAACGTCAACCTTCAACGTCAACCTTCAACGTCAGCCTTCAACTTCACCCTTCAACTTCAACCTTCAACTTCAACCTTCAACTTTAACTTCAACCTTCAACTTCAACGTCAACCTTCAACCTTCAACGTCAACCTTCAACTTCCACCTCCAACGTCAACCTTCAACTTCCACCTTCAACTTCCACCTTCACCCTCAACCTTCAACCTCAACCTGTAACGTCAACCTTCAACGTCAACCTTCAACTTCAACCTCCAGCTTTTCTACCTACGGAATAAAATGTGAATGAAATGACTTAAATTTAGGCTAATGAAAATTAAAGGTTGAGTCCGTCCTGTAGGACAAAAGATGGTCGTGCCGGTGGATTTGAGGCTGCGCCTCGAACGAAGGATGTGGGATGTGGGCGATCCTGCGGGAACCGCGTCCTCATCCCATGGAAGAGGGGGCTCCTTCCATTGAGCCTGGAGAGCAGCACATGCGCCGCTAAGGTGGCGATCAATATCGTCGGAGGTCCCTGGGAAGAGCGTGGGCCGCGCCCGGGTCGCGGCGGACTCTCCCCATTCACAGAGGGCTCCCCTGCCTAGGACACAGCTCCTACCCCGACCTGCAATACATAGGATGTTTCCTCACCCCGCCCGAGCACAGAATTTTCGCACTATTCCTCCGTCAGAATTATCGACGCCGCCATCCGATGCTAAGATTAGAACGGGAGATCAATTGCGGTGATTTTATTAATAATCCAGTCCCCATGGGAACGGATAATGGCGATGGTGAGGCGAGGAAGAACGGAGCGAGAAAGAGGACGAGATGAGCTATTAATACTGGAACAAACTAACCGAAATAGGATAGCAATACTTAGAATTCGGTCGATGTCAATCAGTTCTAGAGGAAAAATGTAGTTTTTCAATGCAAATAATTTAGAAAACAGAAGAGGAAATTTGACAGATTTGGAGATTATGGAAAAGAGGAAGTTCTGACATATTCTGATATTTTCGAAGATCTTCGAACTTCAAGCTTTGCGTCATTGCTTGTGAAGAGTGCTGGATAAGAGCAAGTAGTAAATTCGGTGAAAAAAATACAAATACTTATGTCCGGGGGTTGTGAGGGGGAGAAAAACCAGGTGACTCATTTTCTGATTCATTATTGGCTGGCCGAGCACTTTCACCCATCCGGGCTTTTTGAGGGCGACGTGGAGCCATAGGGTCCACAGGGTATAATAAGCCAGTTCAATAAAAATTGACGTACCGTATCTAAAAAACTGTTCGAAGCTGAAATCACGGCCACGAAAAGATTTTCCGATTTTATACCAACTTTCTAGTGGCATAAACCAATACTCATTTCAACGCATTTTGTTTCAGTCGCTGTAATCGAGGGTAAGGACGGTCTACCACCGGTTGACTATGGTTTGGGGGCGCCTGTTCCAGTTCAGGCGCGCGGTGCAGCACGTCAAGCACTTGGTGGCCGCCATTACAGGCCACCATCTACTGACACAGCGCCTAAAAACCAAGGAATGCACAATCCACTACCGCCGCGTGAGTTCTCCGAAATAATTGTGCCAGTCACTGTATTGTATAAAGAGACAAAAACTAAATTACGGTTGCTTCTAGGTACACCAGACCACGTAGGCCACGGAAGTCGCCCACGGAAGAAAGAAGGTAAAAATTACAAACGTGATTTGACTGCAAATGCACTTTTACGATCTTGAGAGATTGATGCGCAAACGATCATTTGTTGCAGGATTTGCACAAGGATTTCCAATGTTAAGCAAGCATCCCGAAGATGCAAGGAATACGCCCAATAAAGATACCCGTGGGCCGCCAATATTCAAGGACAAAGAGACCTTCATTCCACCACCTGATTCTGATGGGACTGACAACGACCCAAGAGATCCGGAAAGAGCGTTTCTTGAAGAGACTATCATACGTGAGTTTCAAGGTTACTCTTAAGGATGAAAGCTGCTTCAATATTAGCAGCCAGGATTTAAAAAAGCCAATGAATAGTCAGTTGACGAAGGCGAGCAAGTATACAATCATTCTTGGGTTGATATATGTAGCAGTACAAAAAAGGCTTAGTCCTCAAAATCTCAGAAATTCCATTCCATTTTCCGGGGCATGTAGGAGTCCCTCAAGATAAACCGACTGCAATGTGTCCATACTAGTTTGTGCTGATACCCTGAGCTTTTGCTGAAACTGAAAAGCGTCGAATTTTTCTTGGACAATCGATTGCTGCAACTCATCTCTCATTATAATGCAGGGATTCCTTGACTTCGACGATTAATTTGAACCGTTCCCTTATTTCCAGTGGACCCCGACGAAGGAACTGAGAAATGCGGAGGGTTTTGTCGTGGCGGTGAATTTCTCTGCGCCGCTTCGTGCACGTGCATTCCAGCTGCATGGCGTTGCGATGGCGAATTTGACTGCGTCCGAGGAGAAGATGAAGCCGAATGCAGCATTTCGTACCACATGTCACAGCCTTGTGAAAACGAAAACCACGTGAGGTAATATCATGACTTCCCTCCAAACAATGTAGAGATTTGTAACGAACATGTTTGCGTTGGAAGTATATTACGATCGATCTGACACTTGAGTCTCATACGTTACACGCTGTCGAAACACGTGGCTGTACGTCAGCTTGGCAAAGCACTTAACGGTCCGCTTTTCTGAATCAGATGCCCCCAGACCGGAAGATGTATCAAGAAGGAATGGATGTGCGATGGTGAAGATGATTGCGGCGATTTCTCTGACGAAACGCACTGTGGTGAGGAAATTTAAGATAATGTGGTTTGCAAATTGGAATCTATTCGAAGGCATTATTTGACTTCCTGTTAACATTGAATTCCACAAAGGTCTCCAAGTCAATTGCACATCGGACGATTTTGAATGTTCCAACGGCCTATGCATTCCGAAGGATTGGCTGTGCGATGGTGACAACGATTGCCGCGATTATTCGGACGAAATGAACTGTTCTAGAAACATGTAAGTCTGATGAAATTTAAGTTCTTAGTATACGGTGAATCGAGTTCTCATACGTTACGATGAATTGCAGCGATTGTGGAGAACACGAGTTTGAATGCACCGACGGCAGTTGCATTTCAATGGCCTGGCGCTGTGATGGTGACGCCGATTGTACTGACCAATCCGACGAGGAATCGTGCAGTAAGACTCTATAGCCGCTGAAGAGGTAAAACACACATCAATTATTCAGTCTGAAGAGTAATTATTTACAATTTCATTTACAGAACCAGTTGAACCACAATGTAAATCAGGCGAGATACAGTGTGCTTATCCTCGATGCGTTCGGAAAGAATACAGGTAAAGTATGACCGATGTAATACCCATATCGATGCAACTGAGATGTTTCCTCACCACACCACACTGCAAAATGCAGTCGCTTATGGATACTATTTTTGAAACAGATGCGACGGTGACAATGATTGCGGTGACTGGAGCGATGAAGACGATTGTCCAAAAGTGGCCGGAGGCACGTGCCTTGAACACGAATTCAGGTAATTTCTATCCTGTATGCACCTGTTATATGTAGAAAAATGAATGAAATCAGTGGCAAAATGGAAAATCTTCCAGTTGAATTTCCAAAGCTGACCAGCCGAGGATGAAACAGACATTCATTACTGAAGATCTTCCATGATATGCAGCATGGAATTCGCCCATTCTGTGTGAGAGAAGTTGCAGAGTAGTGTGTTGTCCGATTCACATTTTGCCAAAGGGGAATTCGATATATTTTCCAGATGCGAAAGCGGAAAGTGCATCAATGACAAATGGCGATGCGATGGCGAGAAGGATTGTGAAAATGGAGAAGATGAAAAAGACTGCATGTCAACAGCCCCAAGGAATTGTACATCTGATGAGTTTCCTTGCAAAATTGGAACGTGCATTCATGTAAGCATTCAAATACATTTCTAACTCATCCTCCACAAGGAATATTTCAAAAGCATCAGTTAATTTCCAGAGCATAACACAAGCTTCTTGAAATCCATTATGGGTTACTAAAAATATGCGTCTGTGCTGTACAGAAACAATGGGTTTGCGATGGCGTACAAGACTGTTCGGAAGGCGAAGATGAACTCAATTGTCCTAGCCAGTGCGACCCCCAAACACAATTTGCATGCGCTCCGAGCAACTCTTCAATGATGGGTGTGCACTGCATCAGGAAGAAACAAGTCTGCGATGGCATGATGAACTGCAAGAATGGCGAAGGTTGGTCCAACAAGTAATTAAAAAATTTCCTTCTGTTATACAGCTATCTTGTAGTGGCTCACTGTGCTGTTTCTCACTTTCTTCCAGATGAACTGAACTGCCAACGCCGATGTCATGTAGTGCATCAACAGCCAAATGCCAGCAGATGTGCATCTTGACGCACGACCAGAATCACGGATGCGCTTGTCGCCGAGGATACGAACTGGCCTCTGATGGGATCAGGTAAGCAACAAAGCGAAAATCTATTCTCATTGCAGTACATGAAGGCTCAAAAAGCTCTTGATCTCATGTCGCAGCAATTGCATAATTTCAATGTGTCTAGGTAGCATATGTTTAGTGCCAGAAAAGTCTTGACATTAGTACTATTCCTTTTTGCAGATGTGAAGATGTGGACGAGTGCAGTTTCAAAACAGATCCAGTCTGCAGCCACACCTGCACCAATACAATTGGTTCATTTGTATGTGGATGCAACAAGGGATACGACTTGAGGCCAGATGGTTTTACTTGTAAGGCAAGAGGCAATCCACCAACTCTCCTCTTTGCTAACAGAGTTGATATACGACAGGTGAGATTATATTTTCAGTCAGTCCTGTACTCCAAATTACCAATAGGATTCACATCAATGTCAATCAGTACAGTGAATCTTAATAATTAGGAGATTTCCCAACGAAGCTTTTTACTGATCAATAGGTGAGCCTGAACAACTTGAAATACACATCAATTATTCGTGGACTCCATAATGCTATCGCCCTGGATTACCACTATGCCAAGATGCTTATCTTTTGGACTGATGTTTCCATGAACGTCATCAGGAAGGCGAATGTTAACGGCGATAATGCAACTGGTGAGTTACAACAGCCAAAATTGTGAACAAACTTAGCTAATTGACGGTTCAGATGGAAAGTAGTTTCAATTGAATGCATTGAAATAAAATATAATAATTCTGGTTATTTTTACAGATATCACCAGATGGGGTTTGGATTCCCCCGGAGGCGTAGCTGTTGACTGGATTCACGACCTACTGTTCTGGACAGACTCAGGGACACGAAGAGTCGAAGTGTGCACTTTAGGCGGTGACGTACGTCACGTCTTGGTTTCACAGGACATGGACAAACCTAGAGCCATAGCCGTCCATCCAGGAGAGGCATTCGTATTTTGGACAGATTGGGGTACGGATCGACTTCCTCATCTCTGTTGGTATAAAGTAAAACTTCAGAGTAAAATATTTGATAACTTTCACCTGCGTAGGTCCGAAACCGAAAATTGAAAGGATTGAAATGGACGGAACTCACAGGATGACCATAATTTCACATTCGATCCAGTGGCCTAACGGGCTCACAATAGATTATACAGCAGACCGAATCTATTGGTCTGATGCGAAGCATCATGTGATTGAGAGTTGTTCCTTCGACGGCACTTCAAGGAGAAAGGTGAAATTTTCAAAATTATTTAATAACTGACAAAGGTAGTCTTGAAACGTGAAGGAAAGAGTGGAAAGAGGTCCGGATTTTGTCATGAGGAACGAGGGAATGAGAGTAGAAACGAGAGATTACACAGAGTAAGTAAAACTGGTTCCGTAGATATACTATTGAAACTAATTTCATCTATTGGGATTCCAGGTCATCACAAAAGGATTGCCACACCGTTTGCACTGACACTTTTTGAAGACGCCATCTACTGGACAGACTGGAACACTAAGAGTATCTCGACAGCTAACAAAGCCACCGGTTCTGGATTTCGAACGATTCACAGCGAACTTCACTTTCCAATGGACATTCACAGGTATAATCAATTAAAAGTGGCAGAAACAAAACTAGGCCGAACAATTTCCATTTTTTCTCTACAACGTTTTGCTTGGGCAGTTTCCATCCGCAGAGACAACCAAACTATACCAACCATTGTGGCCAAGACAACGGAGGCTGTTCTCATTTATGCCTCCCAAACCGGATGAACTTCCAATGCATTTGCCCACTCGGCCTAAAGCTCACACGGAACAAGTAATTTTTTATTCTATTACTGAATCTCTAAACTTGTAAGATTTGAACTGTGCACACATCGACTAGTAACTAAAACTGTAGTAGATCATTTAGAAAATCTGCGTAGTTCCTGATCGTTCAGAATTTGTTCGTTCATAATGCTTATGTTCCAGTCGTACATGCGACAAGACGACGGATCGGATGCTGCTGTTCGCTCGAAAGAAAGATCTGCGCATAAGATCTTTGCGCGAAGGGACGCCAAACTATGACGTCGTTATTCCTGTCGATGGGATAAGATCAGCACTTTCGCTCACTTGGGACTCCAATAGCAACACCATATTTTGGACAGACGTCGAATCGAGCGCCATCTCGTCGGCCAAAGTCAATGGTTCTGATCAGACAAGAATTATTAACAACAATATTGGTAAGATTCGTGATCATCATGAATTGTTTTATTGTTTGCCTGGATTTTTGTATTTTGATTGTTATTAATTTGCAGAGACTCCGACGGGTCTTGCCATCGATTGGGTCACAAACAAAATCTACTGGGTTGACTCGGGAACCAAAGAATTGAGGTTGCGAATCTAGATGGTACAATGAGGTCCCTCCTCATTTGGGATGGAATGAAAAATCCTAAGGACATCGTCCTCGATCCTCTCAGTGAGTGTTTGAACGTTTGCAAACAATATTTTCTTCGTTTCAAGGCCATGGTGAAGCCTGGAAAGCTTGATTTTAAGCCCTATCATGAAGCAAACTCTTGCCGATATCAGCTTGACGTTTGAGAACATGCTAATAAATTAACTTTGTAAATTTTTACAGATGGATACATGTATTGGAGTGACTGGGGAGCAAAGACGATTGAGAGAGCCGGAATGCATGGTGGCAACCGTTCAGTATTCTTGAGTCAAAATATCTCGACGGTCAATGGTCTGTCTATAGATTTCTCGACTTCTCGACTTTATTGGACAGATCATACGCTTAAAACTATCGAGTACTCAACATTGGATGGGCGGACGAGGAAAATCCTGAGTAAGCTAACTTCTATTGAAAGATTGTACTTTTTTGTGGAAACCATTCAGCTCTCAGAGATAGAGAGGAATGCGATTTGGGCATAGCTTGGGGCACAACCTCTAGCCATCCATCACAGTGGACAATCTTGACTACCGTTACAATTGATGCCTCATTAATGTTACAGATTTAATAAAAACCAAATTGATGCCTCTTTTTTCAAACCCCAAAGCTTTATTATTACAGGGAAGGACCAAATGTCACCGTTTGGGCTGGAAGTCTTTGAAAATATCATCATTTGGACGGACTCGGTATCCAACAGCGTCTACACGGCAGACAAAAACACTGGCAAGAGCTTGGAAACGTTAAGGTAAGTAACAGCACCCACATGGTTAGATGTATATGATGAAATGCGATTTTCTTAGCCTGCTTGACGGGGATCTCAAACCTACATCTATTGACTCAGCCGAATTGATCTAGTACCCACGTAATGTTTGATCATTCCCAGGACTGGACTATCAGGGCTGATGGACTTGCGAGTGATGGAACATGACAAAGAGCCTGTAATGTCAAAATGCGAAGCCAACAACGGAGGTTGTTCCCATTTGTGCCTGATTGCGCCTAACAAGGAACGCTACGCTTGCGGATGTCCCATTGGAATTCGACTCAAGGTAAAATCAACAGGACTGGAAAACTTGCAAGACAAACAGTATTCAGCTTCTACAGGTAAGCAATTGGCTGCAATATTGTTCAAAATATTTACTGCCCTTTTTATGGCAGGATGACGGTAAAACTTGCCACCGAACTCCGTCTACATGGTTGGCTGTGGCTCACCGCATGGACATACTTCAGATTGCCTTGGATTTCCATACGTTGTCTATGTCGTCCTGCCGTTGCCGGAGCTTGGAAGTGCTGTCGCTGTTGATGTTGATAGAGTGACTGGTATGAATTGATCTTTCGCTTCAAAGTAGTCAGCAGGTGTTTGGAGCTAATAAAAATTCAAAGATGCAATTCAGAAACTCAAAACTATTTACATCGCTTTCAGGTGAACTATACTGGTCTGATTCAGCAGAAAACGTCATACAAAAAGCCGATTTTAACTATGGCGTGGCAACAGTGGTCTCTGATGGGTTAGAAACGTGCGATGGGATTGCTATTGACCACATTGGCCGTAAGGTAGGCTGCTATAGCAAAATCCAAGGCCGAAGTACAAAATCACCTAAGATTATTATTTGGCCTCTTCCTTATCCAATTACTTTTTCACCCGCAAGTGACAGAAGATACTGTATTTGTTCCTCGCTAACTGACAGTGTCCCATTTGCAGATCTACTGGACTGAAGCGGAAAATGACAACATTCAAGTGTGCTCACTTTTGGACTGTGAGGTGCAGCGGAAAATACTAATATGGCATCAGTTGGAAAACCCACGTGCCATCACTCTGGATTATCGTATGGGACTCATTTTTTGGACGGATTGGGGCAACCAGCCGAGAATCGAACAGGCCAATATGGATGGACAAAATAGGTATGATACTTGATAATGGTAGTTTTCTTACGAAGAAAAGTGGGGGAAGACAATATATTAATTCATCTGACGCAGAATGACACTTGTATCGGAGAGAGTGGGCTGGCCGAACGGGTTAGCAGTCGACAATGGAAAAATGTACTGGACAGATGCCAAACTGGAAACTATAGAAATGACATCGCTAAAAGATCCTACCCAGAGGACAATTTTAATGAGCAATTTGACCCATCCGTACGCCCTCGCTTTGTGGGAAGGCTTCATCTTTTGGACCGACTGGCAGACCAATGCTATTCACAAGGTTGCTATCGGAAGCAACAAGTCTTCCATTGTAGTAAGGGACATCACTGGACCTATGGATATCAAAGTTATCAGGGAAAATGTAAGTACCAGTAAAAATTTTGCTCAGATTCATCGACTTTGATATGTCTCAAGATTTGTAACATGCAAGTTAGTGGAATTTTTCCCCTAGTGGCCAAACTTGAAAAATAATTAATTTGCCATTTCAGAGCACCGACAACGTCACAAACGTATGCGAGCCAAATAATGGAGGATGCAGCCATTTATGCCTAAGAAATCCAAAGAGCTTCTCCTGCGCTTGCCCTATTGGCATAAAACTTATGGTAAGTAATATACCGTACAGTGATGTCACAGGTATGAATCGATCTCAATACGCTGACATTTTTCATTTTATTTTATCAGCCCGACAAAAAAACCTGCTATGCGCAGCCGTTTAAATTCCTCCTCATAGCAGCGAAGACGTCGTTGGTTAGGATTTCTATGGACACTCAAGAAAAATGGATGTACACCTTGCCGACGACACCTAGTATTGAAAAAGCTGTCGCCGTTGACTACCACTGGAACCTTAGCACGATTTACTACGTTGATGCTCAAATAAACGCAATCAGGTCGAATATCAATTCATTTCGAAGCATTGTTCCATGGCTATTTATGATTATATTGTAATCAAATGAGCCTATTCTCTTATCCAGGGGTATCAATATGCGAATCTCAACGCAATCTTGGGACGTTATAAACAATTTGAGCACTCCAATAAGCATCGCGGTCGATTGGATTGCCAACAATCTCTATTGGGTTGAGACGGGCATCAGTAAAATCGTAGTGTCAAGGATGGACGGCACGCTCAAAAAGATTCTCCTTACGACAGTGGATGAGCCTGGTTGCATCGCTGTATTTCCACAAAAAGGGTAAGCGCAACTGCTATCAAGACCTACTTCATAAATTCGATACTGCGACGCGTATAAATGGTACTCGAGTTCAACCCTGTTGAGGAGAGGTAAACTATTGATTGAGCAACTGGCTGGATAGAATTTGATTTAAAAAAATTGGGTACGCTCAAAATTTAATGCCACCGGCTGAAAAAATCTTAGAATTTTGAATTTCACCTTTGAAAATGTTTTAAAAAAATCGAAATGTAGGTATCAAAAAACGTCGTTTTTGAAAAAATTCGGCTTCGCGGAATTTCGACTATCAGGCGCCGTAGCGGTGAAACTATCGGGTTTTACGTACACCAAGTGAAAATGAAAATGACACACACACATGGGTAGAGAAAAGCTTTGAAACCGATAAAAATTATTTTATGACATTTTCGTCAATTAAATCAAAATTAATGATGCGGTTAAATAGTACTTTTTTGATCTTCGTCTTAGATTTTTCTCGAGGAAGGATTATGTAAATTTTTGACCTGTTCCAAATCCACGTTTTTCCGCAGTTTTTCGCATTTTTCTCAAAACATTCCTCACAAAACAATAAGATTTTATGAGGGCATTTTTTTCACGGGTAAATTCTTCTTTGTTGAATTGGTTCGTTTGTTTTTTCCCATTTTTTTTTAATTTTATTCGATTCTAAATTAAATTTTCTCAATCAGCGTACACAGAGCCTATTTTTCAAAATTTGCGACCGTGGCAAAAAATAAAAATATGAAAAACCAAAAAAATTGAAAACGAATATTTATTGTTAGAATTTGATCCTTTACATTTCAAATTCAAATTGTACGTCTTATTTCCTATAAGAATGAGTTATAAAATAATATTGAACTGCCCTGTTAGTATTAGCAACGAATTTTCAAAGTTGAAAAGCATAACAATAGTGTAGTACTAAAAGTGGTACAAACTCTTAGTTGTCCTCAAATTTCCGTAGTTTTGACGCCAAATTCGGATTCAGCGTTAAATTTCCTTGAAGAATGGCTTTTGAAATCGTTTGGAAACAAAAGTTTAATTTTTCACCCTTGGCGATGCCAGCAGAGCTCGAAATTTCGGCCGGTTGAAAACTCGATTTACGGAAAATAATTTCTGTGGCGCTGTTTAAATTTTTTCACCAATTTTTTTGCAATGTACGTGTGTAAGGTGTTCAAATGAAGACTCCTGTTATTAAAAAAATTGATTCTCATGAATTTTGACCCCAAAAATCAGGGTCGAAGGTCGATTTTCGAGCGTTCAAAAACCGGTTCATCTCCGTTCCGAATTCGAAATTTTGGTCGATCGAATAATTTCATTTACTGCTTAAAATGGCGTAAAAATTAAATAAGCCATTACGAAAATTTGCGTCACCCGTTTCAACCAAATATGCACAGATTGATGTTCTGGACTTCGGCGGAATGAATCCGAAAATCGAACGCGCCTACATGGACGGCAGCCGGAGGAGAGTCATTCACAACACAATGCTCAGCCAGCCTAATGGCCTTGTTATTGACTACCAAATGGAAAAACTCTATTGTCGATTATTTTGAAAAGAAAATCGAAGTCTCCGATCTGAATGGGAAAAATCGCTTGATGGTTCTGCCGAAACCTGACGTAGTCGGCCTCACTCTGGTAAGAAATTATACACCATGATACTTCGCTTTAACGCTCGCATAATGTTATGAAAGAGCGTTGTCTTTATTACAGCTTGACGGTCATTATATTGGGCGGATCGTGCTAAAAATCGTGTCGTCATGGCTGACGGTATCACCGGTCGAGGGGAAGCAGCTTTGCGCGGTAAAATCAACGATGCCCTTGGTATGTGTTCAGTGACGCGAGAGAAGCAGACAGGAATGAATCCGTGCGGGATTGAAAATGGCTACTGCACTCATCTGTGCTTCTTCAAGGGAATACACGGGTACGTCTGCGGATGCCCAGATCTCGTCGACAAAAAATGCTCAACTGGTAAGAAAACATTTGAAACTGGTATTTAAAGGTGTTGGCTCGTTGTCGAGCCGCAGCGATAGCAAGCTGAATAAGTCCGGTCTCCAAGACCTTGGAGTTAACTAAATACAATTTGAAAACTCTCGGAACGATTCTGTTTAGAGCCCAAGATCAGAGTACCGTTGGAAGAGCGTTGGATGGAAGGTCTCCTACTTGATGACGAGCACCTGATACACCTGAGCCTCCGGAGCAATCCGGCTTTCTTTTTTCAACGATTATCTTTTGCATAATCGCATTTTCCTTCATGGTCGTCACCATCCTCATCATATCACTATTTTATAACAGGTAAGCCATAGTTGATGAATATGGAAATGTATGCATAGCTCAATTTGCACCTGGCGAGGCGCCAGTGACTCATACTAGTCAGACTCTGGCGAAAGAAATACTGGGCAATATTTTCTGTTGTTCAAGGTGTTGGTCGGGTTTTCGGATATAATAGTTCCTTCTTCAGGGCTTAGAAACTGCTTTACACTGCAATCCAATTGTCAATGTAGGAGTTCAGTATTGTCCATTTTTTGTAAGATTTTGTAGTTGCAGGAAATTGCTTAGAGGAAGTTAACTAATATTAAAATTTTGAATTCCTAGAAATTATTTAAAAATTATTTTGTAATAAAATTATAGTCAATAAAAACTAATTTCATAGCTTATCTTTTAACAGTCGAAGAATTATTATTTAATTAACAATATATTATTATTATTATTATTAACATTATTTTAATATGATATATTATTGACAATAATAATTTGTTTTTAATTTCGACTGTTAAAAGGCTGTGGTATTAGTTATAATTGACTATAGTTGTATTTAAATGGTTTCTAGAAAAGTTGTTACGGAAGAGTGCAATTAAAATTTTAATGTTAGTTAGCTTCCTCTAAGCAATTTCCTGCAACCACAAAACGCTTATAAAAAATAGAAAATACTGTAAATTCCGACATTGACCATTGGCTTGCGGTGTAAAGCAGTTTCTAAGCCCTGAAGAAGGAAGTATAATATTCGAAAGGGCGGCGAAAGGCACGATTTTAATCTCGTTAGACCCTAACTTTGACTGACGACTACAAAATATATAACAAGGGTCGATCATCCATCTTTATTCCTTAGGAATTTAGTCCGTATAATGTGAGATCTAGAGCTTTCGCCACTGTCGGCCTCTTTAGGGTGGTATGAAATTTTCAAGATTTTTTAGATTGAGCCAACAACTCTCTGTCCAGTTAGCGACGTGAAAATACTGACACTAGCCCGATCAGGTAATAATTCATCAACTATTAATGCTTCTCATTTCGCAGGAGGAGACGAAGACAGAGAAATACATGTATGGCGGTGGGCGCAGCGTCCTTACGTTTTCAAATCCGAATTACAGCGCCTCGCCCTCAGAGGCGGCCAATAACCCGTCAAACGATCGACGACCATTCCTTTGGAGGAAGCTCCGCTTCGAGAAAACTCAGTTCGATATTTAATCCTCTGCAATCATTGTAATCAAGCTAACTCCAAATAAACGTATTTCAATACATTCCGAATTACAGGACCGCGGCGGGGTGTTCAACGTGCATAATTGCAATCACAGCGACAAGTCAGGGAGTGCCGAGGTCGTCTCGCTGATTCCCGTCCCTCAACATTCGCCTGTCCTTCCCCGACCCCAACAAATTCAATCGCATGCGAAGCTGCGACTACCAATTGTTAAACAGCCCATAACGCGCCGGTAACTCGGTTCTGAATAGGCCTTTCTGAAATTTGGCTGGAATAGCTGTTAGAAAAGTTGACATTCTTGGAATTGAAAACCGTAGCACATTCAGTGAGAACAATGATATAGTTTCATTTCTGGGGAAAATTGGATTTTTCCACATGGAATGAGCTTTTTTCAGGGAGCTTATAACTGGCATATACGTTATCGGGAGTGCACGATGATGCAAACTAGCTCCAGGCCTAATGCTGTTCGCGCGAGCTCTAAATAGCATATAAATCAAGGGACACCTAACATAGAAGTCTCAGCCCAAAGAAAATCAATGATATTATATTATTCAACACCGTCAAGTATCAGAAATAGTTCACACATTACTTCCATGTTTGAATCGGTAACAGGAATAACAAATTATAAAATCAAGAAGCACGTACATCTCTCTCAACAACAACACGGAGGAGGAAAAGAGAGATGTACGTGCTTCTTGATTTTATAATTTGTTATTCCTGTTACCGATTCAAACATGAAGTAATGTGTGAACTATTCTGATACTTGACGGTGTTGAATAATATAATATCATTGATTTTCTTTGGGCTGAGACTTCTATTTAGGTGTCCCTTGATTTATATGCTATTTAGAGCTCGCGCGAACAGCATTAGGCCTGGAGCTAGTTTGCATCATCGTGCACTCCCGATAACGTATATGCCAGTTATAAGCTCCCTTGAAAAAAAGCTCATTCCATGTGGAAAAATCCAATTTTCCCCAGAAATGAAACTATATCATTGTTCTCACTGAATGTGCTACGGTTTCAATTCCAAGAATGTCAACTTTCTAACAGCTATTCCAGCCAAATTTCAGAAAGGCCTATTCAGAACCGAGTTACCGGCGCGTTATGGGCTGTTTAACAATTGGTAGTCGCAGCTTCGCATGCGATTGAATTTGTTGGGGTCGGGGAAGGACAGGGCGAATGTTGAGGGACGGGAATCAGCGAGACGACCTCGGCACTCCCTGACTTGTCGCTGTGATTGCAATTATGCACGTTGAACACCCCGCCGCGGTCCTGTAATTCGGATGTATTGAAATACGTTTATTTGGAGTTAGCTTGATTACAATGATTGCAGAGGATTAAATATCGAACCTGAGTTTTCTCGAAGCGGAGCTTCCTCCAAAGGAATGGTCGTCGATCGTTTGACGGTTATTGGCCGCCTCTGAGGGCGAGGCGCTGTAATTCGGATTTGAAAACGTAAGGACGCTGCGCCCACCGCCATACATGTATTTTTCTCTGTCTTCGTCTCCTCCTCGAAATGAGAAGCATTAATAGTTGATGAATTATTACCTGATCGGGCTAGTGTCAGTATTTTCACGTCGCTAACTGGACAGAGAGTTGTTGGCTCAATCTAAAAAATCTTGAAAATTTCATACCACCCTAAAGAGGCCGACAGTGGCGAAAGCTCTAGATCTCACATTATACGGACTAAATTCCTAAGGAATAAAGATGGATGATCGACCCTTGTTATATATTTTGTAGTCGTCAGTCAAAGTTAGGGTCTAACGAGATTAAAATCGTGCCTTTCGCCGCCCTTTCGAATATTATACTTCCTTCTTCAGGGCTTAGAAACTGCTTTACACCGCAAGCCAATGGTCAATGTCGGAATTTACAGTATTTTCTATTTTTATAAGCGTTTTGTGGTTGCAGGAAATTGCTTAGAGGAAGCTAACTAACATTAAAATTTAATTGCACTCTTCCGTAACAACTTTCTAGAAACCATTTAAATACAACTATAGTCAATTATAACTAATACCACAGCCTTTTAACAGTCGAAAATTAAAACAAATTATTATTGTCAATAATATATCATATTAAAATAATGTTAATAATAATAATAATAATATATTGTTAATTAAAATAATAATTTCTTCGACTGTTAAAAGATAAGCTATGAAATTAGTTTTTATTGACTATAATTTTATTACAAAATAATTTTTAAATAATTTCTAGGAATTCAAAATTTTAATATTAGTTAACTTCCTCTAAGCATTTCCTGCAACTACAAAATCTTACAAAAAATGGACAATACTGAACTCCTACATTGGACAATTGGATTGCAGTGTAAAGCAGTTTCTAAGCCCTGATGAAGGGAACTATTATATCCGAAAACCCGACCCAACACCTTGAACAACAGAAAAATATTGCCCAGTATTCTTTCGCCAGAGTCTGACTAGTATGAGTCACTGGCGCCTCGCCAGGTGCAAATTGAGCTATGCATACATTTCCATATTCATCAACTATGGCTTACCTGTTATAAAATAGTGATATGATGAGGATGGTGACGACCATGAAGGAAAATGCGATTATGCAAAAGATAATCGTTGAAAAAAGAAAGCCGGATTGCTCCGGAGGCTCAGGTGTATCAGGTGGCTCGTCATCAAGTAGGAGACCTTCCATCCAACGCTCTTCCAACGGTACTCTGATCTTGGGCTCTAAAACAGAATCGTTCCGAGAGTTTTCAAATTGTATTTAGTTAACTCCCAAGGTCCTTGGAGACCGGACTTATTCAGCTTGCTATCGCTGCGGCTCGACAACGAGCCAACACCTTTAAATACCAGTTTCAAATGTTTTCTTACCAGTTGAGCATTTTTGTCGACGAGATCTGGGCATCCGCAGACGTACCCGTGTATTCCTTGAAGAAGCACAGATGAGTGCAGTAGCCATTTTCAATCCCGCACGGATTCATTCCTGTCTGCTTCTCTCGCGTCACTGAACACATACCAAGGGCATCGTTGATTTTACCGGCGCAAAGCTGCTTCCCCTCGACCGGTGATACCGTCAGCCATGACGACACGATTTTTAGCACGATCCGCCCAATATAAATGACCGTCAAGCTGTAATAAAGACAACGCTCTTTCATAACCATTATGCGAGCGTTAAAGCGAAGTATCATGGTGTATAATTTTCTTACCAGAGTGAGGGCCGACTACGTCAGGTTTCGGCAGAACCATCAAGGCGATTTTTCCCCATTCAGATCGGAGACTTCGATTTTCTTTTCAAAATAATCCGACCAATAGAGTTTTCCATTTGGTAGTCAATAACAAGCCATTAGCTGGCTGAGCATTGTGTTGTGAATGACTCTCCTCCGGCTGCCGTCCATGTAGGCGCGTTCGATTTTCGGATTCATTCCCGCCGAAGTCCAGAACAGTCAATCTGTGCATATTTGGTTGAAACGGTGACGCAAATTTTCGTAATGGCTTATTTAATTTTACGCCCATTTTTAAGCAGTAAATGAAATTATTCCGATCGACCAAAATTTCGAATTCGGAACGGAGATGAACCGGTTTTTGAACGCTCGAAAATCGACCTTCGACCCTGATTTTTGGGTCAAATTCATGAGAATCAATTTTTTTAATACACAGGAGTCTTCATATAATATATAATATTAATATATTAATTTATTCATTATATATATTATTATCATATTTATTATATTATATTATAAAATTTATATAATTAATTATATTAATAATATATATAATATATAATTATATATAAATATAATATATATTATATAATTAATATATTAATAATATTAAATAATATATATTATATATATCATAATATTATAATATAATATAATTATATATATATAATTAATATAAATATATATATATTTATTTATAAATATATTAATATTATATATATATATTATATATAATTAATAATATTATTAATTATACAATCATAAAATTCAATATTATAAATTATAATAATAATTATATTAATAAATATATTAATTATATAATATATTTATATATTTCATATATATAAATAAA